>OY979666.1:10060005-10555162 GCA_963855955.1 Luperina nickerlii
ATGATTCGCGACTGTAACAAATACGTATTCACAGAATTATAAGCATTAAAATCAGTAATACAACTTGTTCAGTTATTGTAATCCTAAATGTCAATATTTCATAAAATAGTCATTCAATTGGATTACATGGTCTTAGAGAGTTGTGTTGATGACTGTAATGATTATACTTCTGTAAATACATATTTGTTACGGTCGCGAATCATAGTATTTTAATCAAATAAACGTAAGAAAATTTTAATTTCGCGCCAGGGTAGCCACCCTGGCGCTTTCGCCTTAAGTACAGAAATCCAGCGAACAATGAAATGTCACCGATACCAATCAATGCCAAATGACTAGTTTTTTCATTTCGAGCTGAAACGACAAAGGAAAGACTAGTCTTTCCTTTGTCTTTTTCGTTTTGTCGTTTCCTTTCTTTTAATATCCAATAACTAGTTATTGGATATTAAAAGATTTAATGTATGGAAGATGAGGAAGACGGGGTCCTAGTTACCCCAATTACAATATAAACTCAAACTCAAAGCTTTAATTTAAATTAACCCATTCACAGGCACTTTTGAATTGTCAAAGAAGTCGGTCAGTCAGAAAGATGAAGCTATTACCATTTCCAAAGCGTAGTAAGTTCCTATGGAGAAGAACGGACAAGAAACTCACAAAATTAAATCAAAATATTGTTACAAAAACGGAATTGGATTACAGTCTCAATGATTTCAGGAGCGAAAAAGAGTGGTATTTAGATGACAACATATCTAGTTTGTCTACTGTCTCGACCTATGCGAAAGGCTCATGGTCATGTGTGAGAATTTCTATGATACATTATACCAGTTGACACACAATCTATTGATTCTAAAAGACCTTCAAACCACCCCTTTTTCATATCAGTTCAAACAAGTTTAAAAGGCTTGGCCAATGTTTATACATAATTATCATAGAAATCCATGCGAACATAAACAAGCCAAGCCCGATCATGATTCAATATTTGCCCAAGGACCAATGTTTATACAACTTGTCTGCTAAATAGAAGTAGCTTGTGACTTAAAACTAAACATTTGAATGTAAAATCGGAACGTGCCTCTTCCTTAGTGCTCATCACGAGATGTAAACGCAACGGCAGAGTTAACTGCAGCCGCCGATGCCCCTGACGTTGACGCGTCCCGCTCGTGTGTATGAGCTACTCATGACATCAGAATCCAGATTTCGGATTTGCATTTTGTGCTCAATAATCCTAGATCATTAGTCTAACTATACACTAAGAGACACCTTGTCGCGAGCAAAAGTCTAATCAGCACGTTGGGTCAAAGATCGAAGCCCTTACAAATTAAAGGCTTTATGAGATATCAACCAATGTTTGGTCGACCTCTTCATATAAGTTTTAGAAATCTCCCGCTCTTTGTTATATTATACAATTCCATTGGATACCGCTGCGTTCTCTGAGCCTACCGAAATACTAGAAAGCCAAAAACAAACTCTGTTCCCAAAGGAGTGCCTAGCTGTAGAAAAACCGCTATTAGTAATAGTCTCCTAAGATGAAGACTCCAGTGACGAAGTTGATGATGCTACAGCTTTTATATTGTTTATTAATTATTCGTCTTAATTGTCTTCCAATAGATACTAGCGGCTGTGTACGTGTGGTAAAACAGGTGTTATCAGATGACACTACCGCTTAAGCAGTTCAAGTCGTAAAACGTACCCCGCCTGGAATGTCACTGATTACGCTCAAGGTTGATCAGGTAATTAATCAACTGTATTCATGTAGTCCAATTAGTCAGATCGCCGAGTTAATCTGAAGTACTTGGAGAGGTGATCTCGAATTTTTTTAAGGAAATTTAGTTTTTGTTGTTCATTATTTTACGTTTTGCTTTAATGCAGTAACAGGGCCAAAAGGGTATATGAAAATGTCTCTTCATGTCATGAAGAGGCATGGTACGTTTTTGGGGGAAATGCTTACATGACTTCTAAACTCCATTAGACCCCGAACCAACGGCATGATATAACGGCCAAAGATTTTTCGACACTTAGCCTGTTTACCTTTCTCTACGCGTTGGTTCAAGCGTGACATACATTACAACATACTTATCAAACGAACGACAAATTTATTAGTATTCCACAAATTCGCTTACACAACTAGATTGTATTTTCCTAAGCAAGGCTACATTGGCTATAGAAGTAACTTATTCAGTAATTTAACTCCGTATGCAACTCATACGCAGGGTTCAACGTCCGTATCGCGTGAATATACAGGGAGGTACCATCGGCAACATAATTGCGACTTATAAGTGAGTTGATTTAATGAAGTACTTTCCACTTTCAGATCATAAAAGAGCTCCGTGAAAGTAATTGGCAACAATAGTAACATCGGCATGCGTACGTAACGAGACTGGCGACATTATAGGAAGTGGTTAGAAGTTATATTAAAGAAAGGTGTGGATTTTCCCGGACTAATTGGTAAATTGTTACTGCAATCTTTCACATGTTACACAAGATTCTAGGTGTGGAAGGGAACTAAAAGAAGTGGGGCAATCTCTAGAAAAGCAGTTCCTTTTTTCCGTGAGTAGATATGATAAAAGTGATTAAGGACGATTAGATGTAACTGTTCAAAAGAACAGGAAAAAAATTAATAACAGTCTGCAAACTAGCGACTCCTTTTTAATTTTGTAAATCAAGAAACGTTTATTTTCTCTAGACTGTACTTATCTGTCAAAAAGAGTAAACCTAGGTAAAGTGGATAAGACAGAGATTAAAACAGAAGACGAACTAGCAGGCGATCGAGGAAGCGAGGGGTGTGGAAGGGTGTTCAGGGGATCAGACCGGAATAAATCCTTGCGAATATGATTGCTATCATCGGAGCCTGTCAATACTGAAATGGGATCCCCCTAAAAGAGATAATAGAAGAAAACGTCATAACACACATGGACATGCATGGGCAGACGATAGATAATTTGCTTTTATCTCTAGAGTTACTAAACAAATGAATGTGCGTCGCTTTGGGAAGAAAACAGAAAATCCATGCTCATCCTAAATATTGCTGTAAAGAGGCAAAAGGAAAAACAAAAACATTAGGAATAACAGTTTTATTTTAACACTTTCCTTTATATGATTTGGTATCACTATCACAGTCAATTCATAATTACAATGTACATTAATGGTTGCCACAAAATTGTTTATCTAATTATTTTACATTAGTTAACCTGGTTTGATTAATTTTCTATATAAAGTACAAACAAACTACCTAATGATAAAGTTAATTATCTTTCATCAAGTAACTAATTCAACAATTGGCGCCTAAAATAAAAACTGTAAAAAAATATGATGAAATTCATGCATTATATGTACTTACCCAGGTGTGTTTTTAGTTTTATCCGTGTCGTCATTTTATAAATATAATAACATATATAGCCACAGTTAACGTATATAGTCCACTGCTAGCCACTTCGTATGAAAGTTACGATTTCACATAAAATGCATGTAAGCTGTTAGAAATAGAACGTCTTTGAAAGATTTGGTATAATGAATCTTACCGTTTCATTGGTCTGGGGCAGTATGCTCCTCTGTAGTTTCTGCACGGGGTACGTCTGTCTCCATCCAAACAGACGCACCAGTTTGTCGGCCACATCCTCGCACCGAGGAGTGGACTCCTTCATCTTTACGATAACAACCACTAAGCACTGAATTAAAGTTCCAATTCAGGGAAGATTGGCATTGTTTTCAAGTAACTGTTGTGTCGCCCAAAAAGAAAACAAAACCAATGAATGTTTAGAAGAAAGTTCCAAAACAAAAAACGAGCACTGTGCACTAGCACTGTTTCAAATAATGAGAATTGATTGAACTAAATGCGTATTAAAAAACTAATTTCACTGACAACACCGACGCGATGTACGTGTACACAAGTCACAATAACACGACCGCCAACCTTGTGGCCAGACGCGCAAAAAGTGTTGAAAATAGTGGTGTGGCGACCGAGCCGCTGAGCCGGCACCGCGCGGCACTGCGGCGCTCTCCGCGGCCTCCGCGTTATCGCTACCATCGTTATCTGACTATCACCGCCCCTCCAATCTACTGCACCTTCACTACCTCACTCCAAGAGATACAATGCCTGCTGTATCTATGATCAACGCGCGGAAATCTTAAAACTTTTGAAGTACAGACACCGTCGTAGCTTAAGTTACGACGCCGACTCGGCCTCCATATAAAGGCCGACTAACGACTAAGCAGTCACCTACGAATAAAACAAGAATTTATGAAAATCTCCTGCCCACTAGACAGGCCCATCTTCAATGACTTACATAATACAGACAAAACTTGTACATTTAATAGGCCCAAATCCGTGAATCTGTTAGACCACTACAATAATATTTCCGATAAAGACTGAAAGTGAAAACTCACTCCCAATCAACGATGACGACGAGAGACTGTGTCTGTTTTAGCACAATCTGTTGCAGACATATCCAATAACCGGCAGTAGATTGGACATAACAACAGTTTTGTAACTCCATACGAAGCTTTGATTAGTCTTTCATTCCAGTGTAATATCCGCAAACAACGGCAAACTGAACTGCCGTCCAATTTACTTTTGATGTCACCAGTTGCACAACGAAATCCGCGATGATGTTCATTTAGTTAAACCTAATCCACCTAAACAAGTTGCAATCTAATACAGCTTAGTACGGTACCTACTGCATTTAAATTGCCTTATAATCTGTTTAACATTTCAGAAATGCTAATGATGAGATTCTACGTGCCCATTATTTAATTTCAAAGCAACGCAATGATGCATAAACGTATATTTTCATGCAATACCGCAAAAACTTCCGTAGAGTTCTAACTTAAGGCTCGCAAACTAGCAACATGCAGGAATAATTACCACATAGTGAACATTAGCGCATACCTCGCAAAACGTTGACTCTGCCAGTTTGCATGCCTTTGTCACGCGGTTTTGAAACTTTACGATGGGCATAACATTTTCTCTAAAGTACGGGAAAATGAGCAGAGAAAACTGGTATTTAGAAGAGAAAATTCCATAAAGGTTCATTTGTTACTTTAATGTCTCAATTATATCAGCATGCTCGTACCTCGAAGTTTGAGTACTGCATGAATTCAGTAACGGTTTACGGTGGTAACTAGCGTAACTTCATTATCGTCATGTAAGATTGACTGAATGCAATCGAGCGAACAATTGACGAAGACTTCATCATATAACGTTTCCAACAGAAATCCATTGTCAACGTCAGTTGCGAGGTGTGCTAACGAAACTACGTGGGACCTCATTTGTTTCAAGTTACGATAAGATGAGCATTACTGAGCGACTTAATTACCAGCATGTAATGCTTAATTAGCTGTTGCAGGTAATAAGAAGTCTTAAGGTCTTAACCTATTTGTGTTGCACGCAAATGATGCAACCATGAATACCTTTTTCGGCGAACTCAAAAGTTCGATACTGAAAAACGAGATATACGGGCAAAGAGGCGGAATATATTACATTGATAAGCGAGTTTGTAAAGAGTGTCGCGAGTCTCACGACGCTTTCTACCTCGAGATCTGGGTATCTAGATCAGCGCCGGGGTAACTATTATGTTACCAGATCGCACTTCAAACAACAATGGCAATACAAACCCGTGGCAATGATACTGATTAGTTACCGTGATCGCGTCGCCTCGCGTTATGAGAAATTCACAATAATAGCAGCTCATTTTCATTGCCTTATTGAACGGTTTACAAAGTGTGTCAACCTCAACGGATGCCGTTGTGTATTCCAAATAAAATAATAATCGCTGATGCTTCATCAAGTTTTTTCGCAAAAACTAAAACGTGTGCAAACGTCTACATTTGTGTAAGTAAATAAAACGTGAATCGGTTTTTTTTAAGTACTTTATTAATTATTTTACGTTGAGTCAGGTCTTTACACACAGGTCTGCACCTACGGCCATGGTTCATCGGTCACGCTATGCTTCATGTGCTGCGGACCAATCACAATCCTTGATTATGGCCATGTACCTACATAGGTGCAACGATCCCTGAACAGAAACCTGAACAGTAACTTGAGTTTTTAATTGGTAGTTTTGCAATTTTCAACTAACAATAGATGTAGACACGCATCGGCATCACATCATGCAATTTACCACAATTTACTATGTTTTAAGTTAAGGGCCTTACTCTCGTTTAGTACCGTAACACGGTCACTTTATGAAGCTTATAACTCATTAACGGTTTGGTTAGAAGGTCTGTAAAAAATATATGTTTGCTATAGATTCATGTACTGCATTTTTGAAACAGGGTTTTTTCATAAGGCTAATACTTTTGCCTTAAAAAAATATTTACCAAAACGCTATTTTGGCTAACATTTGCTTATAACTTCTAAACGGCTTTGATGTTTGGAAATATTTTTACACTGAAAAATTGCTGGTTAGAGGTACTACATATTTGAAATAGCGTTTTTAAATCAATCAACAGTTGCAAAGACAATGCCCCACTTTGAGATATAGGTTCAGAGGTGCTCTGCGCGGGCGCGGGCGGCAGTCGTGCGTTAGCACTGAGACGGGGTGGCTGTGTCGCTCGCTGCTCCGCCCCGGCTATCGATCGACTACGCGCGTTTGGCTGTGTTAGTGCAAATATTTATGAACGAATTGTATCAGTATGCGTTTATAGATTAGCTCGCTGCAGAGGGCCCATTTCTATTGTCCGCGTGGACGCTTTATTAGTGGTGCCATTTCTAAATACTGTTTTTGTTTATATTGTTTATTTTGTAAATATAAGATAATTTGTAAATAAATAAAAATGCCAAAGCAAAGCAAGTCAAGAAAAATACGTTTTCTCTACGACGACGCACCGTTTTATAGATATTAGCGAAAAACTCAAAAGTGGGAATTTTTATACCCCCCACTCCGGCTCACCTCCTAGACGCGGGGATTTTTAGTATGTTTACTCCCTAAGCACTCTGAACAACTTTCTGATGAAATCGCTCAGGGCCCAGCTCACGCACTCTACACCTCTTTTTGGGTTATTCGTTGAGTGGACTAATAAGTATCTATCTATAGGTACAAATAAATAAAATTGGAGTGTCTGTTTGTAATATTAAAACAACCGCTTCAGGCCATTTTATTTTGACTGTTTAGAAAATAACTACTTACCCACAATAAAAGAAAAATGTTTTCAAACACCATAATTTATAAAAAATGAGCGTTCTTAGTTGTCAATCTACGAGTATTTGCATTACTGAGTTTATTGATTACTACCTTCTCATATTCTTGTGCGGATTTATTTCTGTGACTGGGGCTTTCACTAGCAGATAGGTGAATAAGAAGTAACTTAGGCACTTTTATTTTAGAAAAAAAAGAAACTAGGTTCCCACGAAAAAAAATTAAAACCTATGAAATTAAATATTGAATATTTATCCGATTCAAATAGGGAGGTTGTATACTACGTTTATTTAGGTACTTAACCAAATGTAAATAAATCATAATAAAGAAACGGAGTATAGTTTTTTTTATAAGTGGATCCTATACGTGAAGATTCCTTAATCTCCAATGAAATTGATTGAATAAAATAATAAAATAATATAGTGTTTTTGTTTTAGCCCAAGGAAATCGTTCACCAAATATTGTAAGTACATATATAAAAAAAGGCTAATACGAAAAACTAAAAATAAATAATAATTAAACTAAAAACGATCAAAAAGAACTAAATGGAGAAATATTAGAAGAATTTCATTAAAATTAGCATAGGTATTTCTTTACGTGGCGGTGAATAGACGACTTTTATGTATTTGAGTTTACTTTTATGTACACTCGGCAATGTTAATTAGTTTACATCACGCAAACATCGGTAACTGTCAGTATTATTGTGTGCGTATACGTATGATACATTCACGGTTAGAGATAAAATAAACGGGTTCACAATGAAGGAATTCGACCCAACATTTTAGACTAATATAACATAGTTCCCTTAGCTAGTTGGTGTAAGCGCCTGCGATAGCTACTGATGTAAGCTCGTTGACGTGAGTTCGATCCCAGCTGAGGAATTTTGTTTTGCTGTTTTTTACTTTTTGTTTTTTATTAAATTAACTTTGTGGCCAATAAAATCACTCAAGCAAAAAAGTAGAAAGGTAAATTAAATAAAAGCATTAAATTAATTTGATTTTTTATTATGTAAACATATTATCATTTGGTATTGGTTGGAATGAGCGAGCTTAACGCTTGCTAGCAAATCTGCCTTTTACAACATTGATAAATGTTGCATGGTTGGATCCACAGAAATAAATCCGCACACAAATATGAGTAGGTAGTAATCAATAAACTCAGTAATGCAAATACTCGTAGATTGACAACTAAGAATGCTATTTTTTTATAAATTAAGGTGTTTGAAAACAATTTTTTAAAATTGTGGGTAGTTATTTTTTAAACAGTCAAAATAAAATAGCCTGAGAGTTCCGTGGTCGTCTCAAACGTTGCAAACTTCATTACTCGTCCATGAACGGGATCGAATCGTTATAAATTCAACTTTAAGCAATGTTTTAACATAATAATGAATACAAAAAGGATAATATATCCCGCTGCACCCAAGGTTTGAACTTACGACTTCTCGTTCCCTGACCAAAGACTATAGCCATTGTGCCAAGGTAACTATAGTAATATCATGCGAAATATTATATCTCATTATGAAACATAAATGAATGATTACTATATATTGGTATATGGTAATTGGTATGCCATACGCACACTAATAAAAACAGAGCTCGCTCGAGTCGCTCGTATTATTTAGTGTTTGTGTTCATAACTATGACTTCACGCACACATATAAAATGTAAACTAATTACAATAGATGGGTCGACTGTAAGTGGGATACGAATAGTCCCCGCCTACGGCGGGGTGCACCGCGCGAATTTTGTCGATGAGCGACTTCCATTATATTTAGAAGCGTAATTTCGCGACTCGAATAAGTTGCACGATTGCCTCCGCGCTCTACTGTCCGGATTCTCACTGCGTAATCACCAGGTTCGAATCTCAGTGGACGCATATCTCTTTTTGCTATTTTTTTATTATAATGTACTTATCTTTTGTTTTGTTATTATTTAATTATAATGTGCATATTTTTATTTTCTTATTTTTAAAATAATTCAATAAGTAATTGTTATTTTAATAAAAACAATCATTTTTATTCTTATAGTTATTTTTCTTCAGAATCTAGAGTAATATAATAAAAATAAAATTAACCTCCACCAAGCTTGATTCGGAAGAAAAATAATATGAGTACCTACAGTGTGTTACAAAAGAGTATAAGCAATAATAATATAGTCTGAAAATTTTCAAACAAGAAAATCGGCAAAAAGTAAAATAATAATTAAAAAAACATTTATATCAAGTTTATATCAAATAAGAAAATCAACAAAAAGAATATGTAAAAGTTTGGATTTGAACCCGGACATTAGTGACTGATACAGAAAACTATAGTGACGCACGAGACCACTAGACCAATCGAGCTGTTGTAATGTATGTCGAAATTTCGCGTCTATAGATAATCTATACAAACAAAATATGGTGTGTACAAAAAAGTAGGTACCTACTTACGTTACAATTTGTTTCGTCGAATAAGATCTCTTTATTGCCTTCCGTTTATTTTCTTGTTGACCATTTTTTATACACTGATTGCTTATTTATACAACTTATGAGTAGAACCGAAACAGTACAAACATTTACACCAACAACATTACTTAGAAAAAACTAATCATAAAATAAAATATGTATAATAAACAGCTTTCATCAACAAACAGATACCAAAGTACGTACACTAGGTACCGACCCGAAATAATTGGCTACTCGCTCAACTACATAGGTACCCAACCGCGTCAGTTTTCGCAAATGCGATCATGCTCCTTATCAATTAGAGTCTACGGAACAATTTCGTATGAAAGTATTTTTACTTTAATGGTTTGTGAAAATATTAATTGTAAACGCGATTATGCTCCTTATTCATAGAAGGTAACGGGTCAATTTCCTATGCAAGTATTTTTACTTCCAACAGGGCTTTTGAATACGCGATTGTATTTCTTATTTGTATGAAGTCATGGATCAATTTTCGATGCAGATAGAAAATACTTGATAGTATCTCGAGCTATGGTTTTTTAAGGTGGATGTACTTTGTAGCTCTGGTACTCGATTTTGCAAGTACGACCCATGCCTAAACGCGATTGTGCTCCATAAGTAAGAATTCAGAGTTCAATTTCCTATGCAAGTTTTTTTCTTCCAATAGGGCTCTTGGTTGGAATAGTAGTAGAAACTTTAATCGTCTATACTCTATAAGTACCTATTTATTTGTAAAAGCGATTTTGCTCCTTATTTGTATACAGTTAAGGTTCAATTTCCTATGCAGATAGAAAATACTTGAAAGTATCCCGAGATCTAGTTTTAGGACGTGGTTTCTTAAAGAAGTCGTACTTGTAAGCCCTGGTACGCGATTTTGCAAGTACGACCCATGTCTAGTCACTGCTTTTTAGTTGGGTACTTATACCCTCCCATAGAGTATAAGTACCTAACTAAAAAACAAGACTCACTGTCGCTCCGCGTAGAAATGAAAGAGAAGCTAAAAAAACGCCGCGATGGCGCAACGTTTCGTTCGAGTTATTTATCATTAAATACAATTAATCCTTACAAATATCTTATTTCAATCGATAAATAAAAACAACAGTTCCCTTTATTATTATACATCACTGTTATTAATTTTATCAAGATTTGTTTATAAATAACACAATTACAATTGCAACGATTTCAATTTTAATGGTTATTTTATGATTTTTTTCTATCGAGAAAATTTACCGAAAACGTGTTTTGAACACAATGGTCCACTCATAAATATGATCAAGATTAACATTTTTTTTTGCTGTTCTAAAATGTATACATTTGGCTAAAATATTGTTTTGTGAAGCCTATTTTGACTAAGTACAGCGCCTTAATAAGTTATTGTAAACTCTGCGAACTCAACAATAACTTTTTTGTTAAATTCCACACGGACGATTAACAGCTAGTACAAAATATATCAGCCTTGCATCTGCCATTCCCTTCTGGAATCGTAGGCAAAAATGGCGACCTACGTGCGGCATGTCTGCGCCTCTTCATATTCTTTGATCATAGTTTTAGTGTAGCGCGCCACCGCACACATTTTTACGTATTCGAGAGTAGGGTGTTTAGCTCCGCCCACATGCACAAGGACAGTGAGCCATCTTTACACCTTAAAATACGAGTATACAGAAACTACCAACAATATTAATTGACAACAGGAACCCTAGTAGCCACCTAGCAGACACCTTCAACAAAATGAGAAACCTATAAATATTGTCAAATTAAAACACTAGCGGAATATAAATTAGCACCGAATTTCTCACAGACACGCTCAGCCTCAGGATGGTATGACGTGAAAAATAAAGGATACGTCATCCATTGTCTACCATGCTATGTTATCACAGGAACCAGCTGTGCAACTTTTGTGCAAATTCAATATAACCGACTGGCAAAAGGTACAATGCCACAATGCCTTCAACTCAGAATGGGAACATTGGTCACACAACAGCTACGTTTTCAACCTGCCTCACTTGTCGAAAAATGTCCACAGGGGTATCACATGCACCACAAAAAACATCGAATTTCGGTAATTAGTAAAGGGGTAAACGTCACATATTATGATCGACGTAAACAAGCTGGAGGCTGCGCGGCGAGCAACTGGCTTGGCTTTCTGCGCGTGCGCCGGTCGGCGGCACCTGCGGGGCGCGGGGGAGGGCCGGCAGGTCACCGCTCCCCCCCCTACTGGTAGCCGAGCCATTGAGAGGAGCTCGCACGCCGTGTAAACAATCCTCCCACCTGTGCAATTACAAACAATTGGCACCGAATCATCTAATACCATTCGCCTGTAACGGCCATAACTCACCACCGGAGTTGAACCAATTTAGAAGAGGAACTAGTCCACGGGACTTCTGAATGAATTGATGGGTAACCACTCCATAATTTTGTCAGTTAACGAAGTAAAGATCCTTGTTGCTGGTTTCCTCCCGGATGTAAGTCCCGGAGGTATAATTGTAATAAGTTAAGGGCATTTTCGTGGGGCACCTCCCCTGTGACGAGGCAGGGGTCAGCAGCGCGAGGCGCGTGGCGGAGCGCGACGGGCGCACGGCCCAGTCAACACAGATTAGCTGAATAAATTTTGCATAAAAGCAATTCTTTTGACTTTAAGCTGGATAAAGTATTTGTATAACTTCTGTGTAAGCGCTTATACAGATGATATTCAAGCAATTTGGGCACAAAATATCTTGCTTCAATTTGGATAACATTTGATTAATAGCCACATAGCAGCTGAATAAATGTACAACACACTGAATATCTTCTGCATAAATTCTGATTTTTCTTTAGTCCAGAAATTATACATATTTTATGCAGTTGTTAATTTGCGAGTTTAGATATTCAAATCATATTCAAAATTCCGATCTCAGGAGTAGTTTTACAAAGAAATTATGCAAGTAAAAAAAGTATAAATGTATTTTTTATTGTGACGAAATTATTTTGTGTTACTTAGTTCAAAAAATTGTATGTCTTCAAAAAATTGTGTCTTCAAAAATTTGGTACCTAAGTAAATTGTTTCATACATTTTAAGTAAGTTTAAGGTGAATTATATAAACGCATGGCACTTTACTGTGAATTATCAATGTGATTATTGTAAATTTTTTGAGCGCCATAAGATAAAGCTACAATTTAAAAGATAAACAAATGTGAAATAATATTGAAATTAAATTATCTTTACTTTTTATCAAATTTCAGTCCCAGCAAATAATGAGAATCAAATTTTGTATAACTGCTTATGTTTCCTACTCACTAAACAAAGTGTTTCATAAGATAAATGTTGAGGATTTTTATAAAAAGAGGTTATGTCGAACGTTAGTTAATGGCGGACAGCCAATTTGAATAAAAGTGTCTATTTCAGTGATTATTTTGCTTATTTCTGCATAATAGTTCACATACGACTACATATCCAGAAATTATTTGGTTTAAAGTACAATAATTATACATTTCTCAGAGAAAGATCTTAAATTACATAATGCAGTATACTCTTATTCAGCTTTTTTATAGAAAATAAATCCATGAATATTTGAATATTTAAACATACGATATCTTCAACTAATCAGTTATTTGCTGCTTAAGATACCCACATTTGTAACTGATATTGTTTTAAGCTGAACATAAAGAAAATTGTACGCTTATAGCGCTATAAGTTAGGTAAAACAAGGAGTTTATTTTCAATTATACAGAAGTCAGCTGTGTAAAGAAGAAAAAATCTAAAATATTCAGCATCTGAATAAATTAGTACCATTTCGTACACTATGCAGATTAATGAAAATGTTTCGTCTAATATTCAGCGTTTTGCTGTTTAACTGCTTTGTTTAAATATGTTATACAGGACAATGCAAAAACTTCAGCTACTGTGCAGATAATAGCTGATTCAATTACTTTTATTTGAATATCGCTTATTTAGCAGATTCTACTCTTGATTACTATTCAGCTTAAAAAAATACCGCGAGCTTTATACAGAAATTAGTAAGCTTGCAACATTATTTTATTTTAAGAACTCTCTTATTCAAAATAAAGCCATAACATCAGCTGTAATACAAAAGTAATACAGCTTGACACTGCTTATTGTGGTATATTTTCGCTACTATCTGGCTTATGTGTTGACTGGGCGGGGGCACCAGCCGGAACGACGGCGTGGGGTGCCAACCGTCGCACCACCTCCACTAGCCAAGGTCAAGCCGAAGAAATATCACACTTTCATAAAAAGAGAATAGGCTGCTGATTGCCAAAATGGTTAAATATTCTGAATGATTCTAGGTAGGTTTACCGACGTGTTATTGTTGGCAATAGGTCTATAATAACGCTAAATGGGTCTATAATAATAAACACATAAACGGGAATAACACTATTATTTATTAAATTAACATTCTGTTATTTCTCTTTTATTCCTGAAAGTAACGCCATCTATACAATTCATAGAGAACTACAATGGCTGCTACTTAGCCAATCTTCGAGTTAAGAGATATCAAAATTGGTCAAGTATGATACAAATAAAAAATAAATGGTTGAAAGTAAGAACAGCTGTGTTATAGTTGGAATAAGCGGTATATTATCGTGAAATTTTAGAAAAGTATTCGTTACATTCACGATGCCTTCGTAGCTTGCCAACAGATGGCACTGAATACCAAATAACTTCACCTGTCACCAAGTTCACATTGAGAGCAAAAATTTAAAGGTGAGTGAAATGAGGGAAATTTTTTGGAAATTTTACATCCAGGTTATTTTAAAGTCTGGCTATATTATGCTTAACTTTTTATATTAACCTTTTCACCGCCAAGGATTTACGATATGATATGACGATACCCTCATCACTACTAATTACTGTATATTTCGTTATACATGTATAGCTTGGCGCCTGGCGAGGCATCGCGTTCTGTTGGCGGGAAAATAGGTACAGACGCCAGCTTAATTTTAAAGAACACAAGAATTTCCTCATGTTACGCAAACTTGGTACAGTGCGTGCCACGCCACGTAAGAAGAGACTTGACACACCACGTGGTTTGACATGCGCAGTACACGATTTTAGGTATCTTTAGCGGTATGAGGTCTGAGTGCGGGACGGGAACGGGCGTCATCGGGGCGGCGGAAAGAGGCGAGGGAGGCGGGGTCAAGTCTCTTCTTACGTGGCACGCACTGTACCACAGAACAGATAAAAGAGGTTAGAAGGGCCTTGTGGGCGGGGCAGGCGCGCCGCACTTGTGAGCAAACGCTCATAAGTCAACCGAAATTTGGTTCACCGGCCAACAGTCGCGCTCATATTGGGACAACGTGCAAAACTCCGCGAAAAAAAAAGAATTATGCCGTCTTGCGCTATTATAACGTGTCGGAAAAGAGGCCAGGTGTGTAGTGTAGCCCGGGAAGGGATTTCTTTTCACCGGTAAATCCAAAAACCTTAAAATACAAGTGATATTTGTAATTATTACAATAGTATTATGTAGTTTGTAGACAAAAACGATACAATCGCAAACAGATGCAAAATTATACATTGCTTGCAATTCATGGGTACCATCTTGTACTAGATGAGTGATCGCGCAATGTATTGCGTTCACTGCGAAAGTCGCGTGCGCCGAGCCAAGCTGAAATTCGACGAAATTCATGCGTTTCGATAGTGTTGTACCAAGTTGTAAACAATGTCGATATTCAGTATGAGTGTTTGATACAAATGATTATTATCAGTAATAATATCTTACTTAAAATAACTTTGTTTATTACAATTATTGTTTAGTGAGGTAACCATGTGGTTAAATAAAATCATCGATAGAATTCTCGACTATATTTACGTTTGCCAAGATAATTTTTAGATTATTTTATATTTAATTAATAATTAATGATAGTATATTTTTATTTAGACGTATTTTGAGTAGGTACATACATACATTAAATATTATATTAATCATTGAATGAATCCTACCGAATGTTATAAAGGGACATAGACCTGTCATCTACTAGTATACTAATCTCTGATTTTTTATTTAAGTTTAATTATGCATTATGTGTATTAATATTTTTATATTTAAATATAAATAAAATAAAATAGCCATATTGCAGGATACATAGCTCATATTTTAATTAAAAAAATAGATTGCGATATATGCATTGGAGCGCTATTGTCCAGTAGCATAAATGAAGAACATAAATTTATAGTTGCTAAAGATAAGGGTGGTCTGTTATATCCGTCAAGAGATTTGATACAGATCTGTAAAATATCAGAATCTGTTATCAAAATTTATACAGAAACTCTTCATAATATAAATAAAAAAATGTTGGTGACAAAAATTATGCGTCACTTTGTTGGGAGTGAAATTTTCAAAAACATAATTTATCATCAAATTGGCCAATACCCTACAGCAAACCACGTCACAGACCTCACCAAAGCAATTATTGAAAAATATATTAACTTGAAGTTACACTTTGTTTTGAAAAATTCGTTCGCAATTAATAGCAAGCGCCAATTACTTAATAAATATATTTTATTCCAAGGACAGTGATTATTTGTAATTAATCAAAGTAAAATAAAATGATTTCTTAATATTTATTTAATGTTTCATTTTTCCCCATAAATTCATCAGATAATTTATCGACAAAGAATATCGGCTTTGTCAAGCACTAGCGTGTATGAAAATTTTTATTGCATTTATGCGTGTTTGAGTGTCTATGCCTACGAGAGCTTATTGCTAGTGGGCGAACGAATGTCTGCCCTGAGATTTATGTGTGTGTGATTTGGTTGTGTGCGAAATATTTGTAAACATAGTATTGCGTATGTGTAGAAATTAAAATAGTGGGAGTCAAGCGGCGACACTGGTCCTAGTACAAAATTGCAGCGAGGGCCTTTCCAACCTTATTATCTGTTCCGTGCACTGTACCTATCAATTCTGCCGTCGTTACTCAATTAACTAATTAGTATTATTTTTCAAGTACCTACCTAACATTTTAAAATAATTTATAATTTAATTTATTTTTTCCAAATAAAAGTAAGTATGTATTTTGACTTCAACGCCTATATTTTTGGTTGGTAACAAAACAGTTGACAATCTATCTATTTTATTGATCCTGCTTATTGTCAGAGCCTGTCAGTGGCAATGGTCGTTGTGGGGGAAATCCATGACAATGACAGTGAAGTCCCACAAAACGTATTTATCTAAGAGGTAACTACTTACCTGTATGAATGCAACGGAGAAAACTCGGTTACATTTATTGACTTTGAAAGAATCAGAAACCTACAAAATGGCCGCGTGGTTGCGTTATTAGTTATTACGTATCGGGAATAAGTCCTAAGCCCTTTACTGGATTAGCTATATAAACATACTAGTAGCGCCCCGCGGCTTCACCTGCATAAGTGTCGATCGCGTTCGAAAGACACGTGGCGCCATGTATTATCATAATAACGTTAGTGTTGTTTTCCTCGGGAACAGCACTTTTTTTCGGGATGAAAGGTATATGTCCGTTTCTGTACACCTGACAACGTACATATGCAAAATTTCAGGATGATCGGTTCAGTGGTTTAGGCGTGAAAAGGCAACAAACAAACAAACCATCGCATTTATAATATTAGTTAGGATAATTGGAGCCATAGAGTAGTCGGAATATTACAGTCATGTAGGATGTAGGTATTATCGATTTCTTGGCACGCTCACTTACATTAACATAAATTGCTATGCAAGGTTCTAAAACTGGATCTAAATGTGTAACAAAGTTTATTGACCTAAAAAATATTATACTTACCTAACTATAAAATTGACATACCTAGTGCTTTTTTCACAACCAGTTATTAGGGTGATATAATAGTACTTAATACCCACAATTTTTGGTAATTAATTTTATTAGCTACCTAGTTTGCCGGGCATTAACGTGCAAGCTAGCTAAGTTTGCGCGATAATGCCCGGTTCCCATGCCCAAAAACGAATAGCCTTGCTTATACTTAGTATTAGTAAGTATTGCAAATAGCCTTTTGAAAGGCTCTGAGTGCCATACCGTTATGTGAACGAATCGAAAGGATTTAAACTAGTACGTATTGAAGGGTCTTCTCTGCTAGGATTCGACTGGCTAAGATAATCTAGGCTAGGATGCTCTGCTAGGATGACTGACCTGCCATATAAAAGGTTCTGTTGTGCCTTGCAAGAATAGTTTCTACACTGTTAAAGATTTTTGAATAAAAGCGTCATGCCGATTTGGTGTCCATTAAGAATCTGGTTCTTCCTCTTATTTCCTGTGACTGTCTTTAATAATAATTTCTACTACTACTAGCTTCATATTTTCTGACTGACCGACTTCTTGACAATTCAAAAGTGCCTGTCGGTAAATGGTTTAATTGAAATAAATGCATTGAGTTTGAGTTTCATTTTTTTTTATAGTTTATTTAATGATATTAAAAATATAGAGGTGTTACTTAAAGGCTCGTAGACACAGGCGCGACGCGACACGCGACACAAAGGCACCGCTCGTTGCGGGACTCGCGGTGCCTTTGTGTCGCGTGTCGCGTCGCACCTGTGTGTACGAGCCTTAAATCTAAACTCGCCAAACTTTTACGTTTGATGGCGAGAGGTAATTTAAGTAATTGAAATCACTGTAATTCTAATATGTAATTGTATTTTTTAGGTACTTAAATCATTGTAATACTTCATTGTAATTAAAATTTTCTTATAAATTGTAATAATTCAAATAATTTAAATTGTTCTAATTATTGTAATTTTATTCAAATAATGGTTGTACAGACGCCAGCACATCAACCTACTACAATCTGTCAGTTTTCGTTAAAAGATTTTCAACTTTATCGTACAAGCTCAAAGTTCAAAGTTGATTGGGAAAATTTGACAGATTCGGGTAGCTTGATGTGCTGGCGTCTGTACATTAACTATAATTTTGCATGCCCGTAATGGGGGTGAAATATGTCCTGTGCCATCTTGTGTACCTGGTTGGTACACAAGATGGAATTGGAACACAAGATACCTGGTTGGTATACATTTCAGGCAAATAAATAAATGATTTATGATTTATTAATCGGGTGTCAGATTTAACCAGTAACGGGTATTTAATAACGACCTGCTGTGTAATTCTGTAAAATTCTCCTCGTAAAAAGTTGCATGGAGTGAGCTGTCAGTGTCATCCCACTGGTGCTAGGTATTGACACTATGCCAAAGGTAGCTCCCTACCTCGTTGGTCTCGTGGTTGCAAGCGCGACTGCTGAGCGTGGGGTCCTGGGTTCGATTCCCAGATCGTATAAGTGTTGTTGGGTTTTCCATATGGGTGTCTAAGTAACAGTCCGGAGTTTAGAAGTTGGCGGTTTGATACCCCCGTGCCTCGGAAAGCACTTAAAGCCATTGGCAGGGATATGTTATCATATGACATAAATATTTATTTATTTATTTATTTAAACCACAATTATAACATCATATCAATATCATATTATTATAATATTACCGTGCCATTGGTCCTGCGCCTGATCACCAGTGTTGCCAACTTAGTGCTTTCGGCACTAGATCTGGTGCATTTTTTGATGTTTTAGCGCTCAAAATTCCATAACAGTGCCTAGTGCCATAACTGGTGCATTTTTGAAGTCTGCAATTTATCACACACGTTGGTTAAAACAAGCTACTAATATCTAATCTGTGGTGGAGAGTGGAACAAGGATGTCCGATCTGCAGATGACATCGATAAGATAATTAATCAGTGGCGGAATATACACATTTAGAAATGGATTCTTTCCTTATTCAGAGATTCACACCAATGACACTGTCAAGTTTTGGCTTGAAGTATGTCATTACAAAGATGCTGGAATGAATAACCCATTCCAAGAAATAGTTGATTTTGCTTTTCTCGTTTTAGTATTACCACATTCAAATGCCGATGTTGAAAGAGTGTTTAGCCAGATGAACATAATAAAAACAAAGCAACGAAATCGAATGAGTCTTCACACACTTAATTCAATATTATATATTCGATATGGGCTACGAGCATCAAATAAAACTTGCTACAATTATGATATTCCGAAGGAAGTTCTTGAAAAAGTCGGTTCGAAAGAGTTTAAACTCCAACAATCAACTCCTGGGCCCTCAACTTCTCAAACAGCCACCACAGCAAACGTGAATTCAGACCAAGATTCCTACTCTGATTCGGACGATGATCTAATTTTGTACAACTTAAATATTCTCAATACTTTTTTTTTGGTTGATTTTATCTTTGGTGCTCTTTTGTCAAAATTAGCACAAACCTAGTGCATTTTAGGGTTTGTTTAGTGCATTTCTTACAATAGCAGTTGGCAACACTGCTGATCACTCGCCGGTCGTGTCGGATTGCCGTCCCATGAGACCTATGACAGTGAAGGAACAGAGAGTGAACCTGTGTTTACGCACACACTTGTAGACTATTATCCCAAGTAACATTTAAGCGGAAAAATATTATATTTACCAGCGCATTACCAGCTATAAGCTTAATAAATGATGTACAAGAGTGTAAAAATATGTATAGGACTGTACTTTAGTATAACTGTACAACTGTATACAGTATAGCTGATTAACGGCTGTATAGAGCCTAAATTTTTACCTTTAGCTTTTAAATAGCATTGGAAAATGCTAAAATACAGACCGCGGCGTAAAAAACTGCGTTCAGCAACTTTATAAGACAATAACTGTATACTGCTCTCAAATTATACTTTTATATAACCTACTTCTGCACAAGAGCATTAAATATTGTTATAGCCTGAATATTGGTGTAAAATTACTCTATTGTTCAGCCTTCAAGTTAAGCTTGATAATAGCTGTACAACGGAAATCTAGGATACTCTTAGCAAGCAGTTCCCTTTATAATAGTTTAATTCAATTCTGTCTCATGTAGAAGAGTTTAGATTTACTCCTTTTTAAAGCCTTATGCGATTGGCGTACATTTTTCCCTTTTTACAGTTTTTCGTGTTTTAGAAGATTTAAGTTATTATTATAGTGTTGGCATACACAATTATCCAGCTTATCGATTATTTTGAAACTAATATAACCTAAAATCAGTCTATTTATTGGATACAACTAATAACAACACGGAGTCATAATTTTGATCAGTTGCCAATTTGTTAAGTGAACAAGAGTTAAGATACAAATATATTATATAAAATAAAAATACATTAAACTGTTGCACTCTGTAGTGTTTGCTTCAGTATTTAAATTAGATACAATACATCTCTATAAATAAAAACAATACATTGTTTCTTTTCGCTATCAGTAACTACTATTTGGTAAATTATTATCCGATTCCTTGCTCACCGCCTTACGGGCCTTGGATCATAATGAGGTTTTCTATATTTTCAACTGAACCCTAATTAACTGTATTAATGAATATGAATAAGAATTTAAGGCAGCTTCTACAGTACTTAAATACTAATGTACAGACAATGTTACTCTTTAGGCTGAGATACGTTCTTAAATAACGACTCTGTTATGCAAAAAGCTGTATTAAGGGGTACTAGAAGAGCAAGAGCTGTATAAACTAAGGACGCCATTTTATAATAATTTATAAATTGCATTGCAATTTTACGAGATATTTTTTTGTTTGTTTTTGAAATTTCAGTACAAAATTACAAAAGATTTTAACTGTATAGTACCCACAATTACGTTTACTATCAATAGAACAGTCCGGGTTACTCTTAAAACTGTTTTCAGATTTGATCACATATTTGTTGTTACAGAAAAAATGTATGTATATTCCTTATTTCGAAGGGGCGTGAGTTTTGAGCTTAAAACTAGTATACATACTCACATAAAAATATCAGTCGCAAGCACAACAACGATAAACAGGAAAGAGTACTTACCACTTGGTTATTAAATATTTTTTCACTTATCTTCAGATATGGCACATAGTAAATAAAATGGAGAATGAATTCAACCACGAACACAATTATAATATATTTATTCTTTTATTAAGATTTTCACAAGCCTGAGTCTGTATAAAAGAATAAAAAAGAAAATTAGAGAATGGAAGCTGTATAAAAGTATCTAAATAGTATCTTAGCCAGCCAAATAGTACAGCTATTATGCAGCTGTTATACAGCTAAATCTACACTTAAAGCTGTATAATTTTGGGGCCCATTTCAGAGTTACAAGGGCTGTATAGCTTGCTATACAGTCTTTATACAGCACGTTTAACAGCCTGCAGTAAACAAATAGTCCATAATACAGCTTTTATACAGTTTAAAATGTTACTTGGGATATCTCCTGCGTACCTGGCTAATCTCAGTTGAGATTGACCACCTTGGCCGAAATCGATCGGGAGGCTATTAATTAATTAATTATTAGTAGCTTCCTTCAAGCTCACTTCGCCTAAGATTTCACGGTGACATTAATTCTACAGAATGGATCGGCTGGAGAAACAAAATTTAAACAGCTAGGTATAGCAAGCAGCAGATAATAACATGAAGTTTACTAGATTCCTATACAATGTTTTGCAATTAAACAGTAATTACTAAAAAGGCAATTAGTATTCTAATCGATAATAGTACAAGCCACATTATTTTATTCCGATACAAAAGTTTTCCACGTGCCTGTTTCCATGGATTAGAAACGTAATTTCCCGTTTGTCTCGCTTAGAGACAATAGAAGCGTTTAATGAAAAGCGTCATAAAGTTCGAGTAGGTACCTATCCGACACATCGTTAAACATAAGTACTCACTTTCTCGACTTTTAATGTTTACAATATTCCAATCTATAATTATAATCATGCATATTAACTATGCCTAGCGGTTTTGTTTCCTTTTTGATAATACATTATTTTTATAAGCACTAGAACCCTCAAAAAATGCTCAAAATTGCCGTTGTCAACAGAGGCCTAGTGTACAAATTTGACAACTAATAATAAAAAAGAAATACATAGGGACACAATAGATTTATATCTATCTTATTCTGTTTATGAAATATCTTTTAAATTGGTTCAAAATTGCAGGAGAAAATAGGCGAGACCCAAACCTCGAATTATGACTTTTTACTTAGGCTTTTTCAAAAAAGTCTCTCCGACCACATTTCCTCTTAAGAATACCAAAACGCTCAGCAGAAAGAAACCTTATACTGCAGGATTCGGTCTGACAGTGCTATTGGGTTTTTGTCTAATGAAATATTCTTCAAAGCAGCAGTCCGGAGTCTGATTTATGCCAGGTTAATTATTATTAGTTAATTAATTCATTAATTCATTGGGCTTACTGGCAACACTGACTTATTACGTGGGACTTAATTGAACTGACACGTGTAGCAGTACACGCGTCAACCTACAGTACCTACACAATAATGCACGTCTCCTTTTAACCTTTCGGGTAATACACGTGTGTGTTATTGTTCTTTTTGCAGAACAAAATAGACTATGATGAAAACTTGTTTTCATCTTTGAAGAACCATCAGTACCAATCAAGTTTCAAAGCAACCAATAAGTTAGTACGTGCTACGTGAGTAGTTATTGGAATGAGAACGTCCGATGACCGAAGTCATACAAACGCTATACAATTTAGATCCTATAAAGGTGCGTGGATAGTTTTAAGTATTAGAAATTCTTTATACTTATAACAACTAATCATTTTTACTTTCTACAATTTCAAGCATGGTTTCGTAGAAAACGACGTAGACATTGCCAAGGAAAGACTGTCAAGACGAATTGCATGTTTCTAGTGACTCAGGGGGTTATTACACTATCGTATCTAGGATCATGTATTTTATCCTATAAGATAATTATATTTTAAAGGTAAGTAGGTCCTATACCAAAAATCATAAGTGATTCAAATGTCTACATCTATGACTAAATACATCTACGATCTTAGATTTAGTGTAAAGATGTCCCCCATAGCATAGCAAATCGCATTCCAAGTTTGAATTTTTCGAACAGTCTCATACTGCCATGTCCTAAGCCGTACTAGCGTCACTTGTTTCATGCATATCAATCACACCACTAGTCACTACGGTCGCGGGGTCAACGAACCTACCGCGTCCGCGAAAAGCCTGACCTTCGCTTGTGGAACTCTCGTTAGGTACCTAAAGAAATATAACAATTCACAACAAAAAGTTGAGTTGAAACCATTGGCAAGTTTACATTATCTCAGAGAGCACTATGTTGAAACTTTACTGTTACAAATTGCAAACTTTCATAGAACGACAAAATATGAGAGAGCATAGCTAATAAAGGAAAATCTCAAAAAGCAAAACTATCGGAATATTCAGAACATTTCAAATATGCAAAAATATATAACATTCTATCGTTCGAGCGTGTCCGAAAAAAGTTACTCAATCAAAATGATAAACAAGAGCATTTCTCTATAAAATATCGTGTCATAATGCAATTAACGATATGCAAAGTGGACATCAAGAAAACTAAATGCAATAAAATATCACTTTCAACTCGAGTGGGTACCGTCCGTATTCTGTAAAGGCTCCCTCAGACAGCGTGGAACAATTTCTATGTAAACTTCATGGATATTGTTCTGCCACTTCTACCGGAGTTGCATTCCGTCGTGCCTGTCTGCGGAAGCCTTAAAAATCGGATAGTCATCGGATAGTGCAAGTTCGCATCGCTCGCTTGGTTAACATTTTCACGTGGTTATGGTTACGTGGTTGCAATGCGGGGTGGGCAGCCATGGGTGACCGTGGGAGAAAACGAGAGTAATACCTGTTTAGAGGTTAGCAAATATTTAGGTCTGTAGAACGGTTAATATGGATTGCTTTTGCGTAATGATGGAATTTTGTCACGAACATTAGAGAGAAATTGCTTTACTTTTAAGGCGACTACATGACCTAAAGCGCGGTCTTTGTCGGACTGCATAGAAAAGAAAGAGAAGCGCGATGACACAAACGCTGGTTATTTATAGCAAAATACGAAAAAATTATCTATTTACAAAAAATATATTGTTTGGACTAAAACTTTAAAACAGTGCTTTAGTATGTTGCTTGTAGAATAATCTGACAAAAATCATAATGATTGTATGTACTTACATTATCATGTTTTTTATTGTAAAAAGAAAGTTTTTAGAGGTATCTTGATGATTTTTTTCTATCGATCAAATTAGTTGTATAATGTTTTCAACACACTATCTACCTAGCATATATCCTGAAGAATATCATATATTTTTCTGATTTTGTTTACTGTAGTCGATTATATACTTTTATTGTTTCTAAAACTTGTTTTTTTTTTTTGGGTTTAGGTCCTGTAAGCCCCTTAAGGGGCTTACAAGACCTAAACGCAAGTTTTCGAAACAATAAAAGTATATGATAGACTACAGTAAAAAAAATCAGAAAAATATATGATATTCTTCAGGATATATGCTAGATAGATAGTGTGGTGAAAACATAACGATACCAGAAGTATCAATTAATGTAAGGGACAAAACACGGTTTTTCAGGAGAGCCAAAAAACGATTTTATTTTTATAAATCTGTCTATAACTTTTTACTGTCTGCTCCAATTTTAATTGTGTCTAGAGCAAAGTTTCTTAGAATTTCCTCTTCTTTCATGATATAAACGAAAGATTTTGGAATACCCAGTGGTTTAAAATATAGCATGTCCCTTACATTAAAAAAATATGTTTAGTTGTGCCTTACCTTGCTAATATTTTATGTGTAAACCGTCAAGCATAGTGTAAGCAGCAAGAGAAATAGAAAATTATACGTAATTCTATTGTAAAGGACTTTTACAGTGTTGCAATTTGATGTAACTATAGATTATCTACTAAAATTATGGTAATTTAACACCATGGAAATAGGTTCTTTGCATGATTAATGTTAGCTTCAGCTTAGCTATCACAGATTTAAATGAAATTTAGGGATACAAAAATAAAACGATTTATTGTTAATATTTTTTTTTTATTTTCGACTTTTATGTCTGCGTAATTATTATAAATTCAACACACTAATCAGTCTATAAAACTTTTTGTTAAGCTTAAAAAAAAGTAACAGTGTTCTAATTAACAGTTTTACACACCTAGGTATCAATGTAAAAATAATTATGATTGTATTATTGACTCCACGATCTCTTTTAATTAACAGTCCTACAAACTCTGTACTTTTAATATATAATTACGTTTAATTAGATTTATAATTATAATCACCAAATTAATAAAAAAAATATGTTTTCTCAGACTTAATCGACAGTCTTATTTGTTAAGTAATTGAATGAATGTACTGAAACGAAAGACAGATGAAAAAATATGAATTGTCTGAAAGATGAATGAATAAATAATACATATAAATGATATGAATATTAATATAAGAAATATATATTATTACAAGAATAAATAATTAGGAATGTTAATGGTGAAATTGAAATGGTTGGAATAACTTTTTCTATTTGGTACTTTATCTAGTTATCATCATCAGCTGTCATCACATCTTCATCGTCATCGGTTTCATTGAGGGTATCTTTAACTGGCGATTTATTCGGAAGGTTCAAATATTCACGATGAAATCTTTTTGGTATTATACCGGTGTCGCACAATTTTTTGAGGTCATTGTATTTTGGAATGGAAATTGGGAGCCTCTCTTTATATAGAGATGGCAAATTGTCTGTGTTCCTTTGACTTATGTCATTACTAGTACTTTCAGCTGCAGATTCATTTTTTTTGTCTATATTTTTTGTAATTTTACCTCTAACAACACTTCTTTTCCCAATCCCTTTACCCTTTCCTCTTGCGTTAAAATTCTTTGGAGGTAATTCTTTGGAGAGTTCTATGTCGTAAGTATCACCAGTCTCTAACATTGTATATTTAATCTCAATTTTCGTCAAAGCATTTTTTTTAAATGTGCACACTCTTATGTTTTTCATACGCAGATCTTTATTTTTAAGAGTAGCTTGAGTGAATACAGAATCCGCCAGATTCTGGAAGTTAATGAAATCTGTATGCTCTAAGACACTCACATTATATGGTTGAGGCCTTTTTCTAGCACTCTCTATGAAACTTGGCCATTGCGAAGGTGCCCAAACAATTAGTTTTCTTACTTCCCTCTCAATAACAGCATGCATGCTGTCAACTGGCATATTAAGTGTGTCCCGCTAGAAGGTAATTAATTTGTATAACTTTTAGATTTTTAGATTGTTCCAGGAAATGTTTGAACATTGAAAATATAACTTTATTCTTATTTTGCCCCGTGCAGTTGTCACAGTATAATAATAATGTGTTCACTGCTCTGTTATCGATTTCTTTTAAGTAGTTATACAGACATGTTGCTATTTCACAACTTCCTCTTTTACCATCAGCCTCACCCCATATGTAACAGTATCCGTTCTGCGTTCCACTCTCATATACTGTAAAATTGAACACAGCGTACTTTCTGGAATAATACAACTGCATACTTTCACCATACGGTGTCGCTAAAACTTTTTGAAGATCGAAACTAGATACAACAAACGTGCTATCGCGTTTTTGATTTTGATGAATATGAAAGCGTTTATATGTGGCTTCTTTTTCTAATAAATGAACTTGTAACTGTTCATTAGTCGTCATATCCGGATTATTTTCGTTTTTAGTACATAAGAGACATTTGTCCTTCTTAGGAACATGAAATGCATAGTTATACTCTTTAAACATACATGTAAATAATTTTTCGCTCAAATAGTTTTCGGACCTTTCTTCACAATATTTAATGTACAACCTATACAAGTTTGAAAAGTTCTTAAATTGCTCTGGCAGATACAATTTGGTAGATTTTTTTCTACTGTAGTGAGAAGGTAAAGCCGGTAATGCTTCTATGTATTTCTTTGCATTGAGTTTTGTGTTCTCGTCATATTTATTTGGTGCTGTACGTGTTCGACTATCATCACAAGACAGTCCTTCTTTAGTATGGTTTAATGTATACAAAATGTAAGTTTGGCTTATATCGAGAGTCTTCAGTATAAATTGTTGGCACACCTGCCTCCGTCCTTCGTTTTCGTTTATAAAGTACTCATATGTTAACGAACGTCTGCTAACTGCGTTTTTAGTCTTCTGACGTTTTACACTGATTGGTCTAGAACATTACACAATCCAATCCCGTTTTTTATCGTCATTAAGTGCCCAAAAATAATCAAATATAGATTTCCTTCTTTCTTCTGTAATTTCGTAACATTTCCTGCTACATTTACCCTCTTTACAAGGATTTTCTTGTAACTTTCGGGCTTCTTTTACGTTACCAGATATTGTCTCGTAGGATAAACCTTTTTCTTTAAGCTGTTTTCGTGACTTACGTTTATTTTCAGGTATTTTTTTCTTCTTAAGTACGATTTCTATTTGGTTTGTTTTTGTATTACTTTTTTTTGACTTGGTTTTCTTTCTTTTTCTATTTTTCTCGTGATCTCCTGAATCATCTGAAGTTTCTTCTTTGTCTGACCAAAGATTAGAACTTCCCGAAGAAAAGTCTTTATCCTCGCTATCCGTTAGAAAATCCATGCAAGATTTCATGAATTTTGATGTTACGCGACGTTTTTTGTTTGAATTAACTGTTACGACTTCCTTAAAAGGTACGTTGTTATCGATTTCGCTTGATATCAAATCATCATGATGTAGGCCTTCAGCCATCATAGTGTCTTTGTTTGTAATATCAATTGCTATTACATTTGTAAGTATTGTAGGAGATAAGAAAGTTTCATGACTTCCATTTTCCTCTTGCGATGAGGTTTCGAGAAACATTGTGCAAACAGCGGTGTTCTGTATTGTCTCTGTTGGCACGACGTCTATGTAATTATTAGACAATGACAGTGGCTGTATATTCTCCAGTTCTTCGCCTGTATCATTTAACTCACGTGATGAATGTGCGATCACAAAAGAATCACAATTGGATGCATCAGTTTCTGTTTCAACGTTTAGCGGTGCTTCAATCTGGTCATTCATGACATCGGATAATACGTTTAAAGGATTTTCAATAACTTGACTACAAGGGTAATCATTATTGATTACAGTAGTACTCGTTGAACTTTCATTAGGTTTATTAAAAAAAGAATGTGATCGAGACAAGGAAATAGTTGATGTGTTTATGATTTCCATGTCATTTTCAACAGAACACACGGAGTCATTACTGCTATTAACAATAATGTTAGGTCTATTTGAACTTCTTGTTGTTAACTGTGTTTCTGAGTCTACATCACTATTTTCTATAAAACTTTCTGAAGAATCTCTTTTGTTTTCAGTAGACCTAAAAAGAAAACAATGAATACGATTACTTGATTTAAGGCATAAGGCAGACTTGTTGTATGGGTCAACTCGAGTAAAAATCCGACAACACTTTAACGTAAGGGACATAACAACTTTAGACTCGCATTGTTTATAAAGTAAAGATCAATTATTATTCTTTTAAATCATCAAAAAATATTTAATTATCACAATAGTATTATATTTGTAAAATTTAATTAATTTCTATTAATGCCATTAATTACAACAACTTAAATAAGCTAATTTTGATGAACACTTAATTTAATGTAAAGTCAAACAAAATAACGAATGTCCCTTACATTAATTTATTGTATACTTTAAATAATACCAAATGAATGGTGTAGACAAAACCTAGGTATTAAACGCAATGTTTAAAACATGCAAATAATGCATAAATCACTATGGCGTAGGAAGCATTGCATGCAAATACGAAAGCACCTGCAATTCAAGCATTACAAGAATAAAACCCGGGATTTCAGTATAGCAGTCGTACATTATAAGATTGTTTTTATTTTATACTAAGGTGATCTAATGATAAGCGTCACACCTGCCCATAACAAATGCAGTGCCATTCATAACTTTCATAATTATAGAACTTTTACTTAAGTATCCCTTTTTACCCGGCCCGGTATCGGCACAGAGCGAGAACATACAAACTAGTTTGTACAGGACTACGCAAATAATTATCTAAAACTTCAACCAATTTATCTATTCTCTAAATAATAAGCAAGATCGTTACATAATGGTAGGTACATAAAAATTATTGTCATCGTAAAATTGTAAGTAATACATACCTTTCTATAGTTCTCTTCATGTTAATTAATTTTTCCCTTCGGGCAAGTAAGGCACTTATCTTATCAGTGATATTACTATTGTTCTCACACATTATTTATTTAAATTACTTGTAGGACACCTTATTACAATAACACATCACTTAATCCAAAGATTAGCGTTGATAGATGTAATAGAATGACACAATCGTAACAATAACAAACTTCAACTGCGCGCGAACAAGCACGCGCGGGGCCGTCGCGTCGCTAAGTCTTACCCCTCACCCGTATACACCCGCAACCCCTTACGCTCGTCGCGCGCGCAGGAGAGATAACCAATAAGAGAATCAAATTAATGTAAGTACTCGGTATTTTAGCAACGATCTTTTAAACAAATAAAGTAAAGCAAATAAGAATTTGATTTCTAGTTGTTACGTAATAGGCATATTACAGTAAGGAGCTTAAAATAAAGATAGTTTTGTGAGATAATAATGTAAGAGAATAATTCTTAAAAAACTCTAATCATGAATTAAAGTAAGGGACATGTTATTTAAATCAACTGATTTGAGGTTTAAGGTAAGGGTGTAAATTATTTAACACTATGACTTACTTTATTTTTCAGAGAAAAAAAAAATGTAAACGTCTGTTACATCATTTTTTTTGTCATAAATCGTTTTACGCAGGCCAAAAATTTTTAACGTAAGGGAATTTTTTTTAACGATAGAATTTTTTTAATAATACCAATCGATAGAGCAGAAAATTCTGAATCCAATGATATATATATCTCATTTTCGCCAAAATGTCCCTTACGTTAATTGATACTTCTGGTATCGATAATACAACTAATTTGATACGATAGAAAAAAATCATGAAGATGCCTCTAAAAATTTTCTTTTTACAATAAAATCCATACTAAAATACATACAATCATTCTGATTTTTTGTCAGATTATTCTACAAGCAACATACTAAAATACTAGTGTTTTAATTTTTTTGTCCAAACAATAGATTCTTTGTAAATCGCATATTCTTATTTTCGAACAAAATACGTGCGCATGTGTGCGTAAACGCTGTGTAGCGACACTGCCGGCCGAGGCCTGATGCTATACGGACGTGTCACTCTTTTCGCCGCAATATTTCCGCCAAGATTGTTATGTTTTTGTAAAGTTTTATTTGTAAATTCATTGTTTATTATTATTTGCATAATCTTCTTTGCGTAAATATTTTTATTTCGTGTAAATATAAAATACTTTGAAGTTAAAATAGCGTAACCTTGTTATCAATTATCATTTATTGTAAATATGAAGTGAAAAATTCCGTTCGGACTACAAAACGTTCATATAAAACGCTGAACATATTATATATATATATACGAAATTAAAAAATAAGAGCATTTTATTATTATTGAATATTTATTTTTTTAACAATAAAACTATGAATTTAGAAACGTCTAAGTGCAGTCATGACGCATATACGCATAAGCTCAACTTTTTCGACTACATTCGTAACTGTTACGTTAGCGTATAAGGCCGATGTGTAGATTTGTATTCAAGAGTCCCCGGGTTCGAGTCGCAGGGATTCTCTAACTGAAGTTTTCTTTTTAAATGTATTTTGAATTTATATATATTATGTATTTATTATTTTTTTATAAATAATAATTAAAACGTCTACAATGTAATTATCTTTCACAGGAGAAACACAGTCGTAAATATCAACACGGAAGTTATTTCTAATGCGAAACTACAATTAAAAAAAAAACTAAAAGCACCTAACTTATTGATATTGGGCATAACGAAATAACAAATTCATCTAAAAATTGCGATGAAAATTATCACAAGCAAGATTTTGGTTTTTATTATTATTGATTTCGTTTATAATAAATAGATTCATAATATTATGTATGAATGTTAGGTAGGTACCTATCTTTGAGGCTGTTTACAAATTATGCCGCAGCTGCAGCGGCACCGCCACTGCCGCGGCGCCGCTGCATCAGTCACCCTTGGATTTGTATGATGATGAACACACGGCGCCGCGGCGGAGGCGACGAGTTTTGATAAAACCGTAGCAATACTCGCCGCCGAATCATGCTGCCGCCGCCGCGGGCGCCGCCGTGTGCAAGGGTTCATGCAAATCCAAGGGCAACCAATACAGCGGCACCGCGGCGGCGGCGGCGCCGCTGTATTATATAATTTTTTTTTATAATGTACTACAGTCGCGCGGTACGTAAACACGCGATAACCCCTCCCGCCTACAGTATTTTAATTTCATCAACCTACTTGAGTTTCTTTCTAGTTTTGTGACTGTACCTACAGTCACAAAACTAGAAAGAAACTCAAGAAGTTAAAAAAAATATTTACCTATAGGTATAGGTAAATATTTTTTTTAACCGACTTCTAAGAATGAGGAGGTTGTCAATTCGGATGTTTCTATTTTTTTTTTTTTATGTATGTTCGGACATAACTCCGTCATAAAAATATGTAGATGGATTTGCAAAATTCTTTTTTTGTTCAAAAGAGGTTTATTCCGAAATGGTCCCATTTAAATTTCGTAAAGGTCTGATGAGGAGTTTCGGAGACAAACAACGGAACTCTTCAATACATGCCAGTTTACCCAATCACACAACATAACATCACGCCTATACCCTTTAAAGGGGTAGGCAAATGTGTTCAATAGCTTCCTGTCACTGATATTAACATAGCAATTAGTGTTATATGAATTTGGGCGGGGTAGGTACAACTAAAAAGTGAAAAATATAACTTTTTTACAAAAAAAAAACAACCGACTTCCAAAAAAATACTACAAAGTGAAAAATAAAGTCTTTAATTTCGGAAGTCGGTGTCAAAAAACGAAAATGCAGATCCAACGACACCGACTTCCAAAATTAAAGTTAATTACTTTGTGTTGTTTTTTTTTTTGAAGTCCGTAGTTTTTTTTTTTTTTGTAAAAAAGACTTTTCATTTATAAAATAGAAACACGTTGTGAATGGAATAGAAAGAGTTCAATAAAAATACATGGTCTTTTTGATCAATAGATTTAATTAAAAAAACTTATTGACGAATTCAAACAACCAAAAACAGCACAATATAGTCTCTTTGCCATATTATTAAGTAAGTACTTGTACTTATTTCAATGAATATTTGTCACAAATTGCACGCTTACTGCTTACGAAACCGTCACACCGTCCGGCGTCCACTCGTCACTGCGGAGCATTCGAGACTGAGTGTAAACCGAAATCGAGGCGCGTAGGTATGATTCGCGTTCCGACCGTTTTTATGAAGATAGAATACTGTATAGATAAAAATACCGTGGCGGGCGGTGCGCGGCGGCGCTGCCGCAGACACGGCATAATGTGTAAAAGGCCTTACTTACTTGACAAAGGAGAATGGGTAGACCGTACCCAGACACAAAGTTAATTGCAGCATTATGAACCCACGCACAACGGACCAAATGGGAGTCTAAGTGCGGAAAAGGGAGTCCTATCATCATCATCATCATGCAGCATTATGAACTATGTTGATCTTTATTGCCCTCATGGAGTAGTTTGCTTAATTAATCCTAAGACAGCATGTCTGAATTCACTTGGAGAAAAAAGTTATGTGAGGAAATTGAATTGATTTATTAAAAGGAAATATTTAACCTATTCTTTCAAAACTTATTGACCTGCTAATGATGGACACTTTTTGAAATTAATGAACCTCTAAAAACTTTTTGCGCTTTTAATGATGCACTTTTTTAAATTATTGAGCCTCCTTTTAACTTAATTTAAAATAATTAAAAACGTAATTTAAAATCTTCTATTTTTTTCATTTTATTATTGATGAATGGGCGGCCCGCTTTTGACCTCTAGATTGGAAACAGTGGTACCACAGGAAGATCACGATTGTGAAGTTATTGATAAAAGTACATATTCATCTAAACGTGTACTAGAAGAAATAACGGGATAAGAGCTTGACCCACCTCTTTTAGTTTTAACGTAACTCCAGAAAAACTTCGGATTATTTTTGAATTCGTTTTCCAATCGCTTCATATAATTGTTGTAACAAAGTTTTGCTAGGTCATTACAGCGCTTAGTTATAATCTGCAGTTCAATTCTGTCTAAAGGGTTTTTGTAAATATTGTGGCGATTTCTGATCTTATTTTTGCAATTAAGTAATTTGATTAGATCTCGATTGAACCATGGTGGAAATTTACTTTTTTTTGGCACTCGCTTAGTTATAAATTTTTCTATACCTTTCTGAATAACGTCATAAAATACCTCCACCATCTCATTAACTGCCTGCTGTGCTTCAAGTAACTCATCCCAGGCAGTTTCACTCAAATATATCCGAATTGGTATGTAACTCGTTTTTCGAAAATTAGGTCTACCGCAAGTAGTGTTATATGGGAGTTTAGCTTCCTTATTTAGAGAAATCACGATATCGAGGGGTGGATGATGCTGGTCAATATTAGCAATCGGATCCTCACTTTGACTCACTCTACACAATGAATGGTTACATAGTATAAGATCTAAAATGCGGCTTGAAGCATTACATACATTGTTAAATTGATTAAGCCTATTAACATACGTGAAATCTATCAAAGTTTGACTTAAATTGGACAACTTAAGGCATTTATCAGAATTATTGACTATACTTCAATCGATATCACCGATATTGAAATCACCTGCGATGCAGACATATGATAAGTTTAACTGTTCAAACACTGCATTACATTTGTCCAAAAAGTGTTCCAAGTACGAGATACGTACAGGTGGTGGCAGGTATACAGAACAGAGAGCTGCCCGACGTACAGATCGAGCCGCAGGTAGATCTAAAATTACCCAAAGGTCTTCACAATTACTTTCAAATTGTTCTGCTCGTTTGGAAATTATAGATTTTTTTACGGCTATCAAAACACCCCCACCTTCTTTACTACTCTGTAGACAAGAACTTTCTCTGTCCCTTCTGTATACAATGTATCTGTCGTCGAACAGCTCGCTGCTCAGTACGGTATTATTAAGCCAAGTCTCTGTAAAAATGATAATGTCATAGTTATTACAGCATACATTACGAAAGATGATAATATGCGTTTTTGTTCTCACGCCTCTACAATTCTGGTAATAAATTTGTAAATTATCGAATTTTGTATTATATTCAAGTTACAATTACATGTATTTTTAATTAAAATATAAAGTATGTTTTTTTTCACGTCAACTTATTTAGGGACTCTAGATTCTTAATGAGGATATGTTCTGACCCATCACTTTTCCTGACGAAGATTCTACCATTTCTAACCCAGACGAATTGATATCCTTTTTCTTTTGCTTGAAGTCTAGTAGCAGCATGCAGCGCTTTGTTAGAAGGAGACAAATTTTCTTGCACATATATTGGCTTCTTTTCACCAGCCAGTCCAAGGTCCGCTGTATTTAGTTTTTCGATGTTATTCTTGCCTTTATTGTAGTTAATGACAGAAGCCAAGAGTAGGTCACGAGTTCTTGGGGAGGCCAATTGGACTACGATAGAGCGCGGGCGGGCACTAGAATTTTGTAGTTTGGCTACACGGGTGCAATGATGGATATCGGTGTCGCTCAACTTGCATCCAACGACTGATCCTAGTTGCTTAACGACTGTATACAGATTCTCCTGTTTATTTTCGGGCAAACAATGAACTTCAAGGTAAGTCGAACGTGCCTGTTGCTCCAAATAGTTGATTCGCTGGCCCATATCCGCCACTGACCTCTTAAGGTTAGTATTTTCCGTCTCTAAGTCTTTTACCGAGACTTTAAAAGCCCTATGTTCAGACTGATATTCTTCAAACTCCTGTATGTGAAAATTCAATGACGCCGTCATCTCCGTAAGTTCTTTCTTAATCGGTTCAAGCTCTTTATTTACGACATTGAGTATTGTATTGTTTATTTGACGAAGCATAGAAGCGAATTCAGCCTGTATTACTTCCTGGAGGATATCACGTACATCATCACGAGTCACAAAGGTTGCTTCAGGGGGCGAGTTCAAAGCAGGTCTCTTGTTCCCCCTAGAGGTGGAGACATTACGGGTTGGAGTATATTCCTTTTTGGAGGTATTCGAGATGTGACTCCCGCAATTAGAACACCTCCATTTACAGTAGACATCCGTGTCCTCGGCAACTTCCGGAAGAGACAGGCACTCAAAATGATACAATTTATTGCATTTGGAACAATTAATCGATTTTTTTCCATCCTTGCTGTCTTCATTAGCACAGCATCCCCATAACAATGTTGACGAAGCCATTCTAATTAATAGTCAGTCTCACAACAATTCCAATGCCGAAATAATTATTAAAAAGAAAAAAATGTATACTGTTCCAAGCACACTATTAAAGACCCCTTCAATCTTTGTTGGTAAAAGTGCACTCTAATAAAGGCCCTGCGCAATACAACGAGCGAACTAACAGCGAGCTCGCGAGAAGAACGTCGTATGCGCCGTGCTATCTGCGGCGCTTACGCGTTTTATTATAACTGGTGAATTACTCCTGACGGTAGATGAATAACTATTTTGATACGTTTTTTGTCTAGAATTGATACACAAAGCACTAAGTCACTTATTAATTGTAGATTGTTGTTATTGATATTATTCACACGATCAGCACTTTTAACGACACTTTAGAGCACTTTTGACGCGTACCAACAATATTTTCTTAGGAGCAGTTCGAATGGGTAGTTACTCGTACAACGTATAATTTATTATTGCCGACTTTCAAAAAAAAAAACACTACAAAGCTACAACCGACGATACCGACTTCCGAAATTAAAGTTATTTTTCACTTTGTAGTGGTTTATTTTGGAAGTCGGTTGTTTTTTTTTTTGTAAAAACAGTTTTTATTTATCACTTTTCAGTTGTCCCTACCTACCCCACACAAATTCATATAACACTACTTGCTATGTGAATATCAGCGACAGGGAGCTATTAAACACATCTGCCTACCACTTTTAAGGGTACAGGCGTGATGTTATGTTGTGTGATTGCGTAAATAATGCATACAAATGCGATGGCAGCGATCGCGGTTGATTTGCTGGCATTTATTGAAGAGTTCCGTTGTCTGTCTCCGAAACTCATCATCAGATCTTTACGAAATTTAAATGTGACCCTTTCGAAACAAACCTCTTTCGAACAAAAAAAGAATTTTGCAAATCCGTCTATTTATGATGGAGGTCGTCTATATAGGACCCGAACATAAATAAAAAAAATAATAATAAACAAATCCGAATTGAGAACCTCCTCCTTTTTAGAAATCGGTTAATAATTTTGTTGTCATAACTACTTTTTTCCGCGTCATCTATTGGAATACTCGGGCGTAATCGTAAATTGTATGCTGTATGTCATAATTGTGATGGGCGTCGTCGTTAGATGGCGTACGCGTCGATTGTGTATATGTGTGCATGCGTTTCTCAAGGACACTTTGCTCTACTAGTCCTCTTAAATTGAAAAGACAGTTGTTTCTACCAAACTTAAAGCATTCGGTCACAGAATAAATAGTACAAAATCTGGTTAAAATACTCAGATTTCAATTGGTGTGGATGTATAGGAACATAACAAACATTCTTTGACGCAGGCAACGTAACTAGGCAAGATAGGCGCTTTAAATTGTGTAAATTTTTCATCACCACAGCTCTCACAACGCTGAAGGAAAACTTCATCATTTATGGTTCTAAAGCGGCGAGGAAACCGGCATGTCCTAGAACCATAAATTCTAAAACATGTGACATCTACCAATCCGCACTGGGCTCGCGTGGTGGACTACGGACTATGCACTACCTCTCACAAAAGGGAGGCCTGCGTCCCAGAAGTGGGAACATTATATGCTGATTATATACCTACTTTTATTAAGTTCCCAATAATGAAGAGCTTATCATTCCACATTAAATTACAATACTGTATGGCCAGCAGAATATAGAGCCAATCTGACACCAGAACAATATCACATAACTAACTGCATTCGTATATAACGTTAACCCATTGTCATCAGAAAAAAAGGGTGGAAAATATCAGTGATATCAAAGATTTGGCTAGGTTCGGCTTCAACCTTCATGAATACAATACAATGTATGTGTGCCTGTACGGCGTACCGTTTATGAATCTGAGGTATTTCATACATAGGTTCTTCTGAGGGACCCGTGGCCAAATAATAACAGCCGCACAGGTCGATCGATCTGGTTCAGCTACGCTTGCCGCGGTTAGCCGGTGGATGGGTGACCATCTTATATACATACCGAGACCCCTCCGTGCCTCGGAAAGCACGTTAAGCCGTTGGTCCCGGCTGTCATTCGCGGATCTTTGACAGTCGTTACAGGGTAGTCAGAAGCCCGAAAGTCTGACAACCAGTTTTACCAAGGGGTATCGTATTACCCAGTAATTGGGTTGTGGAGGTCCGGTAGGCAGTCGCTCCATGAAAAATACTGGTATTGAGCTGCATCCGGTTAGACTGGAAGCTGACCCCAACACAGTTGGGGAATGGCTAGGCAGATGATGACATAGGTTCTTCTGAGATCACTAAATAGTTGTCGTCGCAAGGGCTGATGATAGTAGACTGTAACAGTGAACTGACTGGTATTGAACAAGATGATAACAGGAAACTTTTGCTTTACATTTAAATAAACGAGTTATTCCGGTCTGATCCCCTGAATATATCAATGAAAACAGCAACCACAGCAACTTCAGGTTCAAGAGTGCACCTGTGCTGACCTCGTGGGAATCCTGTTCGTTAAAGTTGCGAACGTTTGGAATACCAATACGTTCCTGAAACGGCGACAGGATCTACGTCACGAGTCAGCAACGTGACGAACACACGTCAATCTATTATGGATGCTATTTGCCCTATACAAGACTAAAGATGGAATTCTAAAGAATAGAAATAGGATAGTCTCCCGTAAGAAGTAGCCTGCCATGTTTTTTGGAAATATGAAGAACGAAGGAAGGGAAGGTAAAACCTAAAATCTTAACGCTATAGACACTTATATTTTATTTTTGTTTAATAGTCAACCAACAATTAATTGGGGAATTGTAGCAAAGTAATAAAAGCCGCACAGGTCGATCGATCACGTTAAGTTAAGCTTGTCGCGGTCCGGCCTTGGATGGGTGACGAACTTTACATACTAAGACCCCACCGCGCCTCGCAAATCACGTTGGCCCCAGCCGTCATTCGTGGATCTTTGGCAGTCGTTACGGATTGTCAAAAGCATAGAGAATATAACAACGTCTATGGTCAAAAGTCTGACAACCAATCTTACCAAGGGGTATTACATTACCCAATAATTGGGTTGTGGAGGTCAGATAGGCAGTCGCTCCATGTAAAACACTGGTATTCAGCTGCATCAACTTGCAAACTACATAACGATTTTCACCACCCGTGATACGTATAAGGCGGTGAAAATCGTGTAAGGTACGAGGTCGTACTTGAGCATACGGAGGTAGAATTATGTATATGTTGCAAGCGTGCAAAACAACTGAGAATCAGCACCTATGAAGACATGCGTACCGCCACACCTTGGAAAAAGGCCTATCATATACACTGACGTCATGGAGAACTCCCTAAACATGCATACACACCTTAATTTCATTCGCCATTTTATTTTTAGTTCGACACTACATTTCAAATTTTTATTATCGGTCAAATAAAGTGGAGCGCACACCAACCTTTGATAACAAGCAATCGATAGGTAACCTAAATGGATCCAAAGTCAGGTCCGAGTTTTTGATTACATACATTTGTAGGTACTCGACCTCAATATCCATTGAGCCTTGGGTTAGCATATTTGGATAAGCAATGGAGTTAAACAATGAACTGTCAAAAATATCATGGTGGGTTTTATACTAATCATGAATAAACAACAGACTTGAGAGTGTAAGGTCATGACATCAGTTTAAAGTGAGTGAGAGTAATACCCAGTAGGTAATACGTCATCCCAAGAATCGGCAACTACGCGGTAGGCAGGAGTTGCATTAAAACAATTTCCCTGAAGCCACGTTTACAATCATGATGAGAAACAAGTGACGAACTAAAACACTACCTACCTGTATTGTTCTGTATCACCTAGAAACTGTTGTATGCCGACCGATGCTTATCATAATAGTGGGAGAACGACAAACAATGAGTTTACTTAAGTTAAAAGTATAGGGAACGAAGACCCTTAGTTAGGTACATTTAGAACTGTTGTGTCAGCAGAGTCATAATGACGAGGTTAGTTATGCACTAAGGATAATTAAGTTGAAGTGGTAATGCGCAAGTCAAGAAGAAAATTGTCCTCAAAGTGTGACCACGAATCGTCCCTCGTAACAATTAATAAAAAAAAATGTTTCATTCAGTATTCAAATTGGTAAAATTATTACATAAAGTCTTAGAAATTATTTACAAAGGTATTATAAGTTAGATGCCTGTACTAGGAGATACCTGTATCACAGGCGGCATGAACATACTTTATGGTAATTGTAGGACTATAAAATTCTTAACAATATTTAACATTAGAAGTCTTGAATTAATGACAAAATTTTGCTAAGTAATTCATTATTTTATACCTAGTTTACTTAAATACTATAGACAGACAATGGCTCAAATTATTGGGTGCTAGCTGAGCCCCGCGGTTGAACCTGCCTACATATCACTGCGGAATTTCAACGACATTAATTACCGAATCGATTGGCCATTAGCATTATGATTCATAGTGCGTAAAATATCGTATGGTCTTCCTATTGTAATCTCTAACCCCGAGACCGAGAGGTATGCTGTTATGACTAGACGGCTCATAAGCTAGAGATTGTATTTTGTAAATAAATCTTACGAATTGTTATGGCAGTTTGTGATTGCATCGATGTCGGAACATGGGTGAGGCTAAAATGCAATTATCCAGCACTGGACTGCGATTGGTGGACTTATAAGCTGTAACCGCGCTTTACTTGCTGTCATGTTTAAATGCGACAAAAATTTATAGGAACACCTTACTCAAAACAGCCCCATAACTTAAATTTTGCAGATACACAATTCAGTTAGAAGTACAATTTAAATAACGCTAACAGGTCACGAATCCTCGCGGAAACGCAGGCAACCGACGCGCGACGACAATGCGTAGGTCGCAGGACAATACACTGCGCTGAAATACTTCACACTATGTTTCCACATTGTTCCCGTACCTGCGCTTTTGTTTTACAAAATATAAACGAGCGAATATTATTGTAACTGGCACTACTAACTTGTTAAACAAAGCGCTCAGTGGTCGTATCGAGCTACAGTTAGACCTGAAATTACATTGTGAAACTAAGGATAAATAAACTTCCACTAAACGAGTTGCATTATCATTGAAGTTTGATTACAAAACCGCACCGTTATACATGATTGAAAGAAAACATGATAAGTGGTGATTACCGTGAATCTTAACGATGTGTAACGAAGAATAACTTGTTTACATAAACTACATTTTCATAGGGTTTTCCAAGTAAACAGTTTTACGTACTGAAATTTAGTTTAGCGGTTCATAAACTATGAATCAACGCACTTATAGCAGCTGACGTCATTTTATAGGGAAGGAAACTGACGCACTTCGTGTAAGTATTGAATATTGTAGTAATACTAAATATATTTTGTAAATATTTTGACAGGTAGTAGTAACAACCGAGCGCGAATAGAAGGCCTCAAAATTCTTCGCGGTGTCAGTTAGCGGTTCTCAATAGTGAAACGTTTTTCATTATCACCGAAATGAAAGAGGCTATTAATGTCGCTAGTACAGTTAAAGCCTTAGTGCAATTATCACGATGCTGCAAAACTGCACGTTGCATATTATGACGAAATATTCGACGTACTTGATAATTTGCAAAGTGACGCTGCCCACGCGCATGGCTAAGCGTAGGATTTGCACACAGGCATTCGCGTACCGCGCCCACTCCGCTAGATCTATCAAACACTGATTGATGTTAGTTACCTTGCAAAAAACTTTATGATTCTATAAAAGGAATAATATTAAAGATTCTGCACGTTCAATATTAGTTTTGATAGAAACTTATCTTCGTACCAGCTGAAAACTGAGATGAGTTTTATTTATCCTATGATGTGGAGAAAAACTCAATCATAAAAAAGATTCAATTTTCATTGAACTCCTTGTGCCGCCTAGACAATCTAATGATGGTGACTTGCAAAAAGAGAACTCTATGAAATAAAGTTACTGAACTTCCGCAATCGTGCTCTATTTATAGTAGTTAAAAAAATACATATTTACAATATAAATAAGGCCGTTCTGATAAGGATTAATCATCGCAATAATAAGTTTATTATCCTATCCTTTTCTTTAAATATTGGAAGGTGTGTTTTATAAGTATTGCGTGGGATCTGTATAATTATCAAATTACTATTAAATCAGTTAAATAAGTAATTTATCTACTGTTTTAAAGAGTCAAAGACAAAAAAAAACACAAGCAAGAGCATTAAAAAAGTTAAAACAACAAGCCCTGCTTCCTTCATTGCGTTGCACTTACTTGCACCGAAACAAACACAAAAACCCTTCATCACTTAGTTACACTTCGAGTAAAAATATCCCCGTATCATTGTAGACAGTAAGGGCAATAGTGGGGCTACATAAATTGAAATAGGACGGCAGGTAACATTCCTCGACTGGGACCGGCAACTCGCCTGCCCGTGTAATTACCACGCCGAATAAAAACAGACTCTAGGCGAAAGACATTCTCCATACATCCTTATTTATACAGTGTCCATTGACATAAACATGCCGAGATAAGTGGGCGGATCAGGTGCCTGGCGGTTGGAGTTAATTTTGGAATGGTAATTAATGTCTGGCTTTACCAAAAAATTTTATAATCTCGGTACGAACGACATTTAGTTAAGTAGGTATGTAGATACATACAAGAATTCGAAAAATGGCATTCAAATTGAGAAAAGTTTATTATAGTATGTATATTATTTTCTTCAAACTTAAAACGGGTATTCAAGACCAGACGGTTTACCATCCACGTTTTAAATTAAAACTTAATTTATTGACGAACGCAACTGCATTGTTTCTTCAGATACCATTACAGGTTCACGTTCAAGAGTCGTGTCCGTCAAGTCGTGCCGGTGTACCGTGGACTCCAGCACTAATGACTGGTAATTTAATCGAATTATCCATCACGATACTGGCTGGCATCCATTCTAATCTCGGGATCGGATAAATTCGGGTAGCGACAAAAACGCATCATTACTTTTTGTCCAAGTCAGAAATAAAAGCAAGATTTGTTGTAAAAACTCCATTTAATGATCAGAAGGGCTGGTTTACGGCTTTACCTTAGTGGAAACAAAACAGGTAGATAAATACACAGTCTATTTGTGGAGCACGGGCTGCATGGCGGTAGAAGATGTTTATTAAACCACAGTAACAGAAGCTGTTTGCGACAAGTGACAGATTACATCCAATATAAGTTTACTATAAGTAAGTACTGGATACTCTGTGGTTACTTGAGTTTTCTCGCGTACTGGAAACCAGTTTTTGTATGGAAGCCATGTTACTTTTTTTCTGTAAAGAAACGGATGCTGATATTGCACCACTTCCTCTGAATTCGCGTGTTCTTGGTAAGAGTGTAAAAAACGCAACCACTGAAGTAGAAAAAAAAAGGAAATGTCTACCTATTTATGCTAGAAGGAGATTGTCGATCAATCGTATCGCATGCCTTTGATTTTCTGTATTCATTTTGTCCCAGCATAAATCTTGACTTTAAAGGCGACATGGTATAACATAAATCGGTCTGTAGATGCTGTCTCATCGGATAATTCTGGCATCCGCACTACAAAGCAACCTAAATCTGTTATTTCATTGAGCTCCAGGCTTACTATCTTATGAAAACTTATTTTAGGATTATGTAGCTCTAAAACTATACTAAGTTTTCTTATTTATAAATGACAGATCCGCTAAGCAAAGCTACTAACTGGCCTTGAAAGTGCGAATAGTGAAATACTAGTCTCTTTTAGCAAAATGTCGGTAATTTTTTGACGAAACTGCTCAAGAACAATGATGAACTTTGTACGAATATACTTGCCCATTGTTATATCATCTTTACATGAGATTATTTTACCACGGTCGTAACGTGTTACCGAGATAAATCTTCAATTACCGTATTTTGTCGAAACCAAAAGTATTTTAGAGGCATTACGAAAACAATAGAGTGTTCATCTGTATGATTATGTAAGCAAATTATTGTTTATCTTGATCTTTATGATTTGTAATCGAATGTTAAGTTTAAGCTCCCATGGTCTATCAGAACAAGTTCTTAGTAGGTAATCAAAAGATTGATTCGTAGACAAAAGGAGAAGGGGCATGGGAGGCGGTTGCGTCTTTCTGCGAGGACGTAATCTCGCAGAAGGAAGCGGCGGCGGAGCGGGTCAGGGAGGCAGACTCTCTCGTTGACCCGATTCGTCGTAGGAGGGCAGGACGGCGCAGGCGGCGATATGCGGACTTGATGCCGCCATAAGAGGGGCCAGCGGATGATAGATCAGATCCACGGAGTTGTGGTGATGTCCCAGTGCATCCGGACATCGCAGAAGGAGGATGGAGCCCGGAGGCGGGCCAAGAAGAGGGAGCCCAGAAGTGGGCCACGCTGGATGGGTCGCGAATGTCATACGTAGCAGTTCTCGCGGCCCAACCATCAAGGCGAAAGTAGGCACAGGCGGAGTTTTTAGTGGGTGTGCAAGCCCCATATAACCAAGTCGTTTCCCCGGACGGCGTGGTATGCGTTAGGCATTTACTTCGCCGAAGAGAAAAAAATGGCTGCCAATTATGATGATGATCTAACTATGCTAATATAGGAGCATAATCTAACTATGCTAATATAGGAGCATAATTTTGCTAAGCAAGCATAAGGGGTAGGAGGTGCTTTTAAGAGCTAGAAAGCCGAAACTTTTTAGCATCTACATAGGTGCAAAGTCGACCTACGAGTGATATACGACTACAAAAAGACTACAAGAGGCTGGTTTTAGGTCCAAACTTGCTCGAATGATTGAATCTAAAGATACACCGTGTAAGACCATGGCATAAAAGGTCCGAACCAGAAGGGCTGCAATGTCATAAAATAGATGGTGCTTACAATAAGAGCATTTGAACGCAAGCCGAGTGCTCAATAGCAGCTTCCCATTTTAGAAGCAATGGCAATATTAGGCTAAGAACTCACGGAGCGATTTTCGCCCGCGTCCGCTGCGGTTGCGGGCCCGCAGCTTCTGTAGAATGCAAATATTTATATAAAAAATTAAAGCACATTTCACGACGCGTTTTACGCCCGCGGTGTACGCGGTTGTATGCGGCTCCCGCTGTACCGGCGGGCAACTAGTAGAATCGCGCGGGCCGCGGTTACCCGCAGCCTCGGCGGGTGGCGCCCGCGCGCTTTGCGATCGGTTGGCGGGCGACCACTAATAAGAGTAACAAATAATCCATAACGATCTCTGTCCTTAATCAGTGGATGCACCCAGAACCTTTTGGGCCTTCTTTTTTTAATTCTTCTGTGAAGTAAGTATAACGCAACGGCTCGTTTCTGGTGTGTGTCCATGGCGGTCTGGACCTCAACTGATCGTTAACCGCCCGTCTTGCAATCTTGCGATCATCGCCCGCCACGTTTGCGGGCGATGATCGCTACCGCGGCGGCCGCGTAACCGCGCGAATAACCGGTCTCGTGAGTTTTGAAATAAAACCGCAGATCCACGACCGCGGCGGTTGCGAGCGAAAATCGCTCCGTGAGTTCTTAGCCTTAGGCGTCTCAAGTGTTTGACTGAGTGTAACTAATCGTGTTTATTGGTCAGGCTACAGGATGCCTTAGAATGTTATATTATACAGTCGAACAGCAAACAATGTTTTAGACACCGCTACGTTTATTATAAATTTATTTTATGGATTATAGAAACAGCGTGACGTCTTCAAGAGAACGTCTTTTGGCTAAAGATCTTGATGATTACTTGATAAGCTAGCAGGGACAGGTTGGGCATCCAAAACTCGGTACCATTCTGAGATTCCTGAAACTTCTACTAGTCTAAGAGACGAAAAGGAGATAATATGGGAGATAATGTTGATGTAGCTCGCGTCAACCATAAGTGTCAGAGAATATGATCATTCATAAGAGAAGAGAAGAGTCAAGTTTTGAGTGATATTTGGCAAAATCTGTGTCACCGAAGCATATGAAACTATGTACTTGAATGAACTGCGTAATAAACCAATCGTAAATACAAGTAGTCATTATATAAACGCCTTGGTGAACTCCAAAACACGATTCAAACGATTTATCACATACATGTGAATAGATTGTGTTACATACTACGCTTAGTTCTTACGATTAGTAGTTGAGACCGGAGTGCGTCAAAGTGACTCACGACCTCCGTAATAATCACTCTTTGCTCGTAAAACCAATTGGCCATGCAGGTTTCTGATATATATTTTTTAAATAATTTATTTTGAAAAATTAGACCATTTTAAGAAACTAATTTCAATATTTTTAAGTTTTATTCACTGCGTCTATTTTAAAAAAAAAACTAAAATTTTACCCGCCAAAAGTAAACGTGACGTCACTAGATACGTATGTGGGATAAATTTCTTTGCCTACCATAAAAAAAATGTGACCATCAATCAAGTCAATTGTCAACGTCAAACAAACGTCCGTCAGTCCTAACCTAACGAAAATATTGTGTTATGATTTAAAAAAATTAAATTTTGTTTCATAATGGGAAGCAAAAAGTATATCGTCCCATCATGTTCAAATAACAGTAGTGATAACCCGGATTTGTTATTCGTACCAATCCGAGAACGTCTGCGAGAAGAATGGTGTCGTCAAGTGAACGCAGAATATTTCAAGAATTATTTGCAGTTTTGTTGTTTACGCAAATCAGAAACCATCCCGAGAAGTTCTTAAGAGCAAAACTATAGCAAGTTTGCAGATACATGTTGAAAGAGTTATTAGGCGAATCAGAGAATTCAAAATCTTGAAGCCCCACTCTGTTGTCAATCACAAACATGTAGGCTACTTGGATCAAATTGTAATGATCGCTTGTGGACTGATAAATTTGCAGAATGATATAATAAAAATACAATAAATTTTTAAGAATATGTATGGTTTTATTTATCACTATCATTACATAATATAAAACAAAGTCGCTTTCCACTTTCAACGTCTTTTTTCTAAATTGTCTTCCAAATTGCATATTAGTGAACCCTTTACATCCCTTTGTGCACATTCTTCATAAAAGGTTTGTAAAACTGTAGCATCTTTTGGAGCCAACTTAATTTTTTTTACATTTTTGTATACATCTTCTGCCAAAACATGATTAGTTCGTTCAGATGCCAGGGTAGGCTTTATCCAGAAGCATTTTGTAGATGTGCTGGAAGGCTCGCAGCTCCGCTTCTCAAGCCAAAATAAGAGCAGTAGCGAATGCTTGCAGCCACCTTAATGTAAAAAGAATATGTATTAATAATGTTGCAAGAAAAGATATGTACAATAGGCTGCAAAATTGCATCCCTATTACCACAACAAACAAGTTATGTTTTACAATAATATGCTTATAAGAGCATAGTGTAGTTTAAATATCAAATGCGTTATACATTATCAAGAAAACTTCAATCGTTTGTCATGGCAATACATATGCAACTTATTCAGCCAATAAATAAAAATCTTCTGAAAATTCCCACCTGCAGAAGCTGGACAATCAGAACAGTTTGACTCCAGGATCTCGGCATCAGTCTCCTTTATTTTGGCCATTACTGTATACGATTTCTGTGTTCTGTGCTCTGGCACAACTCTGGCATTGACATTACAGATTCCTAGGCTTCTCTGCACTTCTACATATCTGACTGCCGAGGATAAGTAACTATCCCGTGATGACCTAAAAAAAGGAAGAAAACAAAGATGGTACTGCATTAGGGAAGAAAGAACTCGCCAGACAGTTAGAATTTTTGTCAGTCTGTTCTGATTTATTAGTTGGTGTTTCGTAATGAGTGCTTCAACTGCAAGCATTCCGGCTCGACGTAGGACTTCAGTATTTGGGCCACATAAAATACTACTACTATGAAAAGAGGTCTGTCGCTAGCAGATACAATGAGTAGGCAAATATCTTACTTACATGAGGGCTTTGGCTCCTCTGATTTCAGTAATGTTGTGGTTGCTGGAATTCGACATGAACTCTAAAAATTCTAAAATCATAATATTGGTAACTTGAGGTAAACTTTGAGAGTCTGCTTTTTCGAAATTTGCCGTTCTCGTCGCCATCGTAAATGAATAAAAACGAAAAGATAAAATAACAATAATACAAACAAAACGCTGATTATAACCTACAATAAAAGAGATCACTCATAGATTGACGTTTGACATCGATTTTTTTTTTGTAGGCAAGGCGGGCAGGCAAAGGCAATTTTGTCATACATTATAAGATGACGTCATAGATAGGTCAAATGAAGTTCATTGTGTTTTATTAAAATATCTTAAAAAGTATAGACTTATTTAGTAATCTAATAAATAGAAACTGTACAGAAAACATATTTCTCGAAACGGTTTTAAGATTTCCGTTCCTGTCTAGAAAGTTAGCACCCCCAATTGTTCATTAGATGTTACTCAGACTTGCTCATGTTTGTATCATTGAACTTGGTTAATGGTTTTGTTACAAACAATTTGTCTGTAGGACATAATACGAATTAAGCTATTCAATAGTTATCACTGTTAAAAACATCAATTTGTGAACGCGACTATTACTATTAAGGGGGAAGCGCTAAGGTAGCCCGCGAAATTCAAATTTTCTTACGTTTTTTGCAATTTGCTGGTCAGTATTAAGTTGTACGTCGATCAAAATATGATTCGCGGCCGTAACAAATATGTATTTATAGAATTATAATCATTAAAGTCATCAACACAACTCTCTAAGACCATGTAACCTCAAAGAATGACGATTTCATGAAACAGTTATTCTTTGGGGTTACGTGGTCTTAGAGAGTTGTAATTCTGTAAATACATATTTGTTACGGCCGCGAATCATATATTAATCAACGTAGAACTTAATACTGACCAGCAAATTGCAAAAAACCTTAAAAAAATTGAATTTCGCGGGCTACCCTGGCGCTTTCGCCTTAATAGATTTAGAGATTAATTAAAATAGCAAGAACTTTGTTAAAGGAAATACCTCATAATTACATTTCATCATCATCAGCCTAAAGTGCTGGACATAAGCCTTTCCTATTGCACGCCATTCAACTCATAAATACGTTTAGTGAGGGTTTAATCATAGTTCGTTTTTCAATATGTTTGATACAAAACAGTTTATTGATTGGGTTGCTCAGTTAGTTGTACCTACTACTCAGTAGGCTGCTCTTGTTGTTATGTTTAATTATACTTAGAACAGCAAAACATTACATAACTAATAAACTAGGTTTTGATTTGATTCAATTACATTGGAGAACCGTAACCATTTTGTTTTTGTCCGTCACTTTGATTGATTGCGGAATCCTGTTATGGTTTTCTAATAGGTACCTAAGCGTAGGTACATACACACGAGCGACAGGTTGTCGACGGCTGAAGTTGCCCGGTCGTCGACGAGTGTCGCTCGTGTGTATTGAGCACGTTGTATGAAGGCAATAGAACAATTACTTATTGGAACATAAGCGCTATATCTTGAAACTTGAGTCATCTGTAATTTCAATCGTGCACGAGAACAAAAGAACTAATTTCGTGTGTGTTCTCATAAAATTCTTGGTATCATCAGTCAAAAGTTAAACAAAAGGCTCATCTTAAGGCTGGATGACATTCTATCTGCACAAAGATCAGGTTTCATAGTTTCAGGAATGCTAAGTCTCGGAGGTAATGCAAAGTAGTTAGTTATTTGTCGCATAATTGGACATGGGACATGACATGACCGCGGTGCACGTGCGCATGACTCAGTCCAGCCAGTCTGCGCCCACGCACAGCCACGCTATGCCATTAGGGACAAATCTGATCATAACTTTCATCAGAACCAAATCATTGTTCGAAATACTGTGAATTCTAGAACAATGCCTGACAAGTGTTAGGAACTTAAATAACACTTTGGAGAACCTGAAGCGGTTTCCAAGTTACATTTATAGCATTTGATCTGCTTCTGGAAATGTTTAAGCTTCGGAATAAGAAGAATGCATAGAATTAGTACGTACTATGAAGAATAGTAACCATTCAGCTGACTAAGGTGGTTTCAAAGTACTCATTATTAACCGTAGACAGAGGCTGATCATCAGTAAGAACTCATATATTTCGAATAAAGAAGGTTTCATTTGTATGGCTCGATATACAAATCAAATAGGCTTTATAATGAATAACAGACAAGTGATTTACAGAGTCCGCGTATCACTGGTCAGTTTCCCTCAGTCGTCACTTCGTCAGTTTATTTAATTCGCCAGTTTCGTTGATTAGTCAGTTTCACTGATTCGTCAGTTTTACCGATTAGACAGTTGCGTTAACTCGGCAGTTTCCAGTGTTTGTCAGTTTTCGTCGATTCGTCAGTAGGTATGCACACAATTACTAAAAGCCACAAACGGCAAACAATTATTTAGTAAAACTTCCTCAAAGCATTAAAATTACAGAACAGTTACACACAACACAACTATACATATGTATTTCTGTTGGATGACCATTATTTCGATTCAATAAGGCTAACTTCTTTATGGGCAATAATCTCGGTGGTCTAAGGAGGCATGTCCTATGAGGTTGTGTGTCAAGTGCTCGGCCCATGGACCATCATAAATGGTTAGTATCCGCCATAGTACCATCGAGGTCGACCACTCTATAATCTACTGCCCAGGGAAAACCGATAAAGATGTACTCTCGTTATAATGTCAGATCGTGGAATGACGCAGTCCATCATCAAATTTCCTTATGTGAATGTGAGAGAAAGTAACTATGTAGTGTTCCACTTCATATACTACTATGTATTGTGCCTCTCGTTTACATGACGAATATTGCGAGTTATTAAGTTGTTATTTACAACTATTTCACTTCACCATCTACTGTTCAATTTTATATTGGCGCTCTATCACCGCAAAAAGTGTTCCAAATGTAGATTTGGTTTAAAAATAAGTGTTTTGTTTTTTCCTCCGTGTCACTTTTTTGTCAGAGATACAAAAAAAGTGTGAGTCTGTTTACCGACTTCAGTAGTTACTTCACGCCCTACTTACCTAATTACGTTAAGGTGAATGGGTAGTGATAGACCGCGAAATTCAAATTTTCTTATGTTTTTTGCAATTTGCAGGTCAGTGTCAGATTGTATCTTGATCAAAATATGATTCGCGACAATAACAGGTACATATTTAAGGAATTATAATCATTAGAATCATTAATATATCTTTCTAAGTTAGATTTCTACCACCAACCACCAATCTCTTATGGAAAAGTGTTAGTGGTAGAAATCTAACTTGGAAAGATGTATTATTGATTCTAATGATTATACTTCTCTAAATATGTATCTGTTATTGTCGCGAATCATATTTTGATCAAGATACAACCTGACACTGACCTGCAAATTGCAAAAAACGTAAGAAAATTTGAATTTCGCGGTCTCAACTACCCATTCACCTTAACCGCTCGTGATAAGATTAAAACCAACTCATTTAATTAAGTTTGGTTTTAAATACGATGACCTCCACCTTTGGTTATCACCAAACCTCGTGGAAGTCGAAGCTTATAGAAAAATAATAAAAAAAAAAAAAAAAAATAATTTTATTAGAGAAGGTCTACGATGATGATGTAAGTTTACATTACATTTTGTGAGCGTTATTTTTTTGTGTACACAAACTTTCAAGTGTTGTGAATCTGCAAATCTGTTAGCACTTTATAAGATTCAGTATAAATTAATACAACATGTGCAAACCATTAGTAAGAATTGAAGAAAAAATTCTCTTGGTTCGGACAAAGACCCTTAACGCTATCCAATCCACTTGACGGGAAGCCCGACATATGGCGTATGAGAAACGGTTTTTGTTATTTTTTCCACGATAACGCACATACCCTATTCTTTTATCTGAGGCACATACGTACCTACATCGGTTGCTTAATAAATTAAGTTTACATAAATTTTAGATTTCTACCAGCAGGAAGCGGGTCCGCTTCTCATGGAACCTATAAAAAGGGTTGTAGCAGACGAATCTACAAATAAAACACTCAAAGTTGAGGTAAAGCCATTTTTTTTTTGAGAATCTGAATCAGACAATAGTGCTCATTGTTATTCAAGATTTACGATGGGCACGCATGAGGACCACCGGCTTCGCTATCGTTTTCCAATAACACTTATCTACGCCTGTGTATCTTTCGAAACCCAATAAAACTGCATGTGCACACAGTTGGTGGAGTAGCACAGCTCGGATATAAACCATGAATTAGTTTAGATGACGGACGCTCGTATCTCAAAAGAATGTCTCGTCATTTTTCTGAGAACCGGTCGTTGGACGAGATCTGTTGTCCGTAGTCCGTAGTGAGCGTGGCGAGGCACTCCAATACCAAAGTATAAAGAGGGGAAGTAAGTTATCTTCATACAAACGCACCGCGCGCGGCTTGTATGTGTGCGTCATAGTATCTATGCGTCGCCGCACGCACACTTAACAAAATCTCGACCCGTTTCTCAATGCGCCAGTCGGGGCTAACACCGCATGAACTTCGCGCGTCACGGCTTTTCGGCACCGCTAAATGAATGAAAAATGTGTGATAATCGCAGGAGAACGTATTGTTGTGTGTTTGAGTGTCTTAATAAGTCATCGATTACAGAATTGTCTCTGTTCAGATTACCTATTGAACAGGAGAGGTAAGCAAGTCACTTATTCTACGAGTAGCATATAATTTTTACTTGATGATGAGATACCTACTTAGTTTTTATTGTAAGTATTAGTTTTATATCAGACAAAGTAAGTAGGTAGACCTACTTTCCCACTAGAATGCATTTGGTACTTTTGATCTGTCAATTGATTTGCCGCTATTGCTTTGTTTACGTTTACTCATGCCGATTTCTCAGTATTGTAGGTATAGTAACTAAGTACCTAGCTAATTACAGTTATAAAATCGTAATTAAAAAAAAATTGACTAATTGTGAATCAGATAAATAGAGCAAAGTTCGAAGACAGTACTATCAGTAACCCACCGTTTTCTCGTGCTCATCACCGCTCCGCGCCGCCCGGCCGTCTGCTGGCCCGTCGCTCTTTCTTTCATCGTGAAAGGTTTTATCACCGTTTAGGGAAAACCGACCTCACAAACCCTGTACCCAGATAATACAAGTAAAAAATACAACTTCCCGACTCTTGCCAATTTATAGGCACTGAATTAAAATTTAGCTAAAAGTGACAACCCTGAGACAGTAGGCAATTATATCGCGGATTGGGCCGAAGATAGCCTACTTCCCCTGTTTATACTATGCCAATACAGCACGGTACAATAGGTGTTTCCGAGTGTTCAAGGTGCCGGGCGTTCCTCTCGCATACCTTCCCGCGACAACGGTCCCATTGTTTCACCATCGACTTTTTCGAGAGTTTTAACTGTTTTACAAACTGAAAATTTATTACGTTCCAAGGTAAAGTAATACGTGACGGCACACAATAGTCTTGCAGTAATAACATTTGAGTTTTTTGTTATATAATAAAGGCGCAAAACGTGCCTTAAAAGGTCAACTAGTAATGGAGGTTATTGACGTCGTCTCGCCTTATTTTGTGTTTGCGATAGATAACATTCAATTTCTTGAATGTCTAGTCACAGATTCAGAAAACACTATCGATAAAGAAAGAAGTCACATTTTATTAGTCGATGCTCTTAATTCGCCTTTCATGGATGGCGTGGGAGATGAGAAGAACTCATCTCAATCGACAAAAAAAAAACGGTACAAGTTGTACTATCGCTTTATTTTGGTATACCAGTAAATCCAGTAATATTAGAAACTGGCGCGTGTCTCGATATATCGTTTCACCTGTGGAGCAGCAAAAGTATAGTTTACGGTCGTTAAGTGCGCTCGCGACCTTTTGCGTTGTGTAATCGTAGAGCAGCAAACATGCAGAAATCTAAACGTTCGCCAAAACTAACTTGTTATCTAAACAGCTACCAGCATTATTAACATTATAATTTATTGTGTGATTGATGCAACCTGGCTTGTGCGAATGCAATGCAAAGTAGAATGGAGTGCTCCGAGGAGCACAACAATACAGTAAAGAAGGTACTTATTTTAGATGATGACTAGATGTAATCTACAAAGCTACTTATTATTATATTTCTAAGAACCGATATCTGTGTTAAGTAAATAATGAGGTAGCAACTATTGCTTAATCTATAATTATCATACATCCTAAACTGATGTAACAAACGCATACTCCGGGACGCACTGTCGGGAAGTTTAATTTTTTTGTGAAGTCTTCCTACAGGATGTTGCAAAAACTGTTTCACCCAGTACGTACCTAGCTGAGTACCAACAACACGTTTGTGGTATGTTTGACGGAGTAATGGCAGTTCGCAAGGCCGGCAGCTTCCTACGAGAAATGATCTTAAGGAACGCATGTAGGTTGCAGGGCAGGAGCAGGTGAATGCCTAACGCTAATTGGAATTGGAATTAACAATACACCTGTCTTACCTATGAGTTCTTAATAAATTACGTAACTGTTGTCTTACAAGGATAGGGGGCGGGTGACGCAAAAAGGTGTCTTCTAAGTAAGGAGTTCATAAACATTCCCAAAGACATAAATATTAAATAGCGACAACCTTCATCCAATTACGAGATCGACATCCAATGAAGGTCTGTCTGTCCATAATAATAATGAGCTGTCGAATGTGGCGTCTGAATTATGAAATTCGAGCGTCTCATGGTTGAATCTAGTTTGACAAGTAGCTATCTAAGCTACCTAGTAGGACAACTATCGTGGTGGCGGCATCGCTAATGATGCTCTCTATTAGGCATGGAGTTATGGACACATTGTCGCGAAAGCCGTTCTTGCTCCCAGCACCGTACATTCCATATTAACCAAATGACAAGAGGTGGTTGCAACACAACCTATCTCAACCTTCTCAGGCCAGCTTTGTAGCGAATATCGATAATCGTAATCGTGAAATACCAGGTAACTCGGTAATAGTTCTATAGCGAAAACTGGGCAGGGCAAAAACACAGTGTCGGTAAGTTGGTCAATCTGACAGATTCCATTATGGTTGAATTTATGTTGATACCAAGAAACAATTAGAGTTGGTTAATGCGTAGAACGTGAGAAGCAACTGCAATGTAGCTTCTGTTAGCAGAATTTCTGGGTACGTATGTACCAGGTAGGTAGCTAGAATGATGTCTGCCTGTATTTAGTCATCTTGAACTAAGCTGAAAATAGGTCAAAACAATCGCCAAAGTAGTTCATAATATAGGTAGAATCCACTTGACGCCACGAAAACATGACAGATGGGTCAACTACCCACACGTCAATTTTTTCGTAGGTATCCTATAAGATTATTTTTGCTTCTGCTTACGTCCTTGTGCACCTTACGCAGATACAATTAATAAACTACTACTGCTGACCAGTTATGAGTACTAAGGAAGGTAAACAAACTTGATCTTGCCAATAAAAACAGTAGAAAACCTGGGAGAACTATCAGCAGTATTGAATGATGTGTCGACTGACCTGTCCAGTAGCTTTCTTGTAGCGGTGCGTGGCCTCCCTCACGAGGTCCCTGACCAGCAGGTCGCCGGCGCCGCACGGCACCAGCACCCGCACAGACCCGAAACACACCGTCACCTTCATGTCACATACACTATGATTCACCAAAACACAACGCCACTCCGTCGCAATATCCACTAGCTAGCATATTAGTTTGTCATCAAACTAATAGGAGCACAACATTATCTGATGCACATGGCAAAGGTAACCCTGCGTCGAAGCCGCTCACGAAGCACTCGCGATACAAAAAGAACAAAAACACCAGATCGTGCGTGTGTTTTCATAGCGCAGTCGCAGCGTCTCGCCGCACCTTCGGAATGGTCCACCGTGCACTTACTTTATTGTTAAATTCACACATCAAACACTAGATTCACATACAACTTCGAGCACATATCGATAAGATTACGCGAAGTATGGGCGCATAGTGCGCGCGCTCTCAACGGCAGCAACGGTCGTGGCAACGAACATGAATAAGAATTTGAAGTTGTTTGTAGCGGCGGGGCGGAGGCAGGGCGCGGGACGCGACCGGTTCCCGCGCGCAGCCAATCGGCGGCGGCGCGCCGGCCCGCAGCTGTGCGCGCTGCGCCTGTGGTAGTGGCCCGCCGAACCGCCGCGTCATACCTGCTGCGCTCCGGTTTGTATTTCACTCGCATACCGACTACTACACATTATTTTGAATGAAACTGTCCCTGATTACTGCTTAACTGAGTCACTAAATTGCGAGAATTCACGATAAGTCCGAACTGGTAGTGTGGAGCCTGTTTCACTAGCGAGCAGCCTTCTTATTTCTTTACAACGCACTACTCCATCGTTGGTATTCGCTGTGGACACGCCACTCACACACATGCATTATAATCACAGTACAAATGTTAGTATCAAAGAAGTCATAACTTGGAGTTGATGTCATGCAATCAACAACCTAATAATATAACTTCAATAATATAGTACTTAACTTTGTTAAGTTACTGTCTGGTGGAACACCTTTGTGTAATCAATATCACCATGCCAACCCTTTTGTAGATAGCATAACAGATAGAACAAAGTAGACCTTTCTATGGACGATTATCTAAGTTCACTTAGTATCAGCTAGCAGCCCTGATTTTCCTCCATATTTTAAAATGATTTTCAATGAAGAACAAAACAATAGATCTCTTAAACTAGTCACTTTTCTGCAGACAAATGGAAACATACATTATGTGGTACACAGAGTTGTGTGTACTTTGCATAGGAATGCAGTTCACTTTTTCATTATGTGCATCCACACAATAAAATATTATCTAGCTATCTTGCTGGCTATTTATATTTAAATCATTGCAGACCGACTGCTACACAATAGATAATATTGAATTGTAAAATGTACAGGAATTAATTACACATAGTCTTTTGAAGGAACAACTTCACTCCAAAATATAACTATAATTTCATTTCATAGATACCTGCTCAGGTAATATGAAATCACCACGTGGGTTTGTAACAATATCCGTTGATGAAGCTCGCGTGCTGGTTCAAGGCGAAGGGCATTTGTATGCGGAACACGCTTATAACCGACACACCTGTACCTGACCCGCAAACCTATGGCACATTACTACTTTAGACACAAGTTATTGCTCAGTTTTACACTCTTAGTTGGGTAAACCTTTTTATTTAAGGGTAAAAAGTGAGTCTACCAAAAATAAGATAAAGTCTAAATTATTATTGAAGTGAAAGTTTTCACTTATAATAATTTAGGCTAGACACAAAAAATGCCCAATGCGCCTAAAGAAGTTTCTTTAGGCGCATTGGGCATTTTTTGAGATGGGAAAAAGCCATTGAACTCGCGCCACTGTTACCGTAAGCGACACCGCGCATGTTTTGTTTATAAGACGATTAAAAAAATACCCGCTTCGGATGTGTTCGGCTGTCCTCGGGATGTACTCGGCTTTAATGTATATCCGATATGTCAGTGAGTGATGGCAAAGTATTCTGTTTGTGTTTTGTTTTCAATTCTGTCGGCAGTCCCGGAGTTCAGTTTTTTTTTAATGAAAACTAACATTCTTCTGTTTGTGCGGGTCAGTTTCTGTCTTGTCTACCCACCTTTACTACTAACCACATTGAACCACAATATATACTTACCACCATATTTTTTATTGTTAAGAATTAACAATAAAAAATTCAATATTATTTTGCTTACAAATAAAGGTTATTCATCCAGTCGATATGAGGAAATGAGTATCCTTATTTGCCTGTTCGTAACTATTCAAATTCTTCTACTATGATTCATTTACACTTGTATTAATATGTCATCCATTAATAGTCCAACAATAAATAAATGAAATATTCTGCATAATCGTATTTACTAAAAGGATATAAGGAAATAAACAACTTCCGGTGATGTAAACCACTTTTAATTTGTAATAAGTAATTAATATTGCTTAGGTAATTGAATTTAAATAAATAAAAATACACAATACATTTGCTACATAAGGCGCAATTCAAGTTTCCTACACAAATTATACATGACAATATAATTTCTATGAGATAATAACATGCAATGCAGCAGGTAAACTGTATCCCAGCTGTTATTTATTCACATTAAAGCTTAATAACAAAAGTTTTTGTTATCATTTGTGCTCAGAAGGTCATGGCTGTGTCAGAATCTGCAATTAAACTTATTCCTCGCATTCGTTTTGTAAATAGCATTAATGTGAATACTGCAGCAAAAAAATTAAAATTTTCCGTATTCTATGATTTTTTATCCTTTATAATGCGACTGTCCGATACATTGAATTACTATAATAAAGATGCAGTAATTTCTCAATGAGTATATTAAAAACATTCAAAATATTGTTCAACTACTTGTCTACCAAGGTACACTAGACGGCAGATCTATTTTATCAACTTGAAATGTTTTGTCTGTATGTTTATTGAGATGAACAAGTAAACTTTTATATAAAAACAACATTATCAAAGCGTCAAATAAATAATTCATATTGTATACAAGCATTGACATAAAAATAGTTTGGCACTATGTGTACATACATCAACATGAAAAACATTAAATCGAAATACTGAGAATAAAAATAGCAAACAAGAGAATTCCTTTAAAAAATAATATATCTTCACAGCGTGGTATACTTAGGTATAGGTATTTATTGTAAGTGGAATAGCACTTGACAGATGAATAACATTATTTACAAAGATTAACAATCTCTAGATCTCACTGGAGCACTATACCGTGCTCGTCCTATTTACAATTCTCAGACATTAACATCTCTCAATCCACTTGAAGCAGCCGAAACATAACCTTTAAAATGTGATGTAATACGAGTAATACTATAATAGAAGCGCAAACCGTAATTAAATATTACTTTTAATCGGAAAAGGATTTTCACGTAAACTGTAAGTACATACTTTGGATGTTTAATAAAAAAAACATAAACGTAGCCTAACTGATACAATAATCAGTACAAAATAAAACTGCCCAAAAATAATTGTTGACCAAGAAATCTTTGTGGATCGTCTTCCGAATTAAGTACACGTTTAATCAAGTATGCTGCAGCACATAAAAATAAGTATGTACTTACAATCAGAGGGCTACATGTGCGGATGTGCCTCAAATGAGAGAAATATACTTTTTCAAATTGCTATTAATAGGTAATTATTTCAATCTAAAATAATTACATGAAATTGACATTAACTTATATTACAATTAAATAATAAAAAATAATTGATATTTATTAATACAGAGAATATTCTACAACAAATATTCGCTAGTTGTGTTTTTATATTGGTTGTACTTTCAAGTCTCACGGCTGTTTACTTAAGAACTATATGATATTACCCCTCCTCCACTTTTTAACGACACCTCATCAATAAAGTACACAAGAAAAAATAACGGGAATTGATAATGGCACTATATATTCTTTATAAAGAAACGACCAAACTTTAGAAAACCATTAGTGACTAGATTACGGAAAGAAAATGCCAAAAGGGTTATTATTTATCGGATAATGTTCGTGAAAATAGACAGAGTATCGCAACTTCCGTCTTCATATACATAAAAATATTATATGAGATATATATATAAGGCAGATAAAAGAATACTACGAAGCATAATTATCCAGCTGTGGTAACAATGTTTACTCTATAGATAGTTTGAAATGCATTATACTTAAGTACTTACGTATAGTTCACACCACTTCACTACGTCCCCCGTCTCACGACACAGAGAGACAACTACACTTTACAGGACAGGGACCAGCCCTTACTCTAGAACACTGACATTAACAGAGATTGGTCGCTCAAATTCGAATTCCTATACCGTTATCACAAGACAAACCATAAATAATTCTAAGTCAGAGCACCTTATAATTGTAGAGATCATCGCATACTCCTACAGATGATGCATCACGCCATCACATGGCACAGCTGTACTGTACATGAATATCATACAGTGTAACATTAATAGGTACATATTGACACAATTTACATAGTACAAAATCATCAAAGTACAGGCACGTCAGCAATTATGATAAAACAATTATATCCGCGTACGCGAAAAACTATGCGCTTCGTTTACACGACCACAAACGTCTTATTATAGAAACATACAGCGGGGAAACACAAACGTTTTGAGTATTCATTTCTTAGTAATAGAGAGCCAAATTAACTGTTCCTCCGACAAATGTTCCAGCTCGAATACGTTGGAGTCCCTGTCGTGAGAGTTCAATAATTTGAGATTTTTATATCACAATTGACCAAAAGGCAGTACACAAGAGAAATAGTCGAAATGTACACGAAACTCAGTCGATTAGCAAAATCGGTCGTTATCACAACTCGCGACATATCACAGTATCACTACACATCACTCTCGCCGTCGGTGACGTGGGCGGGCTGTCCAAAATTTCTGGTGATGGATTCGCTGACGGTACGAATGTTGGCGAGGTACCTGTGCGCGGGCTCGTCGGAGTCGTAGATGGCGCTAAGCGACTCGAGCGACACGAGCGCCTCGGAGTCGAGCAGACGCGACGAGGCGCGGGAGGAGACGTCGTCGTCGCGGTCGAAGTAGCACGAGTTCACGTCGCTGAGCGCCGCCTCGGCGTCCGTGAGCCCGGCCTCGTTGAGCATGGACACGTTCTCCAGCGCGGGGTCGTCCGTCGTGTAGCCCGTGCTCTCGGGCTGCCCTCCCTCCCCGTCGCCCTCACCCTCCGAACACGACGAACTCCATTCGGATTGACTCTCCCCGTAGATACCCATTTCTCTGTGATGAGAAGTGGCCACCTAGAAATAGAATTGATGCATTGGTATGGCTTTCATACAACAATAGATGATCCCATCAATGCTATGATCAGCAGCTACATATCTTACCCGGTTGTGTAGTCTCTCCTGGACCTCTTTCTCTCTCTCCTTCTCCCGGACTATAACGGAATCTGGTTTCCTTTCGCACGGCGGACTAGGAATGCAAAATAAATGTTAGAATAAGGTCTTTTTGTACAGATGCCAGCACATCAAGCTACCCGAAACTGTCAAATTTTCCCAATCAACTTTGTACCTTATGATATAGCAATAAAGTTGGAAATCTATTAAAGAAATTTGACAGATTGCAGTAACTTGATGTGCTGGCGTCTGTACATAGACTTATTCGAAAGGTACACTCCTGATTAAAAGACATACAAAATAATAAAATTCACATATTTTAATGAATGACGCGTTGATCAAGTTTGGTGCAATTAATTTCAAGTTTGAGAGCTAAACCGTAATCTTTGAAGTTTGAACTGCGCTAATTTACAGTTCCGCCCTTTTCCATAGTCTTTGCTAAACAAACGATCAAAAGTATCGAGTCGCACTTTGGGACTTGGTTTGTGAAAAGACCCAGATACCCTGCTGATGTATATCAGGATCAAAAATTTCATACCTTGGTCGATGATGTCTCTCATGGTTGGGCGAAGGTAACTGCACGACCACGTCCCCGGGCAGGACGCCGGGGAAGTCGTGCGCGCGCGCCGGCGACGCCGCGTCGTGCCGCGCCACCTGCGTGATGGCGGCCAGGCCTACCGCGTGTAAAGGACTGCTGTTGTTGTTGTTGCAGTATAGCATCGGCTCCAGGACTGGGACTGGGTTGGCGCCCCTAAAATGAAAGCAGATTGGAAATATAGATTTGATTTAATCCAAGCAAGATAGTATTATTTTAAGCCATTGGGAAACATCACCTGCCTAGCCTTTTCCAACTATGTTGGGGTCGGCTTCCAGTCTAACCGGTTGCAGCTGAATACCAGTATTTTACATGGAGCGACTGCCTATCTGACCTCCACAACCCAGTTACTAATAATACGATACCCCTTGGTAAGACTGGTTGTCAGACTTTCAGGCTTCTGACTACCCGTAATAACGATTGTCATGATCCATGAATGACAGCCGGGACCAACGGCTTAAGGTGATTGGATACTGACACTTTTTCATACATTCTATCGGGGTACAAATCTCGATACTTAAACGATTTTTGCAGAATAAAAGCACGTACATTAAGTGTTTATGATCTATTATTGACGCAAATCGTAAAAAACTTATAAAAAAAACACTATTTGTAGGATATTTAGGCCTGACAAAAAACGATAAATCTTTGTATGTGTGCGCGGGCGGAGGCACGCCCTCTACAGGATATTTCAAGAACCATCTAGATGCAGAACAACATTTTTGCTAAAGTTATCAGTTATCATCATTAGAGGGCGTTGTTTGTCAACGGATGGCCAATTTTATAACATGCGTGTTATTGTTGACAGGTTTCGAATCGAATCTAGGTACCTATGCTGTATAAAATATAACTCACACACACACACACAGTGTGTGTGTGTGTGAGTTATTACTTAGTGATAGGATTATCTGCGATCTACCCTGGGTTCGATATAACTGTAATGAATGTCTAAGTTTAAGTAAGTACCTACATGCATTTAGTAAGTAGGTACTAACTTACACTTGAACTGTCTTCGAGAAATTTTCTGAATTAAGAGTCCATCCATATGATGCTGTTTTGGTGATATTGGGCGATCTGGATATCGGTATCTGTAAGACTTGAGAGTTTGCTATTTGGACACATTAAACTTGGACTTATAATCTTTAAATTTGTTGAAGCAAAAACACGATTGGATAAAAAAATCTCGATAAAAAAATAACGAAAAAACCTCGTTTTGCACTTATTTTGATGTCCGAGACTACCGCAGGACCACCAACGCCAATCGCTTCCATATTTGGTAAATAATTAGTGCTCAATTGGTACTAATTAGTACTCGAACAAAAGAATTGGTACCTTAGTAGTTTTCGAGAAAATCGACTTTGAAGGTGGTCCTGCGGTAGTCACGCTCCTTTCAGCAGGACCACCATGAGCGCCGAAAAAGGGCCCACGCTACAGCTATTCTAAGTATACAAATAATTAGTACCCATAAATGTGATATATTTCGTAAAAAAAAACAGAACTGTAGTATTTGTATTTACCGAGAAATCAACGATGTTAACTTTCTCGCAATTGTTCAGCAGGACCACGATTTTGAATGTTGATTCTAAGTTAGACAAGCTTGTCGCTTTCCTCAAACCTACATAGAAAATTAGTACCCTGTAAGATAAAATTAGTACCCAAAATTCAAAATTAAAACTCCAGTAGTTTACGAGATATACCATGCCATTGGTGGGGTGGCGGTAGTCACGGTGCCAAATTTTCATTTCAAGATTTCCCTATTAAAAACTCTGTGATTTCTTCCCAAATTTATACAAAAATTAGTACTCCTAAAGAAGTTACAGCGACTAAAAATCTAGATTCCTAAGTGTTGTATTTTAAGAGAAATTAGCTTTCATTACTTTTCCATACTAAATCTCCACGTATAACCCGACCAAATTAAGTTGTCAATGGTGCCCATTCCCTTGTTCACAAACTAAATTAAATTTGAGTTCAGTGCATCTTTATCTTTCTGTTTCATTATGAAAAGGACAGACAATAAATTTTAGTTTAGTCCTGTCAAAGTAATCAGCGCCTGACACTACTCAATACAAGTTTAGACGTGATTAAAAACATGCCTACTAAAGTTACGTCTATTTACGTCAGACTCTGATTAATTTGATAGGACTAAACTAAAACTTATCTTTTGTCCTTTTCTTAATGAAATAGAAAGAAAAAGATGCACTGAACTTAAATTTAGTTTAGTTTGTGAACAAGGGAATCGGCAACAATGGTGGTATTGAGCTGTTTAAGAGATGTCCACTCGTGCACATAAATTTATCGATGTCTGAATAGTATTAACAACAGTTCAATATCAAAATTTTTATACAAACTGTGTATTTAGGTACATATTAAGTAAAAAAAAATAACCTATCGCTACCCATGGTCTGTGATACCTTTGTTATTGACGTGTGCAGGTAGGTAAGTACTAGAATAATTATTTTTCTGTAGGTTTTGTAAGTAGGTACCTACCTTCTGTATTTTTGTAAATGAATATCATTAACGAGCGATAGGCATTTCGTATTTATTTCTTTCCTACTAATTTACCGTTGCTGCAAGCAGTAAGTACCTACCTCAGTATTAAAAACCTAATTTACCATTTTGCTAATAACGTAAGTATAAAAGGATTACAAAACCTAAAAGTAAGTAATAGGTACCTTTATATTTGAATAATATGCATTGCAAAGGGCACATCACGCGTATTTTTGTGTTTTCATATTGATATGAAAAGTATACTAATTATGTACCTATTACGTTCGACAAGCACATATATTTCAAATTCAAATTCAAAATATTCATATTAAAAATATCTACTAAATCAACTTTTAATATCGTTAACATCGAAATATTTCTGTAAATTTCGATCTAATTGGCCCTAAAAAGAAACTTTTATTTAAAATAAATATTATAGTTCCTCAGGAAATCATTATTAATCATATCATTTTCTGAAACCTTTAAATATTGAGACGCGTGAGCTTTTTGAAATTGTATACATTTATTTCTCTAACTAAAAACAATTTTGAAACCATAAACAAATAAAAAAGAACTCAATGTACAGACGCCAGCACGTCAAGTTACTACAATCTGTCAAATTTCTTTAATAGATTTTCAACTGTATCGCTAAATCATAAGGTTCAAAGTTGATTGGGGAAATTTGACAGTTTCGGGTAGCTTGATGTGCTGGCGTCTGTACCACGACACGCTTCGCTTGCTTTACTTCGGTAATAAAATAATAACCAGCGCGCCATGCCACAAAAAAAAGTTATTATTTGCATTAAATGCCTACTAAAGTTACGTCTATTTACGTCAGACGCTGATTAATTTGATAGGACTAAACTAAAATTTATTGTTTGTCCTTTTCATAATGAAACAGAAAGATAAAGTTGCACTGAACTCAAATTTAGTTTAGTTTGTGAACAATTAAAATGGCACAATTGACAACTTAATTTGGTCGGGTTATACGCGGAGATTTAGTATGGAAAAGTAATGAAAGCTAATTTCTCTTAAAATACAACACTTAGGAATCTGGATTTTTAGTCGCTTTAACTTCTTTAGGAGTACTAATTTTTGTATAAATTTGGGAAGAAATCACAGAGTTTTTAATAGGGAAATCTTGAAATGAAAATTTGGCACCGTGACTACCGCCACCCCACCAATGGCATGGTATATCTCTCATGGTACTGGAGTTTTAATTTTGAATTTTGGGTACTAATTTTATCTTACAGGGTACTAATTTTCTATGTAGGTTTGAGGAAAGCGACAAGCTTCTCTAACTTAGAATCAACATTCAAAATCGTGGTCCTGCTGAACAATTGCGAGAAAGTTAACATCGATGATTTCTCGGTAAATACAAATACTACAGTTCTGTTTTTTTTTTACGAAATATATCACATTTATGGGTACTAATTATTTGTATACTTAGAATAGCTGTAGCGTGGGCCCTTTTTCGGCGCTCATGGTGGTCCTGCTGAAAGGAGCGTGACTACCGCAGGACCACCTTCAAAGTCGATTTTCTCGAAAACTACTTAGGTACCAATTCTGTTGTTCGAGTACTAATTAGTACCAATTGAGCACTAATTATTTACCAAATATGGAAGCGATTGGCGTTGGTGGTCCTGCGGTAGTCACGGACATCTTATTTTGAGATAGATCTCTGAAACCCTATGGAATTTAATGATGACTTTTAAACTTGTAGATAGGTAATAATATTATCTCAAATCGTGACCATTTAATTTTTTATTTTTCTACTCGTTCTTCTCGTAATTAGCAAATAAGTGATTTGGCGCTTGCGTCATTTTATTCTAAGCGAGCATACTATCTTTCTGTCTCTTGTTTTGCACGCGGTAGTAATAGCGCCATCCTTTTCAATTTATTCAATCAATCTGCTACGGCATCTGTTGCAGGACGATCCTATGTTTGGCGACATTGCAGAGAGAGGACTATTTTCAACTTTTTTATTTTGTTTAGTGGTAGGTATTACCGACTGTAAAAAGGAGTTAAACCCGTTTAGTGTAAACATAATAAATTGTTATCATTATTTAGTGTAAATAAAGGTGGGCAAAAAGAAAACTCTCGGAAAAAGAAAAAAACAAAACGTCAGAGGGAACAACTCCGTATTCTGAACGAAAGAAAAAAGTAAGTACAGACGCCAGCACGTCAAGCTACTACAATCTGTCAAATTTCTTTAATAGATTTTCAACTTTATCACTGAAGCATAAGGTTGAAAGTTGAATGGGAAAATTTGACAGTTTCGGGTAGCTTGATGTGCTGGCGTCTGTACCTAACTACCGATTTATATAACGGTATCAATTCTTTTATTTCCTTAGCTACTTAGCAAACGAATCGACAATAAAATCACTAGATCATCACCAAACGAAATCCAAACGCAAACTAAAACAACAGTTTGCGTTTGATTTTGTTAGAAATTGGCTTTCTCTCTTTCTAACTTAGCGGAGTTAAAAAGAATGCGCGAATTTTGTGATTTAGATTCTCGGAAATCTAACGGACATTATAATGCGATCAATATCATCTTTACTGCTAAGTATTTAAAGACTACATTTTCGAGATTATACGTTGATGTATTTTGGTTTATGGTTCAATGTTTCTTGGAACTAGAAAAAATGTATGTACCTAATGATTGACTTGGCGCTATGGAAATCAGATTTCTAAAAACGAATTTTGAAATCTGAAATCAGATAAATATCAGTTTGCGTTCAAAACCAAAAACGCCCATGCCTACTAAGCTACGATTTACCGTTGCGTAGGTTGAATAATTGAATTAAGTACCTATATTTTAATTCTTGTGAAACCAGCATTCAAATCGAAAAGGTAGGTACAGGAAAGCGAATACACAGATAAACGATTTGTTTTTTCTTAGTAGGTATGTATGTATTTGCGCTTTTCAGTGTTATTAGCACACAGTGCGTCAAGGTCAACGTCATTCTCAACTGGCTAGGCGTCTCGCCTACTGAAAACCATTCGTTCAGAAACTGAACTGCAAAACTAATTCAAATAAGAATATTTTTATAATTTATTCATTAGGTAGGTACAAGCAATACGAAAACGTTATTTCAATCAATATAAATAAATGTTTAGCGAACAGTGAAGCAAGAGTGAGGCAAGTAGCTACGACGTCTTTTTAATTTTTGAACGTACATATTACTATATTGTGCCTTGTGAACTACATTTCAATACGTGAAACGTGTAGTGTGCTCCACCTAAATATATTTCCGCTAATATTAGGTATAGTAAAGTTTATTAGAGTAAGAAATGTTTTATTATAATATTATAACAAGTTATAATAACATTCGCATGATGTCGACGATGATCTTCGACGTATTTTATTAGTATCATAAATAAATATTCACAATAAAATTGAACGACCACGGACCTTGATATTTTAAAGACTGTGACAAGGAGTTGATCGTACACGTTTGTAACATCAGACTAAAGAACATACTTCCACTCAATTTTAAATCACCGACCATAAGCTTATTGTGTTGAAAATTCTGTTTGCGTGATGTAGGATTTTTGATTATAACTTCTTTGTTTTTGAGAAATTGTTAAGTAATTTTATGTCATTAATTGTGTGATTACTCTACAAACCTATACTATACTTGTTTTATTAAAATTGTGATATAGTTTAGCTGTTTTCCCGATTTTTAGAAATCATATAAATTACTTTTACAACAGCGCCATCTAGCAAACTGTATTATCTAATATTTAAATAATTGGATAATTTATGGTGTTGAAAAGGTCGCCAATCATGATATGAGCCTTTATGAAACAAAATAAAAATATATAAGTATTCTATTCTTCAGTTTTTACTTTATTGAATGAAGGATGGTCATCTTAAAAATATTTTATTTCAATTAACGCCATCTATACATACTTATTTCAAACCAAGTTTATGAATTCAACGCCATCTAATTTTATCGAAAGTAAAACTATTTTACTGTACATGTGTGTGTAATCAAATAAAGTGAAACGGCTAAACGTTTAGAGGTACAAATCTTTGTATGAGACGAGTTATCAAGCAAAGTGAATATCTCAAAAAATTAAGTTAATACTCTAGTTGACGCATATAATGAAGTTGTCCCTCAAAGATTTCTGAGTTAGGCGTAAAAATTGAAAATGTTCGAATTTGCGAATGTGCTGCCATCTAGCGAAAAAGTAGCTGGGAGATCAACTATTCAATAGCCTTAACGTGCTTTCCGAGGCACGGAGCGGTCTCGGTATGTAAAGATGGTCACCGCTCCACAATCCAACCGCGACAAGCGTAGCTTACCCTGATCGATCGACCTGTACGGTTGTTATTATTTAGGCATGGGCCATTGGCAAACATAAAACCCATTATTAATATATCTGGAGTAAAATTATGCCAAACTTAACATCACGTCGTGTTTCCACGAACACTTAGGCAGACGTGTACCCATAGTACAACACACACATTTCGCTAATACGGTGATCCACACTCTGGGAATCGAACCCAAGACCTCATGCTCAGCAGTAGCGCTTACGACCTCTAGACCAACGAGGCAGCGTTCTAATTAGTAATAATAAAACCTCACCTGAGTTCGAGTTTCAGCTCTTTTCGTTCTGATTTCGGTGGATTGATTTTGATAAGATTCTTATCATCGAGCAGGCGCTGGATCTCCCGTTCGAACGGCGGCACGCATGCTACGTCTGACGGACTTCGCTTAGCAAACGGTTCCCGACCGTCATGGTTTAGATGCTTCAAGTTTGTCAAATTCGTCGGTCGGCCGCCGGAACTTGAGAACGAATCTGCACGTTGTCCTAACCGGCTGGCAACGTCCTTCTTGTCAGTTTGGCAGCAGCCGTCGCGTTTCGCAGCCGAAGTTTGAAGCATATTTATAATGCTCCTCTGCAGCTTTTGTTCCTCTTTTGCGAAGTCAACACTGCCGTCGAGGAATTTGTCTTCTAAAGACGGCTTTCTTGCGATTTTATGTTTCGCGTAGAGTTCGGCGATGTGATTCGCGCTGGGTTTAGCGGGTCGAATGGGGGGGTAGTCGTATCCGGGGCTCGGGTTGGTGCGTTGCGGTCTGGATGGCGGGATCCACTGCGAAGGTCGCGGGGGAGAGGGGGAGGCGTCGGTCGTTCGCGAGTAGCTCTCGTCGGAGGAGCTGAGGCTGGGAGAGCGGGTGAGCGAGCTGAGCTCGTCGGCGGAGGAGTGCACGCGCGGGCTGCGCGCTAGCGGCAGGCTCTCGGACGAGCGCGGGCGCGCCAGGCGCGGCGCCGCGCGGCGCTTGTGCGGCGCCGGCCGCGCCTCCTGCGGCCGCGGCCACGGCGCCACCAGCGCGCGCGGCGGCGGCCAGCGCGCGGGCTGGCCGGCGTGCGCGGCGTGCGTGCCGGCGTGCGGGCCGTGCGGCGGGGGAGGGGGCGGGCTGTCCTCACTGTCCTTATTCCTCCGACCTTTACTACCTTTATTATTCCCATTACTCTGATGCCCGTTAGAAGGTAGAAGAGGTTCATTTTCTCCAGCAACTGACGACTCCCGTAAAGGTGGCAATCTTGAAGGCTGTGCAGCCGCTCTTCTCGCGGAGTTCTGCAGCATGGCAAGAGGTGTTGCAACTCCACCATATGCCGTGGGAGGTGTGGGTGTGGGTCCGTTGGACGTACTTTGAACAGTACCATTCGCTGGTGCTCTGTCTGTGAGGAAGTAGGTGGTCATCTCCCCCTTACCCTTAACTTTGACCTTGCCTCTACATACGAACTGGTATGCCATGTCTTTCAGTACTTGGTATACCTCCTCAGTAACCTGTGTGTGATTCGGCAGCCCAGTGGAATCCATGCGAGAAGCTACATTAACTGTGTTACCCCAGATATCGTATTGAGGTTTCCTTGCACCTATGACACCGGCTACTACTGGACCAACGTTTATACCTGGTGGAAATAGATACATTTTTATTTGATTACCAAACGTTTTAAAAGAAAGAAGAAATATAAGGTTTTTTTTTTTATTCAAGACTGTGTTATTGTTAATGAGCAAAAAGTTCTTTCTAGACTGTTCAGTGTTATACGTTACAGTAACTCACCGACTCGCAACATGAAGTTATTATACGAGTTATCGTTGATATCCTTCAGTTTGTCTCTCATAGCGAATACAAACTCCACCAGAGTTGCCATATGTTTGCGAGCGCTGGCTTCATCAGTCATCTTCCTGTCAGGGATTAAACCGACGGCGGCCATGTATGTGGAGCCAACAGTCTTGATCTTGTCTATTGCACAGAAACGATCGTCGCCCAAAAGCTAAAATAAAACAGCGCGTATATTACAAGGTTATTTTATTCATAAAAAATTACTATCTTTTTGGTCATCAACTCAAAAGGCGTTTCTTCTTTTTGGGGCAGTTGGAAATCAAAAACATTAAATTCACACCTATCCCATTTCTCTGCCAAACACAACACAATATTGTTTGGTTACTTTATATTTTAGGATAAGCCATTTCGCAAAAACCTCCAACATTCATTCCGGCATCCTTCCCATCGGATTTCCTTATCATGGACAAAAGTGAGAAAAACCCAAACAAGTCTTTGATCCGAACCATTCATGAACATAACTCATGTAGAACGAAAAAAAAAGTATAATCACCTCATCGAAATCTGCGATGATCTCATTAAGCAGCCTCAGACACTCCATCCCTTGATTGTTTCCATCCAGCTCCATATAAAACTCGTGGTAGTTGGTGATAGACGCGAACACCACTCCCACGCGCTGGTACGACTGGTGGTACAGGTCCTGCACACGCCTCTTGATCAGCAGGAGTCAATGCAGCGTGCAAGCCATGCGGACACGTCAGGGGGAGTGACAGTTGAGGGGGGTGGGGGGTTTAGACCACAAGTCTTGATACTTTTAATGTAATATACTGATGGTCATACTTTGTCTTTGAGTTCGGATCAAACTGAACTATGTATAATAGGTAGCTGGTAGAGAGACATTTGCAGTACCAAATAATAATAATAAACTTTCAATCTTTACTGTCCCTTATAAACTTGGCTCTGGTCTACAACAAATATTTTTATCCTCTCCCACAAAACAAAAGAATAATAAAAAATTCAATTAGTTATTTATGTTTATACGAAGACTGGTTTACATTTTTTTTCCTGTATATTTGAATGTTAAGTTATTTCCTTAATATTAAATTGCTATCTATTAGGCAAGTATCATGGGTTTTTAGTTCGTGAATTCACAATACGTAACTCGCGGTCGATGAATCTTAATTCTTACAGAGAATATTATACTGTCAACAGGAGAATGCGAATGTACTGGAGACTCAGACTACTCCATTTAGAATATTCTGAAGATAAAAACAATCTGTCACTAGACCCCATAAGTGCATTGTGCGACACATAAAGCATTGTGAATGCGAATGAACACCAAAACGATTGTGATGAAGATTTGTGATTGAATGTTTTCTTGTGAATTAATGAATATTTGCTTGAGTAGTTTATTCAGTGCAACGTTTTCACGATTATCATGCTTTTGTAACTATGAAGACACAGTTTCTGTTTTCCAGCAAATTTTCGTAATGTCACGAAAACAGGAATTGTACGAATATTCGCTGTAGCCCAGTAAATGTAGTCCCGAATATGATATGACAATGTGATGTCAGCAGTCAAAATATGTCTGGGTTTTACTGCTTGAGTAAAGTTTCCCATTAATTTAGGTATCCAAATTCATAGTAAACAATATACCGCAGGTAGCAATAACATCTCACATCACAAAAATTTTCCTGTTTACGGACTAAAGCATTTATGTACTATTAAACTGAGAGCCACCACCTTTAAAATAAGCAATTCTCTTGACTTGTGAAAATGCAGAAACGATTAATCGATAATTGCGTTTAACGTTTAGTTAAGCGTCACAATGCTCCGTCAATAGTTACCATGTTCGTTCTGAACTGGTTGTCCAAGAAATGCGTTGCTACGTGCGCCGGGAGGAGGTTGAAGAGAATTCTTCGGTTTGATGCCTGAAATAAATGAGCGTTAATGACTTAACATTAAAAAAAAGAAAAAATACACCATTGTTTATTTATGGGAAGCAAACGCATTAGTTTCATCATCATCTGCCTAGCCTTTTTCCAACTATGTTGGGGTCGGCTTCCAGTCTAACCGGATGCAGCTGAATACCAGTACTTTACATGGAGCGACTGCCTATTTGACCTCCACAACCCAGTTACTGGGTAAAACGATACTCCTTGGTAAGACTGGTTGTCAGACTTTCGGGCTTCTGACTACCCGTAACGACTGTCAAAGGTGAATGTTAGCCGGGACCAACAGCTTAATGTATTTTCCGAGGCACGGAGAGGTCTTGATATGTAAAGATGATCACCCATCACACAGTAGTTTATTTAAGCAAAATAAAACTATAGGGACTACTTCGCTCATTTTTGAGCAGTGCATTCATAGCCCAGGTAGCACGGGCGCGTTTTTCTCGCGGCGATTTTTATTCGCGCACTGGAATCTCAATGCTCGGCTCAACACCGAGAGTTGAAAATTCAGTGCGCGAAAATCCCGCCTCGATATTTTTACGTCCGTGCGAACGTGGGCTAACTGTACAGTACATGGGTGATAAGTTCTAATGGTCATTTAATTTCTTGCCGAGCCTTGTGGAGTAAGCTTGGTTAGATTATTTGCGCTATTTTTTTATTGCTGGATGGGCCTGCTCTTGACCTCAATCACGCCTGATAGAAAGCGATGGATGAGGTCTATTATGGAACGAGCGTACCCAGAAGATGCCTAAGGCACTGGAACTACTCCCACGCATCGACGAAACACAGTAGGCTGCTTGACGCCGGACTCCAGTGCGAGGGTGGTCGCAAACCAAGCGGGCGTTAGCCCTACCACCGCAAGGGAAGAATTGACGAGTCAAATTGGGTGTTGGGTGTGACTGTCCAGGATGCGCCGAGCGCTCGGTTCAGTTGAGTAACTGGCGGAACAAACTGCGCTAGAGGAGGAGACTTCTTCATGCATCCCAAAAAATTGACTTCTTTAAGCATTTATCTCCCAGCAAAAGTGTAACCCTGTTGTAACCGTCAACTTTTACAACTAGACTTTCATCACATCATACATAAGAACTTCATGATGTTTGTACCTGCAAAGCATCCATGTCCCTCTTCTCGTCCCTAGCCTGCGCCTGCCATAAGAAGTCGAGCCGCGCCGTCCATTCTGTTTGTCTTGCGTGTAGTAACACTGCTAGAGCTAGTGCCACCGTCCATGCGCTTGCGACGTACGCTGAACCAACTGAGCCTGAACTGAAATAACACAGATTTCCGATATAACGATGATAATAACGCATTACTTAGTTGTCAGCAGAAATGTAAATATATTTTCTCGAGCCAACCAATTTTGGTAAAAATGAGTTTAGTGAATTCCGGATAAGAAACGACCATGAATTGGGAACCAGTGATTCAGAGAGATTCATGAGGTTTACAGAAGGTCAACATTTGTAAAAATTAGGATAAACATACGTTATATCAAATCTTGTATAACTGCAAAAATACTAGTTAATTTAGTATGTGCTTTTTAGCGAGGTGATCATATTGTAGTAGCAAATAAAATAATGTGTTCAATTGACTATAGTCCACATCGTAAAAGTATAGCCTTTCTCCGATATATTATTTAAATTGAAGAAAAGAGTGGTCGTTTTAAAGTAAATTCTAGTCTAGCAAATGAGACATGATGTCATAATACTGTGACTCGGGTAGAAACCTAACCTACCTAATCCTATGGATTAGACAGATCATGTTTCATGAGCCGTTCGAATCCTGTTTGTGTCTGTAGGTTTTCTATTGTTATTAGTATGTACTTTCATAATGTAGTAAGTTAATTCCTTAAGCAGCTTTTCTCATTTGGAAGGTTGTTTACAATGGCACTAATGATATTACAGGTAATTAGTTTGCTGTTATTTTTTCCTTGCATTCACAAATACATTGCTAAATCAATAATTCACCTTAATTGAGTACAAAATTGTCTGAACATGTAGTATCTGAAGGAGATTCAATTTCAGTTTAATTTCTTCATTTTGTGAACATAGGGTACAATTACAGAGATGTTATACAAAAAAAATGTTGGTCCATGCTACGTCCCGCCAAAAGGTATAAAAAAATAAAAATAAAGTCGGAGATGGCGGGTCAAACTGTATTACCATGTAAGAGACCGTCTCCAAACGCCAGTAGACAGGGAAACGTGCAATGGGATACTAACTAAAGGCTACAGTAACGTTCATGTTATACTCACTCAATCATTAGATCATAACAATCATAAAGCGCCTTATGGAATCCCAATATAACGCCCATATACCCAGCCGTCATCACAGACAATAATATCCCCTTTACAAGGATGGGTAGCCTTAGAAACACGGCGACCACCAGCATACTGAGGCAGCAACCTAACGTGATGTACAGCGGCACGGGGCAGGCGAGGTGTTCCGTGCGACTTGACCAGAGATGAGCAGCAACGTCGCCACTCATTGTTAGGACCTCGTCCATGTTTGTCGTGTTGCCGGTTAGGTTTCGGCATAGCTCTATGTGTTCGCATGTAACCTGGAAATTAAGAAAAATTTTCGCAATTTTTTTTTTATTCGCCTTTCATTATTTATGAAGTAGCATCCAGTTTGCTGAATTGCTGACTGGCTATGTATTTTTACGATGGTATAATCTAATCTCAATATACGAGAAGAGAAAGATTAGTTAAATTTTATTGGGCTGTCAAATGGGGGTGTTTTGTTACTAGTACCAAGTAGGTTAAACCAAGATTTCTATCAGTCCTACAGTAACTAGATGGATATATTAAGTTCAGGAGACCGATAGGCGATAAGATAAGCTAAGTTTTTCAAAGGTTCCTCTTTTCTTACGATTTTGCTGATCTGAACTATCATCGAGGTCGATCTTTATTTTGTATCGCCCACACATAAGATTCAATTTAATTTATATTTCCATAAAACTTACAACGTTAACTTGTCCCACTGCATATCCCAGCACAATAGTAAAGGTAGTAATAGCATTTCTCAAAGTAAAAGGCCTCGACACATCACAGGGAATAAGCCTTAATCTCGCTGCCAGTGTCAGGGCTAATACTGCAGCAGACCAAGCGAACGCTGTGACGAATAATATGAGGAGTATATAGGTCTGTGGTAGAATGGACGCTTGTAAAGCGCCGGCTGCTACTAAGGCACATAGGGCTGCGGATAAAGAGCCTGCCCAACCGCCGTCTGCCGAGGCTCGGTACTGAAATGGGAGAAATTGAACTTTTAGATTGAACCCTAATTCAGTTAAGAATATTTGGATTTTTTACGATATTCAGAAGAAACCATCATTCATCACCAGTGGTCGGAATAGGCTGACTATATTTACCTAAACTTCGGAGAACAAAGACAGAAAGTGGAGACTTCCTTACGACGACATTTTTTTCCCGGAATTCGGAAAAAAACTGAAATAAGTTGAAAATAAGCTTTATTTAAGATGTGCAAAGGCTATTTTTGACTAAACTTGCAATTAACAAATCTTAGGAATTTTCACTAAACTAATCTAACTTAAATCATGTATTAGAATTATCCTTAAACTAACCGTTGTTGCATCAAATCTTTCAATCACATAACATTTGTCAATGTGTAACACCTAAGTAAAACTAATATCTAATTGCATAAAAGGGACTTCGATATGTATTTCAAACGTAAGTACTGTAGATTTACGAAAATTCTTCCGGGATCTAAAACTATTCCATTATATTTTTGTGAAATACACAAATTACGTATTTACTCTTTCACTAGTTAACTACTATACCGGTGTCCTGGAACTTTCTGACACGAATTTCGTGTCACAATTTGATACTCAGCAATGCAGACATAGGATTGAACTGTTTTTTTTAATTTTACGTGAAAATTCCGAAAATTTGGTAAGTGCAAGATTAGTTAAAAATAGCCTTTACCCATCTTAAATAAAGCTTTTTTCAACTTATTTACGATTTTTCCCGAATTCCGGGAAAAAAAATGTCGTAAGGAAGACTCACTTTCTGTTTCTGTTCTCCGAAGTTTAGGTAAATATAGTCAGCCTATTCCGACCACTGTTCATCACACATACAAATTACAGATAAACCATTTACTTTAAATAATTGAATTTTAAATCATACTAGCTTCTGCCCGCGACTTCGTTCGCGTAAATCCTGTTTAAAGCGGGAACATCGTCCTAAACATAATATTCTATACATCACTGCTTGCTTGGTTTCTGTCAGTGAAAGAATTTTTGTAATCGGATCAATACTCCCAGAAATTACTTTTTACAAATATATAAACAAACACCTCTATAAGATATTTATCATTCATATTACATCAAATTAAAAATGGGATGAGAATTAATACTTCTAGAAAGTCAAACATTCCAATAGACGGTTCTCAAAAAACCCATCCAGAAGATCTTTGTTCCACAAACAGTTTACAAACAGCGCATCATACCTTGCCTAACTAGTTCACGATATTTAAATTAAAAAGATCACCTGCGCTTCCTTATCAGCATCCTTGAAGCAAAGCGTGAGCAGGTGCACGTGCGTGGCCTTCTCGCGGTGTACGGAGCGCGCGTCGATGGCCTGCGCCAGGTACTTGTTCACGCGGTTTGTGGGCTGGTGGTACACAGACGAGTGGCGCTTTTTCAACGGACGCTTAAACTTCTCCGTCACTTTATTCTGTAAAAACCCAAAAGCTACGTCAACAACACTGAGATACAAAAGAAAAAGAGAAGATACTACTAACCACCGATTTATACAACGATCATAATGGAACATCTATCTGGTCACACATCGATAAGGTAGGGTAAAGTTTAGGTACAGTGAGACACAAGGGTATGGCCGAGGTCGAGGTACACGTGAGGGCCATGCCGACTCCATGCTACACAATTTGGAATTTAGAACTGACCTTAGAATACAAAAGATCCGGAGTCCAAAGCAGCATCACGTTATTAGAATAGTAATGAAATGAAGTACAAACATAATACAGATAGAGACAGATACTTTCAGATTGGCAAGATATTGAACTTGAACTTTACGAAGGAATACTTTAAGACTGAATTTACTTTGAGATAGATCGACAGTAGTAATCGAGACTTAAGACTAATTTCGTATTTGATTATTCCATAAAAGAAAATTAAGTGAGAAAGATAAAGACGATAGTAGAAAGCAGTGGAAATAATCAAGCACAAAATAAAACAAGTGTAAATAATGTGACGTCATGCAGGTTAATCGACAGTCGGGGCTCATGCCATGCTCTAGTGCTCGAGGTGACTAGTCGGGGTGGCGAGTGAAACACAGTTCGGTGCATCCGGCTTTATTATCGAACATTCTATAAAACAATCTCAAGTATATAAAACAGTTGACAATTTCGGAGTAAGAAACAGTGATAGTGAGTGGTCTGTGTGCTCACGTCGATATTAGTCGTCCCCTTTCCGTGTAATTGATTTAGTGAATAGAAACAGAATGCGAACGAGTCGCGGCAGGTGCGACCCACAGATATTGCTTGTGGACAATGCGTACCTACAGTAATTAAAGGGAGTTATAAAGTGTCGCCCGGTAATAGTGGAAAACAATAATACACTTGAACAACATTTTGTCTGCGCTTACTGTTTCCGCGGATTTTTGTTGTGGAACTAATGTCCAGGGTCGGAATATCTGAAAATAATGAGCAGACGCCACATGTTAGTCGCTGGTGTATTTCAGTCTTCCGCACAGTGTTCAGTTTGGAATGGATCAAGAAAGTTTTAATGAGTCTTGAAAAAATATAAGGACAAATCAGAGAAAAAGAGAGATCATCAAATAGTTTAGAATTAAAAAAAAAGTTAAAATAATTATCATTTTGATTTACTTGAATACATAATATAATAACAGTGAGTGGAGGCTTGAACAGACCAGCAACTAAATGCACATTCAGGAAATAATTCGGAAACTTGGAATACATTTTTGAGCTTAGTTAGGATACGAGTCAAAGATTCTATATTTCGGTTTCGTAGCGTGTTAGGGACTAATTAATTACTGTGTTTGTGTATTCGTGTGGTATAAATATAATAATGAAGTTTGGCAGAAAACGAAAATCGCAAATGTGGTGCGAAGCGTCTTAAAACATTCTTGAAGTTCCTCGCAAAAATATTTCTGTAAAACTCGTGATAAAGCTTCAGTGCACACCTTAAAATGTAATAAAAGCAGCATAGATTAAGTTCGAAAACCACCACTCAAACCAAACTAACTACTAGGAAACCATTAAGCGAGGTTATCATTCGACACACAGTAACGTACGAAACGCATCGCCATTGCGACATCGATGCGTCTCGCGTGTCATATCGTTTCTGAAGCGTGAAATCTCATAACCGCGGGAGAAATAGCAATATGGTTTCATTGTTATACTCCTAAACTAGACCTAAGAGAACCATATACTAGATCATCCCTAGAATGCATGTGTGTGTAACGAGCGCGCGCCGCAACATGAGACGGGCCTCTAGTTCTCCAAGCATGTGACGGCGCGCGTGCGCTTACTACGTATGCGCACTATGCATGTTCATCTGTGCCAGATTAGTTCAAACGATCGCGTAAATCGATGCAAAGTTCTCATTATAGTCGTATAAAAAGTAGCACAGGTCAAACAAATGGTGCTGGTAATTGCGTAAATGCGTATGCATAATATTAACATGTGCGGGGGTGTCGTCGACGGCGTGCGTGCGGAGGGCGTGGTGCTGCATGACGGCGTCGAAGGTGTGGTGGTGCGGGGCGGACGCGGGGCGCGGGGGCGCGGGGGGCGCGGGGGGCGCGCTCACGGGCTCGGGGCGCAGCGCCGCCAGCCGCAGCGCCTCCGCCGAGCCGGGCTCCGCGTGCAGCGCGCGCCGCAGGTCCAGCACCTGCCACAACCGCGCGCTAGTACCAAGCTCAGCCGACCGTACGAACCAGAAGCACAGCCCACTGATATCATTGAACTACACGAGTACACGCACGGGGAGAGGGACGACACCGACGCGCGAGGATTTCATTAAAACCTGAATGTTATCAGAATTCCACTTCAAATCGCAGTCGTCCCTCTCACTTCAAAAATAGATATCTCAAATAACTCTCAGTTTTCAGTGGCACAAGTTTATTTACATTTTTAACCACATCATATCAACTGATAACGTTGTTGGTGAAAACAACCATCAATATTTCAAAAATATCTCACATTCAGAGTTTCAGAAAATATAAAAACAGTATCAAATGAAAGAAAAGAGAACTTACCTTTTAAAGTCGAGAGTAGATCACCGATACGAGAAAATATATCACTCGAGACAAACATTCTGCAGAGCGAGATACAAAGCCGTGGACAAAGAACTCGTATTATTTTGTCTTGTCCATTGAGGTGCAAAATTTTCGCAAAATAGTTAAAGTGCAAACAGTAAGATTTTATTTGTGAAACGAATAAACTTTTGGAAAAATTCCTCTCGAGATGTGGATAAATACGGAAACCGGTGGCGCCCTTAGTGCCTTCTTGTGATGTTCACCTATATGGAACGCAAACGATTTCCGTCGCTAGTTATCCAAGAGGAACTGTTCCGAATCTTTTTGTTCAGTCTCGAGTTTGACATACGTGTTGTACCTTCCTAGCTGCATTGGCCTTGAGCTCCTGAGGGGAGGCGGCCATGTTGGAGAATGGCACGTCCACGTTGAACTTGATGGAGTGCAGCAACTGCACCACAACGTTGGAAACGTTTTTGAAGGAGAGTTTCCGGCGAGACGCTGAGCCGAGGCCCACGCCAGCGGATAGGCACATCTGCAAATATTACATTTGACTGAATAGCTCTTCCAACACGTGGAAAAAGAAATGTAGCAGCCACAAAAGTAACTAATTCAATTAACGCCTAAAATGATCATAATTTAGTTGCTACAAGCTACTTACTTAGTTTTCTTTGTAATGTACAGCACTACAATTTAAAGCCATTCCCTAATTCCCTGCTAAACAATTCTAAACAAATCTCATTTAGCGACTTGGGTAAAACTAATCTCGTGAAAAATTAATCAAATAAATAGCAGAAATCCCATGGGTTTCCGGAAAGCTTGTCGAGAAACTCGAGGATTACTTTTATATGGGCTTTTAGACGTACTTTTCTCCGTCTTGGCGGCGGAATGATGAAGTAAGTCTGCACAGAATGGTCCCGAAGGTACGCGTTGCGACTGCCGCCGTGGCCGGGCTCGACTTCGTACGCCCCACCGAGGCTCTCAAGCGTCGCTTGCGTTATGTGCACACGCCTGGAAGGGAATCGACATATTGTACAATATGTTTCACGAGGAAATATCTGTAAGGATATAAAATGGAAGGTGACTTTTAGTTTAAGACGCTGTTTCCATATATGACTCAAAGATGACAAAGCGTTGACTCATACGGTAGACATCGTACAGGTTGCATCAATTATTGTGCATGATTGCATCATGGACCGAGCCTTATACATCTCTGTGCGGAATAGCAAATAAGTTTTTTTTTTCTGTCACAAAATTGCTTGTTTAGTGTATTTTCGGCTTTTCACCTGTCATTGTCTCCACTTACCCTGGTTCCCCGCCAGCCTCCATGTTGTTGGCGAGCGTGACGTCATTCGACCACACATCGTACTGCCACTTGCGCAGACCCAACACCCCGCACAACACCCGCCCGGTATGGATACCCACGCGCATGTTAAGTTGCACGTCCGTCGCTTCCACCACAGACCTAAGGAGACAAAAAGGTTATGATAAATTGCAAGAAAATAGTAAAAGATGTCATGTACAGTTAGGTCAATCCCATCTTGTACTACCAGTCTATTCTGTAAAAAAAACTGTTAACACTAAAGGCTCCTTCAAACAGGAGCGACACGCGATAAAATCGCGCGCGACACAAAGGCATCGCAAGTCGCGCAACGAGCGGTGCCATTGTGTCGCGCGCGATTAAATCGCGTGTCACGCGTGTTTGTAGGATTCTCGTAATTTAAAACGTTCAAAATCTAGTCGCAATCTTATCTCGGCGACAAACAAATGTCAAAAATGTAGGGAAATTAGAGGTATTTTTGAAAGATTGAGACAGATCAAACTGTGAACGTTCTTAGAATTACGACAATTGCCCCTCTGCCGGTGACAACTGAAGTCAACACCTTTCACTCCAATATACATATTTTGTATAGTAATTATACGAGTAAGATACAAAAAATACCTAGGTAGTGACTAGTGAAGTACTAATATTTCAGTGATTAAAGTTACTAAAACGGCAGCAATCTGACGAACTGAGTCACAGAACTTTATCAAATTAATCCAAAAGTTTACACTTTGAATAAAGCGACACTAAATGTTTTCCCGTTCGAAAAATGTGAGATTCCTAAAAGTGGCTGCTATTTACGTTCCATTTACTCCGAAAACCGTGTTTAAAGTTGTTTTCAGAGTAAAACAGATTGGTTAAAAAGTTTCCGTAGATTCCTTTAAACTCCAGGAGGCAAATAATAACTACGCTAAGAAGAAAATTAAACTTTTTTATGAGTACGAAAGACACCGCAGGCGAAAACTGGATACTCATATAGCTACATGATAAATGAGTTATTTTGTAAGTGCTTATAAAATATGTTTATGCTCGTTAGCATAGGGCAATTAACGTCGCTATAAAGTTATGGTATATTGTTAAAGTTATGAAGGATGATCAATGATAAAACTTATTTACATGCTGCATAATATAATGAGGGTTTTCGTGAAAATTTACGACACCAGTTGGCACCACTGTGACAAGAGGTCTTCCAATATAAAATATATGATGACGTTCATCATTCGATTCATTCATTCGTTCATCATTCAGTCATGACTAAAGGAAAAATAGGCTCTTTGACAGATGTCTGGACCTGACGTGACAGTGCTGCCACCTGGCGAACGTCATTTCAGAAAACCCTCATTGGTAACGCGCAAAAATATATGTGCAAATTATTTTTTAAGACTTTATAGCAAGCAAAAAATGAGCGTGAATTCGAATATGAAGTAGAAATCCATAATCTAATAAATCGTCACTAGATTTGCCAAATAGTATGTATGTTATATTTTGTACACACGACGAAATATCAACCTATACATTTCCAGTTTTAGCTGACCTTGCATTGTATAGATTTTTCGTCCTTATTTCGGTACTATGGGAAGTCCGCTTATACTGGAAAAGTAGATTCCGGCTTAGTAGCCCCACTGGGTAGAGAGTATCCATAAATTACATTAGAGATTCATGCACTTATGTTATCTCAACACATCGTACATTTCATTTTTATATCTAATGCATTAAAAGCTTGCTCAATAAATGTTCCATTATTTCAAGTAGCTAGTACTAAAAGAAAACAAGAGAAGATGTGGCCACTACTAGTAAATTAATTAACAAAAGCTGATCCATCATAGACAAGGAAACTACTGCAGGTTTCTTTTTCAAAGACGAACGATGAACAATTGAACAAATCCCAAGCTTGCCTTGCATAAGTCTTGTTTTATTTCAAGAATTTTGTTATCCTAAGTAACCAATTCTATTACTAAGTATTCAACATTTAGAGAAAATATTTGACAAGATGCATATAAAGGGGGCCTAAAAAGGCCACAATAGCAGAATCATAAAAGGATAACATTATGGATCATAAATAGGCGCGACACAAAGGCACCGCAAGTCGCGCAACGAGCGATGCCTTTGTGTCGCGCGCGATTATATCGCGTGTCGCGCCTGTTTGTAGGAGCCTTAATATGGCGAAGACAGTCCGTGTTTCTTTTTTTCCGCTGCATTAAGTAGGTATAATCAAAGACATTGGGATTGGATTGATTGGCCCAGACAAAAAAAAAATAACTGAAAAATCCTTCACCAATGGGATTTGATATACTTATCATAATGTTATCCTTTTATGATTCTGCCAAAGTGGCCTTTTTAGGCCCCCAGGTTAATTTTCATGACCAAGTATGCAGACAAGAAATATACAACAGTCGTATTTCAAATAATAGGGTAGTTGACTAAGAAAATATATGGTTGCGCCAACATTCAAAAACTGATTGACATTCGCTACTTCCTATACCCATCTCCCTTCCGCACATACCTCGCGAGTGAATAAGAAGATTTCGCTCGTCATTTTGTCGCGAAAACCCTTCCGAATCGAACCGCATCGCGCGCGCCATGGCGCTTGCCCGCACCGCTTAAAAATATTGATAACTTTGGAATCACCGCATTTCCGCATATAATAAGACTTTTACTCAACCGCCTGTGTTATAGTTTAACGTGTGAGACAGTAATTAGAAGCCCAACTGCCCCTGAACCTGGAAAGTGAACCGGTGCACCGGCGACGACGAGCACGTGGCTCCCGTAAAAGGTTTGTGCTTCCTTCCTTATTATTTCGGGTTGTTTTCTATTGTCCCACACCCACCGCAACTCGAAATCACCCATCACCAAGCGTTTGTCATTCTTATTGTTCCGCTTCGCAAAATACAGTCCACTAATTTGGCCCTTGGCGCCACCATTTTCTTTGGTCCCTCTCACCGGATAGTATAGGTATTTGAATTAGGTACATATTTGTTGTAGTTATCGCATTAGTATTTATTCCATAGGGAATAAACGCACCGCACCGCAGTCTTATACCTAACGCAATTCGTTGTTCGTTTCGCAAATAGTTCATCTATTACCTACGCATTGTACGTTCGTAATACCTACATACGTAGCTATAGATCGTTAGTATTCTGTTAATTCATTCGGAAGTCAAAAAGTATTTGTATATCAGAAACAGAGACACAACCTGATGGGTAAATTAGAATTGATTTAAAAGTACCTACAGTTCGTTTAGTATACTCGCAGTACGTTTATAACTGTCTACCCATTTTAGGTTCTTAGATATTGTTCGCGTCACTGTTCTTCACCGCTTATTAGTTAAAATTAGCTTTATTTTGTTTGTTTACTGCATTGATAGTGTGTCATAATACCTATTGTTCACGATGCCTCCAAAGGATAGCAAAGTTCAATTAAAACTTTTATATGCTAAAAGAGACATGCTATTTTCCCGCGTGCAATCTATTTGTGATAATGCACTTAAAACAGCTGATCTAGCCATTAGAGATTCGTTCTTATGTTCTGTAGAAAATTTGGATAGTTTGCGCACGGAATTTGAATCCGTAATTCATGATATTAACGTTTTAGAGTTAGAATTAAATCCAGAATACGCTGTGAGTTATCAAGCTTTGGCGTCATTTGATGATTTATTCTGTCGCATCAAACGCGTCGCGAGAAGTTTGGAGATGCCGTCTATCCATCAGATCCATGCAAATCACACTCGCGATCGACCTAGATTACCGCCCATTCAGATACCTGAATTCAATGGTGATATTCGCAATTGGAATCAGTTTATAGATAGTTTTGAAAACACTATAGATAAGAACGTCTCTTTGACAGATCATGAAAAATTACACTATCTGGTTGAAAAGTTAACTGGTAAAGCTAAAACTATTTGTGCCGGCATTACTTTTAGTGCCGAAAATTATTCATTAATTTTAAAAACTTTAAAGTCGAAATACGAAGACAAAAGATTGGTAGCTACCGCATATTTAGATCAGTTATTCGAATTGAAAAATATTACAGTTTCTAATGAACATAACTTAGAGAAGTTTTTAGATATTTTTGCATCATCTGTTCGCGCAGTAAAGAACCTGAAGGTCGATGACCTCTGCGACTTTTTGTTTTTGTATTTGGGTTTAAGGAAATTAGATAATGAAACTGTTCGTTTATTTGAAATGAACCATCGCAGTAGTAAACTGCCAAAATTCAATGATTTAGAATGTTTTGTTCGCGATCATATTAAAATATTACAACGCACTTCGTCAAACCATGAAGTTACGAAGAAGGTAGTTACTAAATCCGACCGTCGAACAGATGCGCCTTCGAAGTCACAAAAGTCGACACATACGTATGTGAATACCGCACCTGCACCTGTACAATCCATTTGCTCTTTGTGCAATAGTCAACATTCGCAATTGTACAAGTGTTCTGGGTTTTTAAAATTTACGCCTTATGAACGTTATAAGTTTGTTCGCGAAAACAATTTGTGTTTTAACTGCTTAAGTGACAAGCATCGGGTTACGTCATGTAATAGTAGTCAAAGTTGTCGTAAGTGCCCTTCAAAGCACCACACTTTACTTCACATGGAGAAAGGTTCTAATAATGCCGCATCCAATGTGAGCACAGTTAGTTTATCAAGCGGTGACACGTCGTCGCAGACAGTCAGTGCGAACTCGGCGACCGCTTCGCAGCCGCAGCCGCAGCCAGCGCGCGACGTTGGCCGCTCGCAGACCGCCGTGAGTGACGTCACGTTGTGTTCGATGTCCGCAAGCAGTGCGTGTACTACCGTGGTGCTCGCGACCGCTCACGTTGTTGTTAATGATGCTGTAGGTAATCCGTGTCTTGTTCGAGCGTTGTTAGATTGCGCTTCGCAGAGTAATTTTTTAACTCAAAATTGTTGTCAACGCCTTGGATTTAATATTAATAATCGGCCAGCCCGCTCAGTAGTTAAGGGGTTCGGTGGTTTAAAATCAACCATTCATGGTTCGATTAAAATTAAATTTGCCTCGCGTTTTAATCCCGATATTTGTTTTGATATGGATTCGCTTGTCGTAGATAAAATTACGGAACAATTGCCTACTGTCCCGGTTGATACGTCTTTATTGACCAAATTTAAAGACCTACCGTTGGCAGATGAATCTTATTGTGTCCCTGGAGACGTCGATATGTTGATCGGCGCATCGATTCTCCCGCACCTCCAGTTATCGCGTAAGGTTCAAGGTCATTCGTCGTATCCCGCACCGCACGCCCTAGAAACAGTTCTAGGTTTCGTTATTGTTGGTTCCGCACCCGCACATTTAGATAGTTACTCGACTGTGTCACACTGCTGCACTGTTGAGCCGCCGCTGGAGTCCACCATCCGCAAGTTCTGGGAAATTGAAGAGGTCAATGTCCCGCCTATCCTAAGCCCTGATGATAAGGTGGCTGAGGAGATTTATTGTCGCACGACTATTCGAAACAATGATGGTCGTTATGTTGTCGCGCTCCCATTCAAGGGGGATATTTTTTCGCTCGGTGACTCCTACGCTTCCGCTGGAAAACGCTTTTCTTGTTTAGAACGTAAGATGCAAGCATCTCCGAAGTTGAAGCAAGCCTATGATGAGGTTGTTATCGAATACCTAGATAAAGGATACATCTCACCTGCGCCTACCGCCGAGACTGACGAGACTCGCGGTCATCCATCTTACATCATCCCGCACCACGGAGTTGTTAGAGAAGATAAGCTTACTACTAAGCTCCGCGTGGTTTTAGACGGCAGTGCTAAGACTAGCACTTCTGTATCGCTCAATGATATTTTGTATTGTGGTCAAAACCTTCAAGGTAACTTATTTGACATTATTGTAAATTTCCGCTTGTTTGCCGTCGCGCTTTCCGCCGACATAAGGCAAATGTTTCTTTCTATTGGTATTCGCGAATGCGACCGCCGATTTCAACGTTTTTTGTATAGATTTTCGCCTCAAGAACCTTTGAAAGTTTACGAGTTTAATCGTGTTTGTTTTGGGCTTAAGTCGAGTCCTTTCCATGCGCTTCGCACTATCAAGCAATTAGCCGCTGATGAGGGTGAAAGATTCCCGAAAGCGAAAGATACTATTGAAACTGGGCTATACATGGATGACTTTGTTTATAGTGTAGCCAGCGAGGCAGAGGCCGTTGAGACCGCCGCTCAAGTAATAAGTCTTATGAAAGCCGGTCAGTTTGACCTTGTGAAGTGGACAAGTAACTCACAAACCGCTCTAGATTCGATTCCACTATCACATCAATTATCTTCAGTAAAGGAATTTGATGGTGATGATACGCACAAGGTTCTAGGCTTAAGTTGGTCACCCGCGTCTGACATGTTCAGTCTTAAGGTTAGTTCGACTCCGCAAATTTGTACTAAGCGCATTATCCTGTCGTGTGTAGCACGTATATGGGATGTTATGGGATTTGTAGCTCCCGTCGTTTTATACGCCAAGTTACTTATAAAAGAACTTTGGCTTTCCAATAGTGATTGGGACGACCCCGCGCCCGACAATATTGTTAAGTTGTGGGCTCGCTTTCGCAAAGAGCTTCCATTGCTCAATCAAATAAGAATTCCACGCCATGTTGGTATATTGTCCGACAGTATAGTTACTGTCGTAGGCTTCGCAGACGCCAGTGAAAAGGCTTACGGGGGGGTAGTTTACTTTCACGTTTTGAATGCTGATAAGGTCTCGGTTAGTCTTATAAGCGCTAAATCGAAAGTCTCCCCTCGCAAGGTCATTTCTCTAGCGCGCCTGGAGCTGTGCGCTATACTTTTGTTAGTGCAATTAATCAGCTCTATTGTCAATGCCTGTAGGCACCGCATTATTATCGATAGAATTATGGCTTTTTCTGACTCTACTGTCGCTTTGTGTTGGGCACATTCTTCGCCCCATCGCTGGGACACATTTGTTGCCAATAGGGTGGCTAAAATTCAGTCCGAATTACCACCACAAAATCTCTTTCACGTTGCTGGTATAGAAAATCCCGCCGATTGTCTCTCCCGCGGATTGCTCCCTTCGCAAATTTTAGATCACCCGCTATGGTTCTGCGCTCCGCCTTGGATTCACAGTATGTTTGAGGAATGGCCGGTTAAGCCTTTTAATCCAGCTGCCGTTTCAGAACTACCCGAGGAGAAGAAACATTCGCTTGTAGTTTCGGTTCCACGTGAAGAGTCGGTTATATTATCGTTGTCTAATCGAGTCTCGTCTTGGTCGAGACTTTTGCGTTGTGTGGTCTATGTCTGTCGTTTTCTAAAACTACTGTCCACACGCGGTAATATAACCGCCGCTGATCTGGATAAAGCTGAGTCAGTCGTGCTTCGTGAGTTGCAGAGATTTTATTTCGCATCAGAATTTAGTAGTTTAGAGTCCAACAAAACTTGTAGTCGCGCTTTTCAACATTTGAAACCCTTTTTGCAGAGTGGTCTCATTCGAGTAGGTGGTCGTTTGAGAAATTCTGATTTAGGATTTGAACAAAAGCATCCAGTAGTTTTACCCCGCAAGGACCATATTTTAGATTTGATTGTAGATTATCATCATAAGGTGAATTGTCACGCAGGTCCAGACTTGTTGATGTCTATCCTTAGACAGAAGTATTGGATACTTTCCGCTCGCAATTTGATTCGTGCTAGAGTGCACAAATGTGTGCCCTGTTTTAAGCTTCGCCCGCGATTTATCGCGCCTGAAATGGCCGATCATCGCTCTTGTCGTGTTGTTCAATCCGCTAAACCTTTCATACATACCGGTACGGACTTCGCTGGCCCGTTTAGAGTAACTATTACCCGTGGTCGTGGTATACGCTCTACAAAGGCTTACGTTTGTCTATTTATTTGTATGACAACTCGCGCTGTTCACATAGAATTGACTGGTGATTTGAGTACGCAAAGTTTTATGTCCGCGTTTAAGCGTTTTCTGTCGCGACGTGGTCCCGTCAAACGTTTATATTCGGACAACGGTACTAATTATATTGGAGCCCGCCGTAGTATCTCGGAGCTACACGCATTCTTGCGATCAAAGTATTATCAGAGTGAATTCGCTCATGTTTTGGCCGAAAACCGTATTGAATGGCATTTTAATACGCCCGCTGCTAGTCACTTTGGTGGTAATTGGGAGACTAACATTAAGAGCCTCAAGTCGCATCTGTTCCGCGTTGTAGGCGTACAGATTCTCTCGTATGAGGAGCTGAGCACTGTACTCGCTCAGATAGAGGCAGTGATGAATACTCGTCCATTGTGTCGAACTCTATCTAGTGACCCGTCAGAGTCTTTAGCTTTAACGCCGGCTCACTTCCTAACCACGACTCCTCTTAAGTATTTGCCCGCTATGGATGTCGATGAAGACAGACTGCATCTCCTAAAGCGTCACGCTCTTTTGGATAGATTAGTTCAATCATTTTGGAGGCGTTGGAGAACAGATTATTTGCACACGCTGCAGTCGCGTCAAAAATGGAATACTCCATCGAATCCAGTTACCGTTGGTACTGTGGTAGTTTTAATGACTGAGAATGCGCCCCCTCTACACTGGCCTCTAGGTGTAGTGGAGGAAGTTTTCCCTGATTCAAAGGGAGTTACGCGTATCGTAAGAATTAAAACCGCAACCGGTTCGTATTTACGTCCGGTTATTCGCCTCTGTCCTCTGCCTAATCAGCAGCAGGTTTCAACTTAGTTTAGTAGTTATTGCAACGCTTTAGATATAGTTTAGGAATAGTTTAGCAGTTATAGGTTGCATAAGAATTTAGTTATTTGATTAGTTTCGCTTATTGTTTTTGAAGGTGATCCTTCAAACCCGGGGGGAATGGTTGCGCCAACATTCAAAAACTGATTGACATTCGCTACTTCCTATACCCATCTCCCTTCCGCACATACCTCGCGAGTGAATAAGAAGATTTCGCTCGTCATTTTGTCGCGAAAACCCTTCCGAATCGAACCGCATCGCGCGCGCCATGGCGCTTGCCCGCACCGCTTAAAAATATTGATAACTTTGGAATCACCGCATTTCCGCATATAATAAGACTTTTACTCAACCGCCTGTGTTATAGTTTAACGTGTGAGACAGTAATTAGAAGCCCAACTGCCCCTGAACCTGGAAAGTGAACCGGTGCACCGGCGACGACGAGCACGTGGCTCCCGTAAAAGGTTTGTGCTTCCTTCCTTATTATTTCGGGTTGTTTTCTATTGTCCCACACCCACCGCAACTCGAAATCACCCATCACCAAGCGTTTGTCATTCTTATTGTTCCGCTTCGCAAAATACAGTCCACTAATTTGGCCCTTGGCGCCACCAATATATTTAGTCCATCAGTTAGATTACTAAAAAATATTGTATACTTATTTTTTCTTTTGTCTGGCAAACAAAAAATTACGAAGATACAGCGCTTGGAAATTTCGTATGACGTCACGCCGTGCTACAAATTTTAGCACGTTATTACGTCAAAGCCCCCCACTCCTGAACTTTGATGTGATATATCTTTGTAATTTTTTATCTAATTGATAAAACAAAAATACGTGTTCAATATTTTTTAATAATCTTACTGAGGGACTAAATCGAATCGATTTATTTTTACCCAGGCAACATCCCTATTACACGTTTCGCCATATTGTATCAGAATTCAGAACTAAAACAGTACATTAATCAAGAAAATGGTGGCAATCGTTGCTAAAGTGGAATTATTTACTAGAGATATAAATCTCTTGAAAACACTCGGGTTGTAACTCTTTCACGTTGAATAGACAACGTAAGTAAAAGACGAATGGCGATAAACTTGGCAGCAGTGCGCACGCGCTGGAGTGCTACGTAGTACCTATAGGTATGTATAGTTGTTCCAAATAAAAATGTGCAGATGTAAACACCACAGTCGGATACGAATTGCTGGTTTATTTTACTTCACACTGGAATTCGCCTACACTTTCTTATTGAATTTACGGTTCCCGTTCCCACGTAGCGTATCTAAATTCCTCAACATTTGCAGGGAATAATTTTTTTGAAGTGTATAAAAATAAAGACGAGAACGAGGCAAAAGGATTATGTAAGGATGGCGTAGCAGTGGCGTTCTTTAGTTTCTGCCCACCCCATTGGGAAGAACGCATGAGGTTATGTATGTAAAAATAAAGACAAAAGATACAGTCTACTAAAGTCTATATATTTCAAATTGATGTTATTTCAAGTTAAACAAATATCAACTTTATTTGAATGGTAATTAAGTTGATTTCAGAGTGACTAGCAATATTGAAAAAGTTATAAAAATGTTTGAAGTTGTAGCGTAAACTGAACTTTATTGTGTAGGAATTAAAGTTATTTTTCCATAAACTCATATTTGTTTACATTTTTGGCAAATAATACGCGAATGCAGATTAGACAATCATGTTTTTTTAAACGAGATTCTGTAATATATTGACAAGATTAAGAGTTAAAATGGATGTTCAACAAGTGAAATTAATTAAATTAAAATATTGTTGCTTGGATCGCTTGAGGAAGACATCTGTTCACATCGAACTGATTTATTAATACCTAAAGAATTTTACGTATAGTAGTAGGTGGCGCTTATCCAATATATACATACTTCATACACAATGACGAAGATTAAGATTATTGTGTAAGATTAACGACGTGGGCGGAAATATTTACGGGCGAGATAATGTAGATTACAGAATGTGTTCTCTACTTTTAAAGGGGATTCTTCAATCCTCTTTAAAAAAATTATATGGAGTCTGGGATACCTTCTGTTGCGATACATTGTTTTTTTTTTCAAAATGGCGGCCACGGATTGTACCTGTCCGGAATAACTCATATATGTAATTAAATCGATAGCTGACATTAATGTAAACAGAAAACATACTAAGACCAAACCCCGTAAATTGTCACGTTTCCAAGATAATAACGTTCAAAGATTTATGCGTGGCCGCCGTTTTGAACAAAAAAAAAAGTTTTTGGCAGACCGGTAGCTATGCCACAGATCTTCAAAGCCCTTCAACCTTTTGACCGCCACACGTCAAAAAATAAAAAACGTACCCTCGGCGTCAAAGTTTGTCATGTAGTCGAACCGTGGCATGCTGGGCACATTTTGGTTTGTCATCTACGTATACATGACTGTGGCGGTCAAAAGATTAAACAGTAAAACTAACCACTTTATGGATTAAAAATATTTTACATTAAAAAATGTAAACTTTATTATTAGTTATTTGACTATTAATAATCCTTTATTAAGAGGCTTACATGATCTAAAGCGCGGTTTCTGTAGGACTGCATAGAAAAGAAAGAGAAGCGCGATGACACAACTGGTAATTTATTGCAAAATATGAAGCAATTATTTAATTACAAAAAAAATATTGTTTGGACTAAAAAATTAAAAGACTAGTATATTAGTATGTTGCTTGTAGAATTATCTGACAAAAAAACAGAATGATTGTTTGTATATTAGTATGGTTTTTATTGTAAAAAGAAAGTCTTTAAAGGTATCTTCATGATTTTTTTCTATCGTATCAAATTAGTTGTATTATGTTTTCAACACACATCTACTTAGCATAATATATCCTGAAGAATATCATATATTTTTCTGCTTTTGTTTATAACTGTAGTCGATCATATAGTGTTATTGTTTCTAAAACATGCGTTTTTTTGCGTTTAGGTCCTATAAGCCCCTTAAGCGACTTTGTGAAACCCGAGTCGAGCACCCTATGCGGGATTCCTGTAATGAGCCCATTTCTCGTTCACAGCGCACAAAATCCTGGTAATTTTCCCAGATTAATTCTTAATGTTTCACAAAGCTACGATTTAAATTAAACGAGGTTATTAAGTTACTGTAATGACAGTAGTCAGTCGTACTTTTCTTTTCATTCTTTTAAACAAGGCAATTGAAAAGGCGGGCTGGAGCGCATGGCGTTTTTTCGTCACCATGATTTAATTTAGCCTAGAACTTATAATAGAAATGTATTGTTTATGTTCATTGCCCACTCGTAGGTATTATGCAGGCAGAAAAAGATTTAAATACTTACCTACCTCAGGAATTTCTTTTAGCTAATGAACCATAACTACTCAATTATGGCCGCCTTTACGATTACCTTTGTTGTTTATTAACGCCAGTTGATTTTATAGCAATGGGCTTTATCGGTGACAAATCGACCTTAGTTTACAGCATTTTTACAGTCCATTTTGTTAGAAGTAATGTGCATTTATGATTCCATGAAGGTGGGTGGCCGAGGATTAATTTCTCATCCTTGTTGACAGAATAAGTCGACACATCATTTAAAAAATTTAAACCGCTGTAACATTTTACGAATAATTGCGCAATTTACGTAAGCTAATAAAGCGGCCGTCATGCAGACGACGACAGCAGACTCATATTTTTTCATTATTTCGGACAGGCGGCGCACCAAATTAAGTCTTAAAGAGACTAACAGCTTTTCCGAATCTTTGAATATAATATTCTAAAACGTGCTACGTGGGAGTAGGATGCTCTATTTGTCCCCTTCACAGATCTTGTACACACGGTCATCAATCACGCTGAGAACACGTAAGTAGGTACCCGTGAAGTAATACAGCGAGCGCCAAGATTGAATAGTGAACACATCTTCATTCATCAATCAATTGTATGAAGTATACTCCAGTGGAGAGAAACGACAAATTAATTAGCTATTAGTCGAATTCGTTGCGAAGTGGGTCAACCAACGTTAATTATCCAACAAGGTAGTCTGGATTCATTCCGCATTCGCTGTCAATAGCAGTAATGAGTTACGCGTGGAAGAGATATACTCGTACATTTATCTACACAAAACATTTTATTCCGTATTTCCCACCCGCTTTGAAATTGTAGAAATTCACTTGAAATTTCACTTGAATAGACGAAAAAGATACAACATTTCAGCGAGCTAAGCAGCTTTAAAGATTCTAGACAGTTCAGGAAGATGATATTTCCTGTTCAGTAGCTTAACAACGGTAATAGAACACAATAGCACGGTTTGAAACAGTTTATTTGAGATGAACATGAACTCCCAGAAGCTCGCTGATGTTACAAAGTAAATTGAATTGTAATCAGAGCGTAGGCAGATGAGAAGTTAATCCGAGGACACCTAACGCAATTATGATATGTTAATTTCCCTTTGTTATTGCTTCGCCCCATCGCTAATGGCGTTACGAAATGTTTGCCCAATACAGCGATAAAGCAGCTATTGTTACGTTTCTTGGTGTTGTGTCTCGGAAGTTGTAGTATGTTCCAGTTTTCCCTTTTTCGCCCGCCACTCCCTGAACGGCAGTGGGTTGAAAGGGGACACATGTCACTATCGACGCGGGCGTACATCCCCTGAATACGAAATTACCCAGGTCAGTGGTAGCAGTTTGGGAACAGTCCGTGTTCGCGTAGCCCCTAGAGTTCACTCGTAGTTTGGAGCAACGACCGACGCGACGATCATTTATGGCTTATCATAAAACAAAAATGAGTTTTCGCTGTTTTCCTATAGTTTTATTTGCAGTATGCTTCTTTATATGATTTTAATCTTATGCTAATATTGTTGAAATAGAAAAAGTGTTCCAGGTTCTTTGAAATCTTAACCAACATTACACAGCTCTTAATTAAAAATTCAATTATCTAAAAGTAGGTATGGATGCTAATTACCATTAAAATGCTTCAATATTAACACAAAAAGTAGCAAGCATCGTAAATTTGTCTAAAAACAAAAACGCTAGTAGAATTGTAACGGGGAGCTTTTACAAATATCTAAACGTTCCTACAGTAAACGGACTACAAACTTGTCAAAATTAATTGTCCTCAATGTCGAGTACGTCCCGCGTTTCTTCCCGCTATATATATACAACTTTAATAATATCTAGCGTCGGCAGAAATAACACCGACATGAAAATAACTTTATTGGACCAATTTTGTTCCGACACTCATACGAGTTCATACAAAAATACATTACCCACTACATCATACGATGATATTATTTACGTCGTTTTGCACGCTTCACCGTGCATTCATAATTGAAATTAAAAAAGTGTAGATGATATTTCAGTAATACGGGCCAATTCGCCCACGTCTTGAAAGGTCAGTCAACGTAGTTAAATTGATGGGAAATTAAATTTTACAACGCTGTCGACACTAAAATACTAGCGCGCAAATACGATTAGATATTCCGTTGCAACATTTTTTTTAAACTTTGCCCCACACTCACGTTACACACCACACACACCACCACATTATTTCGGCTTCCTTCATACTCCAACGCCATGTTTTAATATAAGAACCATGTAAATGTGCAATAAACACGCTTGCCCCTTGGCCTTGCGGTGGTGCAAAGCGGACATTGTCAACAAATTGTATGTTTGAGTTGTGTATCTGCCGGCCGCGGCTGGTCAACAAAGCTGCAGAGATTGCGATAAAATACCGCCTTTTGTTTGTTTTCCCTCTCATATTGGACTCCCAAATACGAAACCGAGCATGCATCAAGCATGCATGTGTGGAGCAACGTAAGCGGAACATTATTAATAGATCACACGAACGAGACTAATATAGCTAGCGTGCTAATTGATGCTGGTCTGTAAATACGAGTCATTGACAAAAAGACATGCCTGTAACGGCTGTATCGTGTGTTGATGGACAGCGCACCATTGCGACTATTTACCTGTCTCCACACACGAGGAATAACATTTAGGTCAAGAGCAAGACATACAGTTCCAATGACGTGTCACGTCGGCCGAATATCATTGTAGGAATATTGTTGACAACTATTTCTGTTCACTATTTTAATTACAAACACTGTCTATCAGACTGATATAATGTTTACATTGATGGTTATGATGAATAGTTATTTTAGGGATTCCAATATTCCATGTTTTGGTTGAATAGCTACGCACGCAATTCAATGTAATTTGGATGAAAAAGCAAGCAATACCTACGAAATGATACACAGTTCCACTTGAAGGAGCGTGTCCTTCGATTCGGAATATTCACGTTACGCTTGGCAAGTTTTCTACGTGACTTTGGGTATTGTGTAAGCTGTTAGTGACTTCGTCGACATAGTCGTGCAAACAAAAGCTATGATATCAAGATATGTGTTTGATTTTCGCTTAGGTACCAAAGGAAATAGGAATAGAACTTTCCAAACGAATAAACACGCTGCACGTAGAATTCCGACCCATTTCTTGGAAAATTGGCATAATAGCAATAGTTTATTTATCATTCCCATTCGCGTCACATTGATTTGGATATTCGTGTGCCCGACAAGGCGGATATGTCCTTTCGATAATGTACAGATGACAGCGGCGAACGTGACGCCTGTCTGAAACACTACCCGCACTGAATACAGATAGCTATGTTCTGCTCGAGGTTTGCGGTCTGTGGTCGGACCACGGTGTTGATTGCTTGCCTCTTATTATAAGTCCGCGGTCTACTTATGCCCACAGTTATAATGGACCATGTAATTCCTGTCAACACAGATGGTGCACTCGATCTTCCCGAGCGGAATTGCTTTGAAAATGCATCATCTATTTTCCACCCAGGTAGAATAAAATATGAACATTTTAGAACGTGAACGTCATTTTGCGTACTTTTCTAAGCAGGTTATAAAAATAAGACGCAGTTTATTAATACAGGCCTTAATGTGGATCACTTGACCGCCAAATTATTTCTGGAAACGTTTGAAATAGTAAAAGCGTCTATAAAAATTTGCCTTGAGACGATCATCTCGAAAAATTTGCTACAGAATGCGATAAAGTGCAATATTCCAGGCCGGCCTAGTGACCTTCACGTGACGAGGGAGGGCCGCGGCCCGACGGTGCCACCCAGGATGTCACCGGGGGCCAGGCGGCCAGGGGGCCATGATCACAAAGAGTATATTTAGCAGTCTCCTTTGATGAGTCAATTCGCAGATAAGCGCGTATCGCGACATGCTCCGATGCGCGTGCCCTCGTACTACGACGAACACGAGCCGCACAGACCTAGCTTATTAATTAATATGAATATGTGTATTCAATAATACACGAGAGAATTCTCTCTTCTCTCTTTAATCTCGTTTTAAATAAAAATAAATGTTTAGGTGATGTGACCCAGTCGCCCTGCGTCATAAAAATATGGAACTCAATTAAGATTAATTGACCTAATTTTTGTTCTTTCAGCATGTATATCACAAGGTTTATCTATTGTGGTATATGTTTCACGGACAGTAAGCTAGCCACGTCGGCTGAAATGACCAATTAAATTTTATTGTTGCGGCCGCCATAAATTGGCAAGTCAAAGTGGCGCTGTTTGTTTGTCGTAGGCGTGGGTCGGTTGTGGTTACTTTCGACTATTTTTGGTTTAGCTTCGTAGATGTCACTCGGTGTTTTTTGGATTTATTACTATCGTGATCTACGCTTCTTTAGAGCAACATAACCGCAGTCAAGTTTTGGATTTTTAACACGTATGTATTTGCAATACTGACGGCCGAATAATAAGTAGATGTTCGATTGATTCCTGATTTTTTGTAAAGATTCGTTACTATGATGAGCCAGGGCGACGCGACGTGTGACAGTCGTCAGTCACAGACAGTTACAACTCATAACCACATAATAATGACTGATCTAACTTCAGGGTTCTGCTATCTACTACTAACCATCTTGCTATAGTTACATTACAAGGAAATCTCTTTTATATTCCTAATAATATTCAACTTCATTTTACTAAAACCAGTTTTTTCAACAGCCAAGATAACTTATAAAAGATTAGAAGAATGATAACAAGTGACTCACGCTATAGCATCGATCATGTCCAGCCCCATCTCGACAGTGCAGCGGCCGTGGTCAGACCGCGGCTCGGGCAGCCCGGACACGCAGTAGTAACAGTCGCCCAGGATCTTGATGCGAAGACAGTGATTATCCTGTATTCAAAGACCAGGTTCAGTAAAACACAAGCCGAGTGCCTGCGAGGATTTCCCATAGGCAACTTCTCAAGAGCCATAGGGGGGGATAAGTTTCCAAAAAACTATGGTTCAACAAATTTTTACTTTGAAACAGAAGTTTGAGTACCAACTTCCAAGTGTCTAACTCCTGAAATGACGACCTTCCATAACTTTCATCCCCTATTTAACCCCTTTAGGGGATGAATTCCTTCCTTGGTGCTCACTTTTGTTAAATAAGAAACTTGTACAAAAATGCTTCTAGACTCGGCGACCAGCTGTGCGTTGTCAGTCAGAAAATGAATTTAAGATTTTTACCCCTACTTGTTGTGCAGTTGGGTATTTAATATAACGATAATGGACCATAATTTCGGCCATATCCATCTATCAGCATCATCATCTTTGCCCAAAAGGATTTGCAATCATGCCACTAGTATAAGGCCCGATTTTAAGCGTAGTTAACAGTTTACGAGTATTTTTATACTCATTATTGGCAAAAAATTAAGGTTTCGCAATACCTACAACGTAAACAAATAAAGAATAGTCTACCGCAATTTATGCTTCAATGAAGACTTTAATGCCATCTAGTAAACATGTTTATGCTGATGACGATTCAGAGGTTTCCCTATGGCGTATAAGTTGTGACGTATCATACAGATACAAATAATAACATTTCCAGTAATAGGTAATCATTTATAGACACAACAGTATTACTCACATTGGCCAGCTGATCGAATCGTCCGAAGAGTTCGTTGAGTAGTCGCACCAGCTCCTGCGCGCTGCACTGCGATGCGAGCACCGTGAATCCCACTATATCGGCGAAGAGGATACTACGACAAAAAGAAAATGTTATTAGAAACTGTTAAAAAAATATCGATGATTGGATGTTTCAAAAAACCACCGGAATGAATTCTGATTCAAATCGTAGACACGATAGAGGAGAAATTACAATGCAGCGGTGGACTGAAAACTTGAAAGGACCACCTTTAAGGCAGTAGAATTCTAATTTCAGACAGTTATGCCTGGTTTTCTTAACACTAGGCATTATTGGACCATTTAACGATTTAAACACCACGAACTTAAGTCATCTATCAAAAGTGTATGTGTGGTCTTTGGGACCTTTAGCTTATTAATTTCTGTAGTGGCCTCTTTTGGACTGAACGTTTTACATTTACATATTATTTATTTACTCAATGATTATATACTGCAAATATTTAGTTTCCACTACGTCAGGTTTCAATTTATTTTCCAATATCCAGTATGCTTGTCGTCTGTGAAACTAGATGACACGTTATATTTTATGCTCCTCCGCCGAATTAAAAAGATACGAGTAGCCGGAGGAACGACAACTTTCTAGTAACACTTTTAATGAAAACTCTCTTCAGGGACGCGGCAACATATTGCAGTTTTAATCTAATTAAGTTGTTTCAAGTTCTCCATTCGTGTTTGATGCAGTCCCAGCGCAGATAGATTTAATTTTCAGTTCGTTTTATAACTAACAATTTCAGTTTGTAACATTTCTGTTCTCATGTACCTACCTACTTTAGTTATAGCTCGGTTTGTAAAGCTTTACGATTCAAATTTTTTTTTTTGCCTCCTTTCCGCAACTGTTTCTATTTTTATACCCCTGCTAGTACACAGAACCTACTAAATTTATATACCATTGTATAGATAATTTAATGAAGATTAATTAATACTTCAAAAATTGATTTGATGCAGTAGAAACGAAAAAAAAACATCAAAATATTTCTAAAAATGTCAATCAAGTGCGAAACCTGAAAACATTGTAGCTTGCGAAAAAATCGATTAATTGAGTTAATTTTTTTTTATAGATTCTTTTCTCCCATACGAGGAACCCTATTGAAAATAGCTCTTTTATTCAACGTAATTATTAAATTAAATTAATTATAATTATATAATTAACAAAAAAATAACTAATATAATAAATATATCTAAGGTTTTTATATACGATCAAATGAGCATTAAGGCTCGTTAACACAGGCGCGACGCGACACGCGACACAAAGGCACCGCAAGTCGCGCAACGAGCGGTGCCTTTGTATCGCGCGCGATTCGCGTCGTGCGTCGCGTCTGTTTCTTTAGTCGCGCACATTTGGATTTTCCAAGTTTTTTTTTTACATGTCATTAGTGTGTAGGTAGTAGGAGCGGCTTTATTTGTGCTAACTCATACATAGTATAATCACAGTATAAAGACATACAGTATTGTATCTCGGCCGTAACCTTGAATTAAATGCCTACAGCCGCGCGGTACGTAAACATGCGGTAGGGCTGCCCGCCTCCAGCATTTTAATTACATTTGCCTACTTTGTGTTTCCATTTAGTTTTGTTATTGTATTTTACTGTGTGTACATAAATAATAAAATAATTCGTCATTTCGAATTAACCATTTATTTAACATTAATCTGATTACAGTTTATTTCTATGAAAACTTGTTCATGTGTATTTTTAAACAAATTATGTTAAATTATTATTATTATTATAGTTAAATCTAACGTTCAAGAACTACAAATAAAATTAAAAATTTGTATATTAATGTTTTTTAATCTTTCCTATCATCGGCCTATCCTTAACAGAATAACACAGATTGGAAGAAGTTAAATAGCAAACATGTATAATATAAAAATTATAATTAAAATAATCTGTTCATTGAAGTAATAATCATATTTAAATTAATGAGTGCAAATAAAAGCAAATTTATTAATTAAATTGTAGATTTCATTTCACTCCTTCCTCCTTTCTTTCCTCCTTCTCCTTCATTCATAAAAAATATTAATAATTGAATAAAAATAATTAAATTTTATTCATAAAAGTATGCAATCATTTCATTAATGTTTTGTTATTGTCACGTTAAACTATCGTCCGTAAATCGACTTTACAGACAACCAATTTTTTTCTAGTATTATTCATACACACAGTACAATAAACAACTATTATTAATAATAAAAACCACGTCTTTACTTGGAATTATACAAACTAACAAAACACACATGCCCCGAGGTTTTAACACAAGCGTACCTACCGTTCCTTTACTTTAATCACTTCATTCATTAATCCAGACATCTTTTTTTCGGGAGATAAAAGGAAATACTTATCCATTAAAAAGACACACATTATGTACCTACCTACTAGTAAGTAAAATAGTCTTACCTTTCAGAGTTTCCAGGTAATGTAAAAAAAGTTATCTCTGGATGCGTTATTGACGAATTCATGCAACCAAAAACAGCACAATATCGCCTACTCATCATATTAAATATGTACTTGAACTTATTTTTAGTGAAAAAATCGCGCGGTTTATGTTAAAAAAAACAACACACCGTCCGTTCGTCACTGCGGCACAGTCGCGACTGTCTGCATGCCGAGCGCATGCCGTGGTCGAGGCGCGTAGGTATAGCTCGCGTTTCGTCCGTTTGTATGAAGACGACATACTGTATGGATATTATTACCGTGGTATAATGGTGTGTAGGTAGTAGGTACTATGTGAATTCTTTTCTGTACAAGTATGTTTACATAAGCTTATTGTTACGAATTCAAAGGGAAGCGTTTTGAATATAGGTACTAAGTCCATTACATAGGTGCCGCATATGTAAACATGAATAAGTTCCTATTATCGGAAAGAGTCGCGTGTAAATTGCCACTATAACAGCTTTTATGTGTGTATCCTGTAAGTACGAGCTTTGTACACATGATAAACTTTTATGAACGTGTTTTTGTACTTACATTTTTTTATTCTATTCATGTTTTGCTGGCGTTTTTATTTATGAAAAACGGTGCCAGAACTAAAAAGGTAAAATTTTTAATAAAAATAAAAGCTTAGTCTTCACTTCTCCGAGCTATCAGCTACTTCCTTCAAAGACAGCAAAAAGTAAAAACTAACCTTTTAATCCTTCCCTGATTAAAACAGCTTGACGTTGAGCAAAGACAACGGTATCGGATATCGGACATTTTATACAGCGACGAGCTTTCTGCTCATACCTAGTGCTCTTACTAAGTTAGATCAAAAATTTCCTTCCTGACTCATAGGACCAAATATTGTAGCATAATTTCATAAAAGGACCAAATATTGTAGCATGATTTCACAAAAGGGCCATATATATTGTAGCATGATTTCACAAAAGGGCCATATATTGTAGCATGATTTCACAAAAGACCATGCTTGTGTTCATGTTGTGAATTGGGTTCCTGAAATAGCTATACAAACGCCTCCGCGCGAGTTTGTTTACCATAAAAGCAACTTAGTATAACAAAGTAAAGACAAATATCACTCAAGACTTAAAATAACAACACTATTTTCAGAGGTAAACATGACAGTTGACAAAATAGAGCTGAGCTCATTGTGATCACAATGGATTTCCGATTGCGGCACGCGCACGATACATTATGCAACCGAGAGTGTTTTTTAATGGGCACTAGCCAAGTCTCGGTGACGTGAATCGAACCACATGTTTTTTCTCAACAAAAAGACAAATGATTCAGAACCAGCCTCTTTACGAAGTCGCCTACGTGTTCTGTACATCAATCAAACTAAGTAACTTTGTGCAACGAATTTTATTTTTGGTGAAAATTCGCTGTAATTTACGGTAGTGCGCAACGCAACGGACGCAAAACATTTAGCTTATGAGTGCATGTAGCGGTACAGGGATCGTGGAAGTATTTAAAGTAAAGTTAAAACAATTAAAAAATGTTTTCGTGAAAATACTTTAACCTTCAATATCTCGGGAAGAAAGAACAAATGATTCTCGGCTCCATTAAGGGTATTTTTACACCCGTTATTTAGGACACATTATGATTCAAGTTCATGTACACAAGGAATGTTTGAAACAATGCGACACTATTGCATTTCTGGCATATACTTCGATCAAGAGACACGTAATTATAGTGTTTGGCTATACCTATTGATTATCGTTACTGCATACGTCAAGTAAGTTCGTGACTTGCAAGCATTGTTGTAAAACACCTAAGTAAGTAGCAAAACAATGTAATATGAAACAATAAATTAAATCGACTTCCAATTTCAGCGAAGCATAATCAGCCGTTTTAATGTTTCTACCGCTGGGCAAAAGGCTCTCACAGAGAGGGAGTGGGCTTATAATCCACCACGCGGGCCCAGTGCGGGTTGGTGGATATTCCAGCAAAACTTGCCACAAAAGGTATACTTACATAATTGTACTTACATTATATTATTAAAGGTAAATAATATCTTTGTTGAGTAAATGTTTACCCAAACATACTTAATCTGTATTGAAAATTGAAACGCGGCAGAGCATTGATGTGATTCGATGGGATGAACACAGGTGTCGCTACACACCTTTTTCACATTCCTACACATTTCGCTACAAATAAATAAAAATGGATTATAATTATACGATTTGTAAACATTTTCCGAGGAGTTTTCTACTGTTGTGTGAATGATGAATATATTATTCCGCTTCCATGTTTACAATGAATGAAATAAGTTTTTATAGTTTTCTCTCCACATGAACAAGTATATTTTAGGAGATTTAGAACTTAGATAGAATACTCTTTCTGTGTAATAGATATGGGAGTGTAAATAAAGCCGCAAAGAGCCTGGAGATACGAAAACATCAAATCGTAACACCTAATCCGCCAGTCTAGCCAATAGGTAGGTACGCAGAAGAAATGAAAATTCTTTTGATGTAAAAGAAAAACATCAAAGATTTATTGCCGAGTCTAATGTAGTTTTGCGTACAAATGAAAATGCTGAAACAAGTCACTGATTTTTGAAGTGAAAACTTCTTTAGCGGCGCTGTGTACTTTTTTTGGAATGGGTAAAAACTTCTAAATTCGCGTCAGGTCACGTGACCCTGATAGAAAATTCGTAAGACGTAAAACGTAAGACGCGCGTTGTTGAGGACAGCGCCATCTATGCACATCGGGAAGAACTACGAGGGCCTCGCGTACTAACTACGTAGTTCATCCAACAACGACGAGATGGCGCTGAACCACGGATATATAACTGACGACGAGCTCCATGCGAGACCAACACCACGAACTGAAGTCTATCCTGTGTGCTTATTTGTAAATCTGAATAAATTCCTTTCACGAGAAGAATAAACCAGTCACTTTGGTCATCAGACCTGATTTGCAAAAAACCCTATAAAATAAGGAACACACCTTAACACGCGTGTTTTGTTTATAAGACGATTCACAAAATACACTCGTAATTGTTCAAGTTTTCACTTCTGTCGGCACTACCGGAGTGCCAGTGTTTTTTTTTCGGAAAAATGAAATGAAAATATTAGTTATAATTTGAAACCAGCGAAGGGAGGTAGGCAGACAGACAATCCTATCAACGGAATATCCGTTTAGATTAAAAGGATCAAGTGCGGTGCGGCGCGGCGAAGTGCAGTAATAGACTTCCTGACTTCGTGACGTCACATCATTTGGAAACGTTGCGCAATCGTAAAGATACGTGACAAGAAAGTAAATGCATTATAATGAGATCCCAGTGTCTTTAGACAGCTTGCCTACAAGAGAGAATAACTCATATACAATTAAATTACAAATTAAATTACCGCTGAGCTCCGCCGCGGTATGATTTCATTTAAATTCAGCCCAAAACTTGGTAATGAGATTTAGTTAATCCAATATGGCGTTGATTAAGGTATGAAGAAGCAGCCTTGCAAGTAAAGACATCTTCAAACTAAAACAGAAGGAATGAGCTTATTTGTTCACAGTAAGTATAAGTTTTCTATTTGCTTTACAACTTCGAACGTTAATTGATTTAATGGCGTACTCAGAACATCAAAGAAACGATGAGAAAGATGCTAAGTTGTGCCGGAATCAATGTCTTACATTACATTCTGTGAATTGAGCGAATTCTGACAAAGGCACGCCCTTGCGCGCCAAGTTCAATAGAACCTTTGAAGAGGAATTGGAGAATGATGTTCAAGTTCTTATGTTCGCGAATTTATTGGTCCTTTACAAATTATAACGTAACAACAAAGTCTGTTTATTTTGTATAGGTACGATAAGTATTACCAAGGCGCTCCCTCCGGGAGCATTCGCCTGTAATGTAACCCTTACCAGGGACCTAACCGTCTCTATGTGATCAACTGGACCCGCGGGTCCAGTTCGAGTGGGTCCAGTTGACCAAAGACTCATAATAAAACAGGGTTGGATTTTTGTTTGTTTGTTTGAATGCGCTATTATTCTCTGGAAGTACCAGTGGGCTTTGAAAAATTATTTTTGCATTTGATAGCCTAATTCTTGAGGAAGGCTGTCATCACGGACCAATAGGAGCCGAGCAAAACTAAAAAAAAGACAAAAACGCTAAGCGAAAAATCAAGTAATAGCGACGGGGGGTTTTATAAAAATGTGGCTGTTATTTTGGTATAGGCATTGTGCATTTTACGACTTCCACGCGAATGAAGTCGCGGGCCGAAGATAGTTTATTTATATAAGTATTAACCTATGCTGCTGGTTTCATTCTCTCTACACTTCCTAGCAGTTGAAGACCTGCGCAGTCTACTTGCAAAGCCCTAGCCGTTAGACGGAATCTTGGATTGTTACATTACAGAGCTATGCTCCCGATTAGAGAGCGCCGTAAGGCTCCTACAAACAGGCGCGACACGCGATATAATCGCGCGCAACACAAAGGCACCGCTCGTTGCGCGACTTGTGGTGCCTTTGTGTCGCGTGTCGTGTCGCGCCTGTTTGAAGAAGCCTTTAGGCTGCCTTTCTACCAGAGATGAGCGAGGATGCGTAGCGAGGGATGTGTGTGAAACCAACCAATAACATCGCTTCATTTTTATAGCTTGAACTAAGTTAGCGTTGGTATTGGGTAGTTTTACATACATCCCTCGCTACGCATCCTCGCTCATCTCTGGTGGCAAGGCACTATAAAGGGTATATGTGAAGTGTTCTGACATTGGAAGTTGTAGCATTAAACAGTTAAATGGAACAGGATGGATGGTAACAGGTAAATGTCTAATAACAATACTTCAATAACCCATTAAGCTTCATTAACATTTTGCGCAATAAAAAACAAAGTGCCATCATTAATGACGGCTATCATGACAACTGATAAACAGTTCTATTCAACACTTTTCATCAATTATTATCCATCATTAAAGTACACAATACGATGCTATACCGAGCCTAAACCAAGGTAATACGAATACATTTCCAAAACAAATAATCATAGTAAGTGGCAATTTAAAACCAAAATGCAATTAAAACTGTCCCCAGCCAATCCCACGTTTGTTTAATGAAAATGTAATATCAACAGTGAGTTGATTGGATTTTAATGGACGTAAATATTGGAGCAGTTTGGCATTTAGTGCTGAACACATAAACCACATAAAAAGCTGAACATCTAATTTGCTTTCCATCAATCATGTTTATAACTGAAATGTTTTAAATGTAAATAGCACTGGCCACTGCACTGTGAGGTTTTGTCAGTTTTGTAAATAAATAATTTATTTTTATTGTTTACATTTGCGTGGGATGCGATTAACAGAACATGTATGTGGAAGAGTTCCATGTTTACGTTTGTAACTATCTACCCACATTCATAATTTATTCATTAATCCAGTATTTGGTAACTGTGGTTTCTTAGCTAAGACGAACAAACAAAAGTGGTAGATTTTAAGATGTTTTGTTTACGATACTTTAAAACTTTCTAAGACTTGGCTCGTTACACAAATTGCTTCTTGTTTGTCAGAATATAATACAATATCTTTTAATTTACATAACGAGACACGACTATGGTTACAATGATAGCCTGTCCCATTTAGCTGACAAAAGCAGATGATGGATTAGAAGTATTAGAACACTCTGTATAATTTGATAAGCAAAAGCAACGCGTCATACATATCGATTAGGCACGCCTAGTTGGCACTGAGGGGCTTCTCCTTTGTTGGCAAACTGATACCTGTCCAGTTCAGCTGCATAATTAATGTCCTCGCTGCTCAGTCGCTGAATTACGGGTCGGAGGAGGCCGCAGGCCAAGTGCGGTCGCGACCTCGGGGGCTAATAAGGCCACTTTGGCAGAATCATAAAAGGATAACATTATAAATCATAATGGACAGTTAACTGTTAAGTTAATCGTATCAAATCCCATTGGTGAAGGATTTTTCAGTTATTTTTTTTTGTCTGTGCTAAAATACCAATCAATCCAATCCAAATTCAATCCCAATCTCTTTGATTATACCTACGTAGTGCAGCGAAAAAAAGAAAAACACGGACTGTCTTCGCAATATTGATATTGTGATTCATAATGTTATCCTTTTATGATTCTGCCAAAGTGGCCTTTTTAGGGCCCCTGATATAAATCATTCATACTGAACAAATACTTGTCTAAATAGGTATGGTAGAGCAGTGGTGGCACAGTGGTAACGTCCGCGACTTACTAGCTGTAGGTCGTAGGTTCGAACACAGACAGGCGCTTTAATTTATGTAAATTATTTAATCACCACTGCTCTCAAAACGGTGTAGGAAAACATCGTGAGCAAACCGACATAAATTCGAAGACATGTGACATCTACGTTCATTAAACAATTAATGAATATATGTACATGTACCGCTACTAAAACTCCTAGCGATTACAATTTTTTTCTTTTAAACTATTATCATAAAAGTTCAGAAGAAAAAAAATTGTAGACAATATAGATTAGAAGATTGGTATACATTATAGTATTATGTCTACCTGTGAACAGCATGGTGGGTTATATTATCACTAAAATAGTTTTTGTTAAATTAGTTGTAAGTTCTTATAATGTTTGCTCCTTTAAATCGCACTTAATATTTAAAGGCGAAAGTTTGTGAGTGTTCTTGTATGTTTGTTACTTCTTCACGGCTGGACTAATTTTGATAAAATTTGGTATTGAGGTAGCTGACACCCTGGATTAACACATAGGATACTTTTTATCCCGATATTCCCACGGGATCGACACTTACGGGGGTAAAACCGCGAGGCGCTGCTAGTAAAAAAATTCTACAAACCCGCACTGGGCCTGCGTGGTTGATTGCGGCCCGCTCATTCTCACAGAGAGGAGGCTTGTGTCCCAGTAGTGGGAAAAATTCTGGTCTGATTATGCTATTTTTATGCTAAGGTATGATATTAAAGGCCAAAAGAGCAACAAGTAAAGTTATCTCGGTATAATATGTATTATCTCTTTTCCTTATTAAAATTTGGGTCATGCTCGATTTACATTGGAACTGTCATGAATATGAGCTACATAAGTAATACAAAACACGACTGTGTTCATGCCAACAATATATCAAATGTAAACCACTAAGATAGCCTTTAGAAGTTGCATTAACTCATCCAGATGATTCACTAAATGCTCCACTGGAATACATAAATAACTTCAGGACTCGTACCAGTTAGTAAGACTAAACCGGTTAAAACAACAACAAAATCAATATCTTTTTTTATTTATCTTTTTATAATATATGGACATTTACGATTCAGTTTACCTCAAACATGCCCAAATTCAACCTGACATTATAGTATATCTGACCTCTGTGCTGTCCCTTTGATCAAAATATATGACATTGCTGAATATACATAATACGTGTTTAATCAAACACACCACAAACATATATGACGAAAGATCAAATTGATAATAAATTATGTTTTTATTGGCACACGTAGTATAAAGAAGCTGCAAATATCTCCAATCTCCAGAGGCCCTTATTTCAACTGCAATATTTTCCTATGCATAAATAATTTAAAAGCCGTTCATTAAATTATTTTTATAATACTTGTCCTAGTGTTTGGAAGCCCGCCAAGGAATGACAAGTAGAGTCAATAAATAGGTATGAGCGCGCCGCTATTCTAAACTTCAATGGAACATTTCCTGTTATAGTTAGTAATTCCTGTTACACCAATATTTACATGATTGATGAGTTTCACGCTCATAATACAAGTTGTTTCCATCTTTACATACCCCGGAGATCCCTCCGTGCCTCGGTAAGCACGTTAATCCGTTGATCCCGGCTGTCATTTGTGGATCTTTGACAGTCGTTTGAAAACGCAGAAGTGAAAATCTTGCAGTTGCAATGTCAGTCGTCTGAAATGAATTTTCACTACAGCTTAGGTTCAGACTTCAGGCGTTAGGAGCTTAAAACGTCGCACATTTCTTTTGAAACAAAGGAATATGGCCTTTTACAATTGGTGTTAGGTATTAAAGTGGCTCCCGGTGAATGAGAGGAAAGAAAAGCGCTGGGCGGTAAACAAAAGATCGTTGCTTTTGAGGAGAAACGTCAAATTAATGTGGCGACTGACTGACTCGTGGGAGTTTGAAAGGAAATCGAATTTATCCCGCAATTGATATTGATGGTTATTTGTGTACGTTATTGTAAATGAAAATTCGCTTTAAATAGTGGGCGAAGTGCCGCATGTCTTTATTCTTATGGATTTTAATAGCACTCCGGTAAGAATACGTAATAAAAGTGCCAGCATGCCAGAGAAAAATGTTGAACGCGCCTCAAATATTTCGTCGGCAACATTTTGATGATCTTCTAAACAACAACATTATATAATACGTACCGACGTAAAACAAATAGCCGTCATAAAAGAGATGATTGAAGGAATGCTGATGGATAAAGATCGTGTTTCTCAACTTCCTCGAGGAATTGTTTATACATAGAAAAAGCATTCGCCTGAAAAACTGAGTAACGGGGAAAACTCTGTATTTTTGTCATACTTTGATGTTACCTACATTTTATAAGTATATGAGTTGTAAACAAAAATCAATGTTTTCAGAGGAAAGTTGCAGTCAGAGATAACACAGCTATAAAGGAACGATTCATACGAAAATAACTCAAAAGTAAATACACGTCGGTAGAGCAACACTATAAACAAAAGCACCTGTACCACACCACATGAACAGCGAACCCGATGATTCGTTCCTTATGGAAATAAGACTGTGCAAACACAATGTTATAAACATGAACAAACAGCCAGAGGCTAAAAGAGCACAATGATTCACCCACGGCGGCTGACGGTGATTCGTACACAAGAGACGCAAAGACCTCATACAAAACAACAAAACAATATTTATTTTACATGAGAATTTACATGACAAATTAAACAACGAAAATATTATCCGCGAACAATGATGTCTGGTAGCTTTCTATTCAGAATTCAGACACGAAGTGAAATGCAATGTGAAAAGCTGTGCATTTTTTCTAGACTTCCATTCAACTTCGGCAACAAACTTTTAATGTACTTACTTTTAAATAAATTCTTTGCTGAACCTACGTTTTTCTGACACTTCTTGTACTTCTGTGTCAGAAAAATGGACAGAAAAAGTTAAATTATTACTTTGCAAACAAAGATTTATTACAGCATTGGTTTGTTGTTTGAAACAACAAGTTTACAGCTATATAAACACTAGGTGATAAAGGGTGGAGACTGGCAAAATAATTCATTCGGACAAGTACCTGTTAAATGTAAAATCGGCGTGACGTCAATGCTTAAGAGCTTCTAAAGAGCTGATTCCATTCATAATATATTAATAGTAAGAGCTGGATTAAAACAGGGCTTTGTTAGTACTAGGCATTAGCTGTGTACCTATGTTTAACTAAGAAGTCGTTTTTGTCCTACCAACGATTGTATAGAAATTGTTACATTTATTTTCCGAGAACATTACAGTTCTGGAACTACATATTAATATTATTATTGTAACAGCTTTGAAATCTGTTTCACACCATAAAACAGTTTCGTAATTGATTCTTAGACGTTTAAAGCACGCACTAATAGAAAATGAACACAACGTGCTACCAATTAGTATGAACGATATTACAGAACACGCGTTTATTGTTATTACAAGCAATATCGTAACCATTACCCCCAACGTAATTCTGAAGTAATCTCAAGTTCCCAACCACTGCTTTCGTTAATACTTACTATCGTAACTTTCTTAATAATATGAACCGAATAACTTGATCTTATTGTATTGTTGCCAAAGAGAATTTTACCATTCTGAAATATTTGGCCAGCCTTATAAATATTTAAGTATGTATAACTTACAAATCGAACAATCTGGATTCGTATCCTAAAAAGAAATGTTTGCTGTGCGAATTTGATTGCTTGTTATTAGGAAGACCATATCTAGTAACATAATCATGTAAGTACCTACGAAAACCAAAGGAGGTGAGTAACCAGGGTCCTCGGATATAGTTAAATTTTAGTAAGAAACCGATGGATCTTTTCGAATAAAATTTAATTTAATAAATAGAAAACAAACAGTTCATTATCAAATAAAATTTTATTTGATAACATCCACCGGTGTCTTACTAAACTTCAACTACCTATATCCGACGACCCTTGGTTACTCACCTCCTTTGGTGATCGTAGGTACTCACATGATTATGTTATTAATCTCTTTGAGTGATTACATAATACAGAATAATTTTATTGTGAACTTACGCAAATTCATTAGTTTTAAGAGGCACTTTGTGAAAATGAGCTCTAAGAAGGTAGTTTTACGTTCATTTTAGTCGTTTTTTTTCTTTCCACAGACTATATACGAATTAACCAGACAGAAAAAGAAATATTCATGATTTTGCATGAAACGTGACTGGGGAAAAATGACTGAGTTCAGACGATGATGATTCACGGAAATTGAGAGCCTATTATTATTGTGTTATCAAATCACTGATTGAAGCTATATTAGAAGTTATTAAACCTATGACACAGGCTATAACAACAAATATTTGAAGAAGAAAGTTAATGTTGTCAAATCCGACCTTTTCATGAAAATTATGGGTGTAAACGTAAATATTTTTAATAATTGGCCTATTTGTCAAGACTGAAAAGCAAGCAAAAAATTATAGTTAATTTAGCTTTATTATAAAGAATCCGCTTTGATTTCTTTATTTAAAAAAAGTTATTTTGCACCGTATTTTCATAGCCTGAATAATATGAATAATCGTGTGATGTTTATCAGCCACTTTTTGAAAACGTATTTTTCTTGTATTTAAAAAGAATCCTCTCATTCTATTGGGGCTCTTAGAAGTTTGAAATCAAGGTAATTTTATTGCAGCAGGTGTAGGTTGGCTGTAAGATTTTAATCATCGAACGGCCGTAAAACCAACTCATCTGTGAAAACACGCAATGGTTACCAGTTTTGCGTCCACCAAACAACACAAGTTCATTAAAATTCTATAAAATAACAAATAATCCAGTCAAAATAGACAAAAATAAGTCATAACTTAGACAAAATTCGCATAGAGCTGAAAATTGGCATGAAATGTCAAAAATCCCCTTCGATCCTACTTCTGCAAAAAAAATTATTCAAGGTCAAAAGTACAAAATTAAGGTTTTTTCCATTTTTCTCGAAAACAGTAAGTATTATCGTGAAAATAGATCAGACAAAAGTTGTAGATCATACAATTCTCTACAAAAATGATCCAGTCACTTTTTCTCTTACGACTCACCATTCGTGAGATATCGCGGTTTTAATCATTAGAAATTTCATATTTTACATAATATGCACACATTTCCGCACCACCTATGAGGTAATGTACTTAGTACATTTTTTCTAACGTGGTTTCCCCAGTAGGTGCTGGAGATAGCCCTTCAATTAACTCCCCTTGACCTGTACATACAGCAGGAAGCGGCGCTAGCCGCCATCAGGCTAATGCATCTGGGCATATGAGGCAAAAACATTACCAGTCCACACGCTAAAATCCTGGACCGGGCGATTGAGTACCAGCCTCTCATCGCTGCCCCGTGTGACAGAACACCAAACCAACCGATGTTCAACAAGAACTACATTATACAAACAGTTCAGGAAGAAAGGGATCAGTCAGGAGTCAATGAAGTGCGCATTTATACAGACGGCTCTAAAACACAAAACGGTTCAGGTGCTGGCGTGCACTCCCTTGACCTAAATATTAACTTTCACATACCACTAGGCACACCTAGTTCGATCTTTCAATGCGAATGTGTTGCCTTAACACAAGCTGCAACAGCAGTAAAGCGCTTAGGCATCCGGAACCATGGCATTAAATTCCTATCCGACAGCCTATCTGTGCTCAAAGCTTTAGGAAGCAAACAAACTAACAATAAGCTAATTTTTGAGTGCCATCTAGCTCTGGAGAGTTTATCGACGTCTAATCGTATTACTCTCCAGTGGATCAAAGGGCACAGTGAATCTCTGGGCAATGATGCTGCAGATGAACTTGCGAAGAGAGGCTCTGATATGAGGGTGCTAGGCCCGTACCCACTTCTCCCTTTGCCTTTCTCACAATTTCGTGCGTGGATTCGCCAAAGATTGACCGAACTTCATAACAACAGATGGTCACGGGCAACAGACTGTAGACAGTCAAAATTGGCTTTACCAACGATACACCCGCGATTAACCAAAAAACTTCTCAGCCTGAGTAGGAAAAACCTTAGAATAATAATAGGTACAATTACACCAGGCCACAACCTCCTTAACAAACATCTTTTCAACATATGCGCCACGGACAGCCCCCTTTGCAGGGGCTGCCTTGATGCCGAGGAATCAGCCGCCCACGCCATCCTGGATTGCGAGGCCGTGGCTTCTCAACGTGCAGAAATCCTCGGAACAATGAGGTCGCTCCGCGAAGCCTGTGAAGCTCCCAGGAAGCTTCTGTGCTTCTGGGCGGAGCTAGGCTGGCTCTGTTAGCCAGAATCCCCACGCACAACGGCCCGAATGCGGGAAAGGGAGTCCCATCATCATCATCATTCCCCAGTAGGTATACTCTACGATCTATTGTAATAAAGAAAGTTTGATCAGATCGTATCCTTTTAATTGAAAGAATCCTCGTAGTAATATTGCTAATGAGTAAAGTGGAATAGATTGTTTTTTTACACATGTCATTATATAAGATAATTGTCTAATTCTACTTCGACAATTATTTCTTCGTCTTTATTTTCTTCTTCTTGCAGAAGTTCGCTGTTCTAAGAAAAGGGATGCATCAATTGTCTCCTCATTAATATCATAAATATCTTCATCTGTTGTATTTCTTTCAATATAACATGTAGAAAAACAACCTATTCCACTTTGATCATTAGCAATATTACTATTCTTGCAATTAATAGGATACGATCTGATCAAACTTTCTTTATAACAATAGATCGTGGAGTATACCTACTGGGGAAACCACGTTAAAAAAATGCGCCAAGTACATTATTACCTCATAGGTGGTGTGGAAATGTGTGCATTTTATGTAAAATATGAATTTTCTAATGATTAAAATCGCGATATCTCACGAATGGTGAGTCGTAAGAGAAAAAGTGACTGGACCATTTTTGTAGAGAATTGTTTGATCTACAACTTTTGTCTGATCTATTTTCACGATAATACTTACTGTTTTCGAGAAAAATGGAAAAAACCTTAATTTTGTACTTTTGACCTTGAATAATTTTTTTTGCAGAAGTGGGATCGAAGGGGATTTTTGACATTTCATTTATAATGATGTATATAACGTCTCTGCCAATTTTCAGCTCTATGCGAATTTTGGCTAAGTCAAATGTCTATTTTGACTGGACTAAAATGAATGTGAGCTGAAGACATCAGCTTATTCTAAACATAACACCCGTACATTGTTGGAGCTAATCATGAACGGTACAGTAAGTAATTAGTGCGCGATAAGGTTGTAATCATAATGCGTGGACCGCTAAGCGTGCCGGGCCTCGATAGTGCGCTGTGTGAGGTAACGTTAACGATTAGTACGGAACTTCGGACACACTGATTGGAACTTTTAACAGATATAATTATTTTTATACATACTAAGAACTTGAACGTAATACCGTGTAGAAATTGTAGAATGATGCACGCTAGAAAGAATCAATACAAATAAATAAAATTAAAGTCTGTTTCTAATGTCAAAATAGCAGTTTTTTTACTAAATCTCATCTGCCTAGCTTTTCCCAACTATGTTGGGGTCGGTTTCCAGTCAAACTGGATGCAGCTGAATACCAGTATTTTACATGGACGGATGGACCGACTGCCTATCTGACCTCCACAACCCAGTGACTGTGTAATATTATACGATACCCCTTGGTAAGACTGGTTATCAGACTATCGGGCTTCTGACCACCCGTAACGACTGCCAAAGATGGCACGAATGACAGTCGGGACCAACGGCTTAACGTGCTTTCCGAGGCACGGAGGTGTCTTGGTAAAAATGGTCAACCATCAACGGACTGACCCCGGCAAGCGTAGCTTAACCTCGATCGAACCGTGCGGCTGTTATTTCTTAGACACAATCCCCTCCCCCTCCTGTTTTTAAATCTACTAAATGCTTAAGAAACCATCGGTACTTCTAACAAGAGATATTTAAAAAAAAATGTTTATTCCGGCTAATCTCCGAAATAGCTGGGCCGATTTTGACGGGAGTTTCACTAGCAGATAGCTGATGTTATAGGGAGTAACTTAGACTAAGATTTTAGAAAAAGAATTAGGGTTCCGCGTAAAACAATAAAATCCATGTAATCCAATCTAGTTTGATGTGGTGCGGGAAAGGAGTTCCTGGAAGGACTTGGGGGAGGCCTTTGCCCAGCAGTGGGACAGTATAGGCTACACAAAAAAAAGCCAAATTTGCTTTCCGACATGCACGCGATGGAAGGGGCACAGCTAAGTCGATGATCATAAAAACATTACAGTACCCGGCGATAAATATTGCACATCGACCTTTGGAAAGAGACAATCGGCTAATTTCGGCTTCGTAGAGCGTTATCGCTGTGGCACGAAATACATACAGTCCGGTATCTATTAGGAGCTGTTAAAACAATTACGATTTGCTTCTTTTGATAATTATTTTTATTCTTTGTATAAAATACACCAATCAACCAAGGTCGATGTGCAATATTTATCGCCGGGTACTGTACTACATACTTAATGCTTCAGCGCCATATTATTAGGTCCAATTAGATGACGCCAAATTATACAAGCGTGTAAAAACCCCGCGCCCCGGAAGGAGTAAATAAAAAATAAATTTTCTGACATCCATTTCAGTGATGGTGGACCCTAGTGAATAAATAAAGATCACGACCCGAATCACCCTAAAACGGTCGGAATAATTCAGGGATTTAACGGCCATATTTCAAACAGTGGTCTACCTAATGCATCGAAAGGAAAATTTATAAATATTTAATTAACCACTGGATCGACCGAATCCAGGACTAAAATGAATGAAAGAATGGTAAGGAATCTCTATCTAATATTAAAGTCATCACTGCTTAAACTCAAACCCATCGTCGTGGATTCGATTTGTCTTCAAACCGATTAATTTATTTTTACATTTCCGACTTCCTTTCATCTCGATCTCATAAACCCACAGATATCCAAGTGTTTCCCCCATGTACTTACTTCTAATTCCGCTCTAATCAAAGCGTTTAACTCTTCGCGTCATCTTGATTGACACAGAGCAACGAGTCTTACTTCCACAACCCTGAGAAGCAGCTAACATAGTCGCATATGTAACTGATAGTGATGGCTGCCTTATTTTCAGACGGGGACTACAACTCATTACTTTGTTGCCTACCCTAACCAGCTGTCTATTTTTGTTTGATCAAAAGAAGTGATGAGGGTACGCACTTCCATTTGTTCGGAAGAACACTTGACCTTCCTAATTTACTTTTTAAGTAGCCTGGTTTCCTAATAATGAGCGTCCTTTGTTTAGGCGTTAAGATTTTTCCGATGGGCAAGAGCTGCTAGATCTACAGTTATTTGATTCTAAAAGTGCACGTGTTGAACATCCATACTAATATTATAAATTCGAAAGTAACTATGTCTGTCTTTCTGTCTGTCTGTCTAGACTTACAGTTATTTGATTCTAAGTGCACGTGTTGAACATCCATATTAATATTATAAATTCGAAAGTAACTCATCCTACTCAAAGTAACTCTGTCTGTCTGTATGTTACCTCTTTACGCCTAAACCACTGAACGGATTTCTATAAAATTTGGCAGAGAGATAGATTGCATCCCGGGGATAGGACATAGGTTTTTATCAACCTACCTCGCGGGAGAAGCCGCGGGCGGAAGCTAGTGTTATAATAAGATATTTCTGTCGTATAAATCTATGTCAAACTGTCTCTGAAATTCGAAGTAATTGTGCGGTTCTTGCGCTGATTGACGCCATGACTTTAATTACAAATAGATATATGAGCTGAGCTGTATAGGAGGTATTGAATCAGATCGAGTCGTTTTGAGATCAATTTGGAGGTAGGCCAAAGTCGTGTCGCGTTCAAGATGAGATACTGCCACTAAATTGGCGAACACAACCTAATTAGTTTGAGCCGTATATTACTGTATATGGTAAAAGCATTAAGGGGTGTGCCCGATATGGATTAAACCATAGGTTCTCAACCTTATTTTGCCCACCGCCAATTTAGTTTTTTTTTTTATTGAAACCATTTTTTTTTTACTTACCGTCCGTCACGAATCTGAACGTATAAATATATAGTTGTAAGATAGGATATATGATTTTCTCTGGGTCTGCTATTGCCCCCCTGAAAGTCTCAAACGCCCAATTAGAATGTTATAGATAGAACCTATGGACTAAACTCACCTGACTTGTTCGTGCTTTTGAATGTAGATCTTATGAAACTGTCCCTCGACTGGTGAGATGATGTCGTTTTTCATTTCCATGGCAACGTGTTGGGGCAGCACCGACAGCAGCAATCGTTCCTACGAAACAGCAAGATTAATAATATTGTAGTTTGTCAGCTAATCAAAATTATGACTTGCTTAATGATGATATTTATTAGACCTTTGGCAATAGGCCAAGCGTGAAAAAATGAGTCCAGTAAACCTAAAAGCTTATCGCCCGTCGACAATAAATGTATTAAATCAAAAGATTTGTACAAAACATATTTTTTATAGCAATAAGTCACCTTTTTAGTCACCTCAGCAACTATAAATATTCAGTGCTATAATTATTAAACATTCGCTATGTTAAATCATGATTATTGCTCATATATCAAGGTGTGCAAAATAATAATAAAAAATATAATTACGACAAGTATGTTAATAAACCCACGGAGTTGAAAATTACAACATTAAGAACATTAAGCCCATACATGCATAAATTAAGTTTTTTGTGCGGCGTGTATGAGTAATTTGTTCTGAAACGTTCCAGCTTATCTGCTACAGAATCATTATAGAGACGTCGCTAATGCTGCTATCAAATTGAAATGCGCCGGCATCGCCCATATAAGTAGAGATCTCGTGGCAATTTGTAAAGGCTCCTTCAGACAGGCGCGACACGCGATAAAATCGCGCGCGATACAAAGGCACCGCAAGTCGCGCAACGAACGGTGCCTTTGTGTCGCGCACGATTCGCGGCGCGCGTCGCGCCTGTTTGCAGGAGCCTTAAAGGTTCCCGCAGTCAGGCGCCACGCGACGCGGTGCGACGCGATTCTGGTAGAACAATTTCCATGAAGTTTTCATAGAAATTGTTCTACTAGAGTCGGGTCGCGCCTGTCTGCAGGAACCTTTAAAGTCACTACAATATGGGCGACTGACAACTTTTTATACTAGGTTAAACAGTATGAATAAAACAGTATTGTGAACTAGATTAATGTTTAATCCTGCCTCCGAGATTTACATATTATTTTCACGCTGTTGTTTACAACATAAAGGACCTTCACACTTATCTGCCTTTGTGATAGACAAGTTGTTATCCGTTTTAATATTCCTTAACTTTATACCGATGGAAATGTGTAGCAATTTATTTAAATCCAGCGTTTCCAGACGCATAAATAAAAATGTTAAATGTCTGTTTGCGGTTTAAAAAAAAACACAGATCAAGTATGTGTTTGCTTCTTTTTAAATTAGACTCGCGGCTGTTCGGGATAATATTCCGTGGTATTTTTATGGGTAGCTTGAACAGACGTAGATTTTATGCTATACTGGTATTTGTGCACTTAGCGAAATTAAAGAACTTACAAGGCTCTTTGTTCACAACCGTTTTTCTTGCCGTGAAAAACTACGGTTTCTTCGCCGTGTGTACAGGCTCGGTCGTCAGTGCTGTATGGATCACTATTATAGTGAAATACTGATACTCAGCTGCATCCGGTTAGACTGGAAGCCGACCCCAACATAGTTGGAAAAAAGCTAGGCAGATGATGATCATTAAAATTTCTGCATACATGAGCTTCACAGCTTCAACATCATCAAAATGGAAAAAAATGAAGCAAGAAGTGTCACTGTATAATAAAATAAAATCGAATATGTTTATGATGTGTTCAGTGAACAACATTATGCCCAATGAACACGATGAAGTCCGAGGTTCTAGCTGTACCTTTTACACTTTCATTCTACCCGCTCCTGAGTGGAATTACTAACGTTAACAAACACTAAACATAATAATATTAATCCATTCTCAGAATGTCTTCAACAACATACAACTAAATGACATTTTACGTCATACTATTTCGTTATTGCACACTGCTGTTAATATAATTGTACTCTCCTGTATACAGTTAAATTAATCATATCCTATGACGTTAGTTACGACTTTTGGAACTGTTTAATGAATCAGAGCAACATTACTATAAACGAATACTACCTACAATACTATACGAGTGGCTTTCTGAGTGCTTTAAAGCTACATAACCTTAAAAAAGTTTTCATGAGATAGTAATCCCTGTAGCCCCATTGCGTAAAGGCTCCTACAAACAGGCGCGACACGCGATATAATCGCGCGCGACACAAAGGCACCGCTTGTTGCGCGACTTACGGTGCCTTTGCGTCGCGCGCAATTTTATCGCGTGTCGCGCCACACTATCAATCTCAGTCCAAATAATTTTGGAGGATATTGCTAATCCATTGCTTCATATGTTCGAAAAATTTGTCAGCTCAACAACAGTATTGAACTGTCAAAAAATAGAAGCCATTGCTACTGGTAGTGTTTTACGCAATTACAATGCGTGCCACGAAAGATGAGACTTGACCCCGCCTCCCCCGCTCTTTCCGCCGCCCCTATGACGTCCGGTCTCGTCCCGCACTCAGACCTCATACCGCTAAAGATACCTAAAATCGTGTACTGCGCATGTCAAACCACGTGGTGTGTCAAGTCTCATCTTTCGTGGCACGCATTGTACCCCGCTGTTCACTACCGCACGGAAACAAACATGATCTGAAACCCACAAAGGCTAAAAAGGTTTTTTTTTTTTTTTTTTATTATATTTCTTACACAAAACAAGTTATTTTTTACAGTTTTTTACTCGCCAAACTTTACAGTTTGATGGCGAGAAGCGCTCGTTTATGAAAACATAACTCAAAATTATAAACTTAAACTAAAATCGAATATAAAACTTACTGCTACATTCTGTCTCGTGAATTTATTTTTCGACAACGACAGACCGACACCAACACAAACAAAATGAATTTCAAACCGGAGCGACCACTGCTGGCCACTCCGGTCCAGAATCTACCGCTTATCAGTCCGACGACGTGTCCGCGTTCTCCAAAAATAAATTCTTTAGCTTAGCCTTTAACACACCTTTGCTTAGGTTAGAGTTATTTCTTAATAATTCTATTTTATTAAATACTTTTGGCACCAAATATTTAGACGTTCTTTTACCGTAATAGTTTGTTATTGTTGGTTGTACTAGTCTTTTCTCTCTCACACTCCTTGTGTTATACTTATTTTTAACATTTACTTTGAATGTGAAGTGGCCTAAAAACATTTAACAATATTAGTGCCGATCTGCGGGAACTTGTAGTACTTATCACAATGCCTTGAACACGACTCGCAAGAGCTCGCAGAACATAACGCCTAACACTTACGAAAACGGTTTTTATCAAGTCATATTAACCTTAGCATCATTTGAAGACTTACGTAAAAGGTCCCAAGTGAAAGATTTTTGCAGAGGAACAGAATAGGAACAATTTTCGGTTCGGTAAGACATCGCTATTTATCACATTTATATCAAGGGGCAAAGTGGAAAAAAATGTATTGCTGGCAGAAATACATTTCCGAAAATTGGTTTTGTTCGAACTACATCGAAAATGTCAGTTTACTGGATTAGTTAAATAAAATAATTCTTTGCGATAGGTCAAAAAAGGCTTATTATCTTTGAGGTTTTTTTAGATCGATCGTGACGCTCTTAATTTTATAAGATTAATCACAGCCCGATGATCATTGGTGTCATAACAAGCGATTAATTACACCAAGCGGATGAGCCGCAGCGCCCAGCTGTAAATTGATAACTAATAAATTAAACCAGCGAACTACTTCTTCCAAAATGAAACTTTACCCAACGAAACGCGATGAGTACCAAAATAAAGGCTCCTTCAAACAGGCGCGACACGACACGCGACACAAAGGCACTGCAAGTCGCGCAACGAGTGGTGCCTTTGTGTCGCGCGCGATTATATCGCGTGTCGCGCCTGTTTGTAGGAGCCTTAAATAAATCTAGCTTACAACTGTTCACTTTATGTTGTTGTGATGAAACGCGTTGTCATTAATTTGAATAATGTCAATGTAGATCATTGACATTATTCAGTACTGCTGGATCGCATTGTTTTGCCCTTTGGGGGATTATGAGATTTTCTGGCAGCCTTGGTCAAAATTAGACCTTATTGTACCCTTCTGTCACGCAATTTCATCCGCAATGACAGACAGGCCCAAATATATTGCCTTGAGGCAATATTTACCAGATTTTTAGGGTTCCGCACCTCAAAAGGAAAAAACTAAACCCTTATGTGATCACTTTGTTATCCGTCCGTATGTCTGTCTAGACCCTTTATCTCGGGAAAGCCGCTTGCTGCGGTTGGTCCGTGGATGGATGACCATCTTTACAAACCAAGACCCAAGCCCTTTACAAAGCAAGACCTCCGTGCCTCGGAACGTTGGTCCCGGCTGCCATTCGTGGATCTTTGAGTCGTTACGTATCTGACAACCAGTCTTACCAAAGGATATCGTATTACCCAGTAAATGGGTTGTGAAGGTCCGATAGGCAGTCGCTCCGTGCATCTGGTTAGACTGGAAGCCGACCCCAATATAGTTAGGAAAAGGCTAGGCAGATTGCGAGGCGTTCATAAACACTTTTTAAAAGCTTTGCAAAGCCTTGTGAACGTCATGTCAACAAAAGTAGTGGGACGAAGTTGTAAGAAGTTTATGAAAAACTTCTCACAGCCGTCCCTGCTTCCCACGGGTTTTACGACTTGACAAAACATCGAAATTTTTTTTATTATATGTAAGTTTAATAGTCATGTATCATGTATTATGAGTACGTAAACAATCCATACTAATATTATAAATGCGAAAGTATGTGATGTGTCTGTTACCTCTTCATCTTCACGCTTAAACCGCTGAACTTTGGTATGTATGTATTTAGATTTAGATGAAATTTGGTATACAGATAGTTTGAGTCCCGGGAAAGGACACATGAGTTTTTATCCCGATATTCCCACAGGATCGACACTTATGCGGGTGAAACCGCGGTGCGCTGCTAGTTCGGAATAAATTCTCTAAATGATGGTGACAACCATGAAAATCCGTTGCGGAGTTTAGAACAACGCGGTCACACAAACGACTCGAAAAGCGACTTTAATTTACATACAATACTAGAAATGCCTTCTTATTATTTTTGTGGTTGTTAAGAACGCTCACAACATCTTAGTGAAGTTTCATCACAACCAGTCGAGTCATTTTCGAGTTTTTGCGATACTGTGCTTGGCCAGGCTGGCAACGCGGGGTGGGGAGCGGCGTGGGTGCGGGAACACGCGCAAGCTGCCTGTCCACAGTCGAGAGCGGTTGCGTTCTGCATATTATCGTGTCCACTGTTTGTCAAAATATAATATGAATGAAGAAGACTTATTTTTACTAGAAAAAAGCTCGAACTAGTTTGAGAATCCAGATACCCGCGCACCCACTGCGGCCACTTGTATGAATGTCCCTCGCCCGCGCTGCCAGTCTGGCCAAGCACTCACGAACGGCAATTGATTTTTTTAAATAAGTTGTATTTACCAGTTTCTCGTTCTCATCTTCCATGTCTAGCCTGGCTGCTATACAGTTCCTGGTGTCGAGGAAGGCTCGTCGCTGCGCCGTCTCCATCAGCGAGTGCATCAGCGCCCCCACTACGTTCACGCACACAAACACCACCACGTTACCCACCATCTGTTAACAAAACATGTAAATGTTCAGATTTAAGGCTCCTACAAACAGGCGCGACACGCGATATAATCGCGCGCGACAAAAAGGCACCGCTCGTTGCGTGACTTGCGGTGCCTTTGTGTCGCGTGTCGTGTCGCGCCTGTTCGAAGGAGCCTTTATGTATAGGTACGGTCAGTGAAACACTGTCCAAAGTTGCAGAAGAGATAAATTTATGAATTAAAACTTTTTGTTTTTTAACAAATTTTTAGAGCGTAGAGAATACTGGGAAGTTTTGGAGACTAGATGGAAAATAATTAGGTCCAATGAGGTGCTTTCGTCGTTGATTGTACTTTATAATGTACTAGCTGCAGTCCGCGGTTACACCCGCAAACTCGATCCCGTGGGTATATTGGGATCATCGAGATATAAGTACTAACGTACTAGAGAAGCTACGTCAAATAACTGAATTGTCCTATTCTTCGTAATTTGAATCTTTAGTTCGCTGCGGCGCTAAAATAATAACAATTCGTCTAAACCGTAACTAATTTACCACAGCGCTAGATTTGCTGCAGAAGTGTATTTATTCTCGGCAAAAAGGTCTTAAGCGCCATGTAAATCACGGCACTTACGCGTAAAGAGCTAGAGAGCGACTGAGTGAAGTGCGGCGCGATCGCCGCAGTTGAACGAGACCAAGTAGGAATTTACGATGTCTTCTCTAGTACGTTAGTACTTATATCTCGATGATTGGGATATAAAATATCGTATGTCCTAATACAAGTTATGGTCTACCCATGTGCCACGTCCATCCATCGTTCATTAGTTATAGCGTGAAAGAGTAACAAACATACAAAAAAAATCTTTTAACTTAATAATATTATATAGTTTTGTTTATTTCGTGTAAACATAAATCCGTTCACGGATATTTAGTTCTTCCGGGAGCTCTCGTTTTATATTCTTTTAAGTTGAACTAATTTATTGAAATGTTTCATTTCGTTTGATTGCCTCATTTTCCATGAGCGTGAGGAATATTTCTATCTGCTCAATCGACACGGATAACCAGAAGTGGTTATGTAAAAGTAGGGACACCTTCCAGCCGATCGAAATCATGATAACATTTTTATTGAAAGGAAAATGGCAGCCTTGAGAACACCATACACATACATTTTATTTATTGGAGCAGAAGTAATAAGAAAAAGGGTATAGAATAAAATGTCTGGCAATGTAAGAGTCTGAAATATTTCTAGCGAGTGAAACGTGACGGAATAGTCCAGTGGATTAGCGATAAATCATACAGTGTAACATTGATAAGTGGGATCTCAAGGATTATTTATCACTTAAAGAGGCTTTTGATTACCCAGTTTCCCTAGTCAGGTTTAAAATTACAGCTGTCATATTTCCAGAGGCCTCCGCTAAAATTAGGTCGAACTTGTATCGTTTTTCATTTATAGAAGTGAAAATGTTCATTAAAAAACCGGACATGTGCGAGCCGGTCTCGCGCACTGAGGGTTCCGTACTTCCGTACATGTATTTTATCACGGGATTTAAAAAAATATATAACTATAAATTTACGGATTTCGGATTTTTTCCTTTACTAGTGCTCCATGACCTTGCTTCTTGCCAAATTTCATGATTCTAGGTCAACGAGAAGTACCCTATACAATTTGAATTCCTTGAGAGTGTCGAAATATACGTTTTTTGCGGCATAAACGGCCGTACCTATCTTTTTATTACGTTAACTTAGAAGTTTGATTTTATGACAACTTCAAGGGACCGCAAACCTGAGTATATGGTTTTAATTCCAATTCGATACCTCCACGCGTTCCCGAGATAAAGGGTCTTGATAAACAGACAGACGGACAACAAAGTGATCGTATAAGGGTTCCGCAGAATCTAACAAATGGATTAAGGCTCCTTCAAACAGGCGCGACACGACACGCGACACAAAGGCACCGCAAGTCGCGCAACGAGCGGTGCCTTTGTATCGCGCGCGATTGTATCGCGTGTCGCGCCTGTTTGTAGGAACCTTTATCAGGCTCTGTAACAGAGGTATCTCAATGCAAAAGGGTCGGAACCCTATTGTAATTATTACTAGAGGTTTCTCACATCTAGATTTATGTGTCCTCTCCATGTTACACTGTATTTCATCAACTGTTTTCAGGCCACATAGTATTACAGAACGTCACTCAATATTCAAGCATTACATAAAACTAGATTTAAGCCATTTGATTGGTTGAAACTAGTATTAAGTAATGCTTGGGTATTGAGGGACGTCCTGTAATAAAGGACTTAGAATCCTAGTACTTACATAGTTTCGCTCAGCTCAATTTGAATAGTTTGAGTGCCTCGTTCCTATTATGTTCGGATAGTAATTCAGTTGTAGTCAATTCGTAACAAACCTAGTTTTACGACTAACCATATAAAGGTAGACAACATCAAAGCAGAATTTCGTGGTTTACGATGTTTTTGTTCTTCATAACCTTCAAGAATGACAGCCGCGTACGACAATAGACCTAGGAAACTTTTCCTTTTTATCGTCGATTAGCTCCTGCTCGCGACTTAGTCCGCATGAATTTTCTTGTTCCCTTGACCCACCCGGTCGCATCGCATCGCCTGCCCTCGCTATTTCTTTGTTTTCACTTAACGTACTTTCTGACTTTTTTTTTGTTTTTGTTGGCTCCTGTGGGCCCCAGAGTGGTGTTAAGTAGCCTATCTATACTAATATTATAAAGCTGAAGGGTTTGTTTGTTTGTTTGGTTGAACGCGCTAATCTCTGGAACTACCAGTCGGATTTGAAAAATTATTTTTGCATTTAATAGCCCAATTCTCGAGGAAGGCTATAGGCTACAACTTAACATCACGCAAGGACCCTTAGGAGCCGAGCAAAAACCAAAAAAGCCAGAAAAAAGGTAAAGGAATTAAAAGCGCAGGCAGGCGATGCGATGGGGTGGGTCGGGGGAACAAGAAATTTCACGCGGACGAAGTCGCGAGCAGAAGCCATAATATATATATATGTATATATGTATATATATATATATATAGCCTATTTTTACATTTAACAGCCCTCCTTAAGAACTGGGCTGTTTAGCTGTTAAATGAAAAAATAATTTTTCAAATCCATCCGATTGGTAGTTCCACAGATGGCCCCCTACATACAAACTAACTAGCCTGAATATGTCCCACTCTAAGGCAAAAGCCTCCCTCTGCCTTTTCCACATATCATCTGCCTAGCCTTTTCCCAAAAATGTTGGGGTCAGCTTCCAGTCTAACCGGATGCAGCTGAGTATCAGTACCTATTTTACATGGAACGACTGCCTATCTGACCTCCACAACCCAATTACTGGGTAATACGAAACCCTTTCGTAAGACTGGTTGTCAGACTTTCGGGCTCAAAGATCCACGAATGACAGCCGGGACCAACGGCTTAACGTGCTTTCCGAGGCACGGAGGGGTCTTGGTATGTAAAGATGGTCGCCCATCCATGGACCAACCGCGGCAAGAAACAAATTTTACCTATTTATAATATTAGTGTAAAGCATTTTCTTCGCCGTAATCTGCAACAAGGTGTGGCAAATTGATATCGCTTATAACAAATATCATCATGGCATGGCATGCAGTTACCCACATAAAGAGTCGCTCGGTAAATAGAGCGCCATCCATCAATGTTGACTGAAAATTGCCTGTCAAACTGGATAGCTGACCTGCCGGGTTTATTTTATTCGATAAATCCGTCTACAAAATCTGTGTAATGCAACGAAACTGTTATTATTGCAACTATCTGCCAGTAGATTTAGATTGTAAGCTTTAGTTTCAATGAATATCAGTACGTAAACCCCTGACTCTTATGTTAACACTTTATAACAGTGAAACAAAAAAAAAAGTGGCACTCCAGGAGTGCCGACAGAATTGAAAACAAAACACAAACAGAATACTTTGCCATCACTCACTGACATATTTATTCCGGCATCCCGAGCACAGCCGAACACATCCGAAGAGGTGTTGGTTACGGTAACAGTGGCGCGAGTTCAATAGTTTTTTCCTATCTCAAAAAATGCCCAACGCACCTAAAGAAGTTTTCACGTCAATAATACTTACAAAGCAAAATGCGAACATATAAGTACAGTGCGTGCCACGTAAGAAGAGACTTGACACACCACGTGGTCTGACATGCGCAGAACACGATTTTAGGTATCTTTAGCGGTATGAGGTCTGAGTGCGGGACGGGACCGGACGTCATAGAGGCGGCGGAAAGAGCGGGGGAGGCGGGGTCAAGTCTCTTCTTACGTGACACGCACTGTACATTTGAAGCGAACTGCAAACACATTCAAAACAGGAATTCAATTAAACATGGGGTAAATACACTCGCTTTAAAAGAACTCTGCGAGGGTTGCCACAGGGAACAGTTCTCGTTTACATAAAACACATACAGAACAGAACAAAAAATACTATTAAAAAAAACACGAACCACTTCGGAAAACTCATTAATATAATTAAGTTGTTACGTGCTCCAGGCGCCACGGGGAATAACAGTAACAAGAGAAAAAGTAATTTGTAATATTCAAAGTTATAAAGATTGGATCCTTATACTCGTATTACGAGAGTAATAAAAACGTGAAGTTGATGACGTAGCGATTAGGGAGCACCTGCAGAGGGCTCAGCTTCAACCCCCTAAGCTTGCACAGATTACTCCAGAGTCTAATTTTCACCCCGTGCGCCAGATCTTAGTAAAACGACATAATTATAATGTAACTGTCATAGGCGCCTTTGCAAATGTGGTATAAATTATCGATAATAAATATTTAAGACGATGTAATTTAATGTTCCTATATCAAGCTAAAGTTTACGCTCTAGAAGGCAAAGCTCATTGCAAGTAAACTGCCATGAGAGGTATCATGACACACCTATTATAACTTTATTGAGCTAGTGTGATCTGTGTGGCCCAACCACGGAGCGTTTAATTTATTTATAGCGTTTATGAGATAGGCAGCGAGCCGTGCACTACACAGCCCCAGTTATGCAAATAGAACCTGTCGCCGCCTGTGTCGCCTCACGCGCCCCCACAACTTGACTCATCTTCCAATCACTAAAATATTCAATGTCTCAACTATCTTCTATACATTTTACAGTTTTTCAAAATGGGCCGAATAACCCCGATAGCGCTAAACGTAAACGCCGACGGCGACGCAACGGGCCGATTCCGAAATAGTGTATTCAAAAGGTTTGAGGAAGGCGACAAAATGTTAAAGTAAATTAATGATTCAGATTCTGATTGATAGTGTGTTACGCAATTGGGATGCTGCGTGGTTTGATTTTAACAATAAAGTGATCCTTTTATAATTTAGGCGTCAATAATTTGAGTAAATGTCAGCACATTTTGAGCTCAAGAATATATTCAGATCATTTTTCGTAATTAGGTCATTTGCCCAGAAAATCTCGTCCCCAGCGGCGCGGCGCCTATATTCTGATCAAAGATCTAAAAATTCTTTGATAATAATTATTACTTATTTATTCAAAGATCTTAATTAAGTTTCTGAATAAGAAATAATATATTTTCTCGATTTTTTGTGTCAACATCGTTCGTGAGCTTGATCATAGCCGCAGCAATATAATTAATAACACTGTAATTTGAAAACATTGTAAAAGCCAATTATTTTTAAAAGAGTAACCGTGAAGTTTTTTGCCGGCTATTCTCCATAGGACACGACCAATTGGAACCGTGCACCTAGCTTCTGACGTTTCTTAAGTGCCCATGTAGGTTTATGTGAAATAAAATATTTTGATTATTGATTTTGAATGACTTGAATAAAACTGTATTTATTATGTTTCATTTCTGCACCAACGAAATTACACTTAGTTGGAATGCAGGCCACGGAACCCTAAAGCGTCATGTCAAATGAAATGGAGCGAGACTGAGACAGCTCCTCCCATCAAGCGTACCTATCTAGTATGGAACATGATTGATCAAGCGTTTCACAACACTAGTCAGTTTGACAAGAAAGCTCACCTCAACTCACCTGTCCGACTGCATTACGTGAAATTGTAAATGGCCGCGATCAAGCAACGAGACAAGACGTGTTTATTAGCAGGCTGTGTATCGCGGCGCTGGCGCCTGCAAACACTTTCTGATGTACTTAATGATAGCAGAACAGGTGAAGGATTAATGTTGAAAGAATGATTTCTAGTTCAAATAAGCCAATCATTGATTTCTTATCTAAACGCGCGAATAGGCAAAGTGATTTGGCGTAACGTAAGTCTTATGACATGCGGATTGACATTGCGCAGAACGCGGATCGAAAAGGGGATGGGCTATCACACCAATATTATAAAGATGAAAGTTTGTGAGTGTGTTTGTATATTTGTTACTTCTTCACGCACAAACGGCTAAACGGATTTAAACAAAATTTGGCACACATATAGTTTATAACCAGGATTAACACATAGGATACTTTTTATCCCGATATTCCCACGGGATCGACACTTATGCGGGTGAAACCACGGGTAGCAGCTAGTAACGCGCGCGGTGTGACGCGATTCAGGTAGAACAATTTCCAAGAAGTTTTTTGTAGAAATTATTCTACTAGAGTCGCGCCACACCTGTCTGTTGGAGCCTTAAAGGCTCCTGCAAACAGGCGCGACGCCCGACGCGAATCGCGCGCGACACAAAGGCACCGCTCGTTGCGCGACTTGCGGTGCCTCTGTGTCGCGTGTCGCGTCGCGCCTGTGTGTACGAGCCTTAAATCAGTCAGCGCGACGCGACGTTCTCAGTGTGAAATGTGCCCGATCAAATTATACGAATTTGCATCTGGTATTATTCGAGCGTTGCAATCCATTTCTGTTATACAGACACCCGATGGAAATACATTTTTCAGCACGTTGAAAACATTTCAATACAAATTCAATGTGCATGACGTGCGTTGGAAAAAACGTGAACAAATATTTGAAACTTTACGAATAGAAATTCTAGCATTAAGACGCGGTACGACGCAAATTTTTAGGTAATTGATCAAAATATCGATGCGTTTGAGTAAATGAATCGAATAACCACTAAAATAAAAATAACTTTGCAGTTTATAATATTTAAATTTAAAAATTAAATGGACGGCTCAGTGGAATCATTTTTAGGTATTTCTTTAGTTGATTGAATTCCCTTCATTATAATTACATAAAATATGTACTTAGTTTACGTTCAAAATTTTGTAATTGCAAAGAAAAATATTTTTAACCCTGTTTTACGGTTGTTTTATCATGATACTATTTTATTTTTTTGAAATATTTTTGAATAAGTAGTCTTTTCTTCGAATATTTTACAATAAACTCAATTTTTTCTGGCTTATAAGACTTATGTACCAATACTCCTAACTGTGCGACAAAAAAAAACTAGCGTTTTACGGTGTTTATTAGAGAGCAATCCTTTGCGAAGCACCTTAACTTAACGTTGTTTATTAGAGAGCAATCACGAGGATGATCAAGTATTGAACATGTTCAATTGATACCGAGCTGACGAGCTACACTGAATAAATTTCACGCACATCGCTGTATAAATACATTATTATTATGGAAATGCGCGGTGAGCTCGTTCCGGAGGAGACATGTTCCAGAAATGTGTTTTGGCTTCCCCTTGAGGATGAGCGGTGACACGGGAGCGACCTCAACTGCCCAACGACAGTATTTTATACACAAACAACAAGATAATACGTTGGTACATAAAAATTTTCTTTGCGAATATCTGAGTCAACATTAGGATTGCCAACCGCACTATTCATACTTAATATTATAAATTCGAAAATAACTCTGTCTGTCTGTCTGTATGTTACCTTTTCACGCTTAAACCGCTGAACGGATTTCGATAAAATTTGGCAGAGAGAGAGATTGCATTCCGAGGAAGGACATAGGATAGTTTTTATTCCGATATTCCTACAGGATCGACACTTATGCGGGTGAAACCGCGGGGCGCTGCTAGTATAATATAGTATCCTGCTACATTGGAGGCGTAACTACTACATTTTTAAGAAAAAAATATAGTAGGCGAACCTACATATAGCGAGATGACCGCAATAGGGCCAGTATTAAGGCTCGTACACACTGGCGCGACGCGACACGCGACACAAAGGCACCGCAAGTCGCGCGACGAGCGGTGCCTTTGTGTCGCGCGCGATTCGCGTCGCGCGTCGCGCCTTTGTGTAGGAGCCGTTACTCTCAATGGGATTTTATAATCTTAATTTTGGAGAGTAATCATTAAGGCTCCTACAAACAGGCGCGACACAAAGGTACCTGCGGTGCCTTTGTGTCACGCGCGATTATATCGCATGTCGCGCCTGTTTGTTCCTACAAACAAAAACTTAAAACTATTAAAGGCTAGTCTGCCTTTAATAGTTTTAAGACATTAAAAAAATACCTGTTATTAAAAGGTCAAAGAAGCAAAAATTATGCATTCAAAATAATATATTTTTGAAACATCACTATTTTATTTTTTTCTGAATCTACTATATTTTTACAGGCAAAAATGTAGACGAGGCACAATCATAATGGAATATATTTATTTTGAATAATTAAATAATCAACTAAGTAAGTAGGTATTCCTCGTAATAATATCCCGTATGGCAAAAACATTCATATAATTATGTTAATTAATTAATATTATGTTGCTAGCTACATAACATACTTTTTATTAATTGTTTTGTTTACCATTTATTAGTTAGAGAATATGAAACTAAGTAAGTAATAAGAGAGGCTTGTCGCTATGTGATAACAGCCGCACGGGTCGATCGATAAGGTTAAGCTACGCTTGCCGCGGTTGGTCTGTTGATGGGTGACCATCTTTACATACCAAGACCCTCCGTACCTCGAAAAGCACTTAAAGCCGTTGGTCCTGGCAGCCATTCGTAGATCTTTGACAGTCGTTACGGGTAGTCAGAAGCCCGAAAGTCTGACAACCAGTCTTACCAAGGAGTTATTGTATTACCCAGTACCTGGTTTGTGGAGATCAGATAGGCAGTCGCTCCATGTAAAATATTGGTATTCAGCTACATCCGGTTAGACTGGAAGCTGACCCCAACATAGCTGGCAGAAGGCTAGGCAGATGATGATAATGAGAATATGAAACTACGTAAGTAATCACGTAACAGCAGTAACAGATTCTGTTACCTACTGAAAAAGTGAATAATATCGGGTGCTATGTAGGTAGATCACGGCACACTACAGCCTCGGGCTAGCCTTGAAACTCAACTACACCGATTAGGATTAGCATACAGGCAGTTACTGATACCATCCTCATAATTCCCTGTTCGCGTCCATTAGCCGAATGATAGCGGATCTATTCAGCGCAGAAACCTTAGCAATGAGTAATGAGCACTTAGCTTAATATAAGCTACCGTCGTATGCAGCCTTCTCATACCAACAAGCTCCGAAAATAAACATTGTGAGTTATTTAAAATCTAGATGAAACGCAAGAACGCTAAGGTCATGCCTGCTAAACATTTGTTACAGTTCACGATATCAATCATGTTTTATTGCCCGCCCATTCACATAACGTAGTACATATTTTAATGTACTAGCTATCATACCAGCCATATATAAAATACGATGATTAATAATGATTGGTAATTTAAATTGTGAAGTGCAAATCAAATTGTAGTGTCTGTTTACGATATCGGTATGAATGACCAGACGTTTAGGTAAAATAGATTAACTTTTTGTGAAGACCAGACTAAACACAAAAACTATTATAAAGGAATCAGAATTAAAATATAAAATAGAATAGGAAAATGGTGATACTTGTGATACCTCTAAATACAATCTATATCTATTCTGTATGTTTCTATATTAACAATAAAACTGAAGAGTTTGTTTGTTTGTTTGAACGCGTTTAATCTCTGGAACTGCCCCAGTCGGATTTGAAAAATTATTTTTACATCTGATAGCACAATTATTGAGGAAGGTGATGTTAAATATAACATCACGCTACGACCCTTAGGAACCGAGCAAAAACAAAAAAGTCTGAAAGTACGCTATGCGAAGACGAAGTAATAGCGCGGGCGGGCGATGCGATGCGACGCGGTGGATCGCGGGGAAAAGGTAGTACAATAATATAATATATATGACGGCGGGAGCGTGGGCGTAACGATACTAGGGTCATCTTCGTTATCGTTTCTTGGCACAGGTTCCATGATGAGTTGGGTACTCGGGCAAACCAATGAAACTTAGGTTTTCTTTTCTCGAGTTACAGTCAGATACTTTTATTAGGTACACAGTAGATATTTACAATAGGTAGTAAGTAATACAAAACTCAGACTTGTACGGTGGACGTGACAGGTTCGACTATATGGTCTGGTCAGTCTCGTGCAAAGATGGGCGATTGTGAATGACATTATTCGAATGATTCGATTGTAGAAGTCATTCAAATCATTCGAATAACCTTACAACTCATTCGAATTTGCAGAAAGCGAGACAAAAATAAGAATGTATTGCGTCGTCTCATTCCTTCCTATTCAAATTTCATTACTACTAGTTTAAATATTCGAATCTCCGTAACCCCATCTAAAAGTAAACTCTATGCACTGAGAAATAATACTCAATTTCCTGTGGCAAATTGAATCATCAAACCATCGACCACTAGTTTGTATTCGAATATTCGTAGTTTGAATTGCGGCGGATAAGAAACTATTTTGATTGTAACACCTAACTAACTTGTACGAAAGAATATAGTATACAGGGTTATTTTGCAACCACCATCCAAATTTTCAGAAATGATTTAGAATCGATAACCTTATCAATTAATGAAATAAAAAAAAATAAAAAAAATTACATGATTTTCACCATTATCCGCTACTAAAATCACAACGTGTGGAATAAATACAGTTGAACAATAGGTTGTTGAACTGTATGACCGCACACGCGCTTACCTCAAAATTCGGGAAAGAACAACATGCACTACGCCCCCCTCCCTCACACGTCGCAACCCGCGCAGCCCCCGATCGGCCCTGCGCCCGCGCCGGCTGTCAGTTGACCGTGACCTAGTTACGTGTGAACGTGTGCCATATTTTTTTGTCACTCTCGCTGCATTTTCGCTTCAGAATTCCGTTCGATCATCATCGCACACATGGCGACTTTTTATTCTAATGCAGAGTATTATGAAATGGTCAGGTGTTATCTTTTAAGTGGCGAAAGTTTAAATAGCGCGCAAAGAATGTACCGTACAGAAAGTTTACCGCGTTTACAAAGACGAGGAATTAATTCGCGAGTGCCTAAAAAGACGTGTTTACGTTGAAGAAGCACAAAGTGTTGAGGACCTCCGTAGTAAAATAATAATAGCATTTAATGACATTAAAAATCAAACAGATACTTTAAACTTATTAAAAAATAGTTTAGAAAAACGTGCACGTTTGTGTATTGAGAGAAACGGACTCCATTTTGAACAATTGCTGAAGTACACGTGATTTGTAGGTTAATCGAGTTTATTTGGTAAGTTTAATTATTGTAAATAGCTAGTTGATTCCAATTTTTTAAATACGCCATAATAACAACTAATAATTTCACATTCCTTATTTTATTATGTCGGTCCTAAGCCCGTAAAGTATGAAGGGAAAATTGGAATCAACCCTTTTAAGAACGCGTAGGTACCTACATCAGTCGCACTCGCAGCGAGCGAGGTCAATAACCTTGCTGTGTCTCTCTACATTCTGTTATTTTTCGGATATTTTCTTTTGAATGTTTTTTTTTTGTTTTTGTTATTATTTGATTATAATGTTTCACATATGAAAATAAGTTAATTAAAAGTCCTCGATTTTAAAATTTGGATGGTGGTTGCAAAATAACCCTGTATAGAGTACGAGAAAAACGCTCAAATTTGTATGGCAAACTGAATGAATGAACTAGCGGTTCGCAAATCAGTAACTATTAACTTATTACTACGAATATTAATGAAAAGTAGACTTTATTATTACTACGAAACGGACCCATTTTGTATGGCAAAGTAATAGTAAATGAATGAACTAGCGGTTTTATTCGAATTTGCGAACTAGCGATTGATTGTTTTTGCATTCGAATGTTAATATTAGTAGTATCAAACCATTCGATTATTGGAATCAGTAACAATCGCCCATCGCTAGCTCGTGTCAGGTATAGGAATGCCTGCCTAGAATTCCGTATCGACTCTGTCCACGTTTTGGCAGGAAGTTGAAGCGCCAAATCACGGCGTCCACAGTACAAACCAGTCAACTCATCAGAACTGTCGACCAATGAGAGTCGAGTAACATTATCGTTCGCAATCAACGAGTAGGTTTACGTCTCAGGACAGTAACTATTGTTCTGAGGTTTACGTGGAATCTCAATCGCATCTGAATGTGTTTCCGTTTTGAAATCGCTTGCGACGACATATATAAAGCTTAGAGACGTGTGATAATGATAATGAACTTGCCGCTAACGCGTGGGCAGTACAATACAATAAACTATATTGTACACACAATAAAAGACATGTTTATGAAGATGCACAAAGGGCGGTCTTATCGCTAACAGCTAGCTCCACCAGACAACCTTTGGTTAAACATGATAATTATTGTCTTGAATGTCGTATTGTGCAAGTTTCTTACCAATCGTAATATCGTTAACGCAAAGTGCCTCGTAAAGTGGGGCTACCTCGACGGAACGACAGCAGGGTGTGGACGTGGAGCTGTGTCAAAAACTATGCCTTATGGGCACCTAAAAATATGCAGCCAAAGTGACCTCCGCGCTGCCACCGATAACGCCGTGGAAATTGGAATTGACGAAGTATTGGCCAATAAATTTTAAGAAGCTGTCGTGCCAGCGCCATGAAGAAGAAGAAGGCAGCCAATGATACAACAGATTTCCACCCTACCATACTCCTTCGCACTTAAGAGGGCGCCGACCAAACGTCGATTGGCGCCCTCATCTTTTGTTTGGTTATTTCTTTTATTTTAGAATGAAAAGGCTGAACGGAAAATAGTGGCCACTATTGTCCGTTTTAGTGATTAAGGGCTGGATCTACGCCATTGACCTTGCTCATGTGGGCGTTACCAAGACAAAGCCCCCCGCGTGCGCCTCCCCACCCCTAACAATAACTTCGTGCAACGCGAATATAATTTTGTGCTAAATGTTGCATCATCGCAGCGCCCGGCGCCCGGCCCCCGCCGCCCGCCGCATGCTATCGCTATCGCTTCCAGTAGCTGTATCTAATGCAGAGGTGTAAAACCTTTTGAATGTCCAAGACCGAAAGCAAGGGAAAATATAATTATGTATATTGTATAATTTATAGTTTTTACGCGTTTTAGGTTTAACTATGATGAAGAGACTTTTACATGTTACCATTGTATATCTTGATTTACTCGATAAAATTTACTACTTACTTTAAAAAAATCTGGGAATTATGAACCTGGAAGGACCGGTCAGATTTACCAAAACTGTCAATCTGAATCCATCCTTCCGAGACCGGGTTACCTATAACATCGCCAATTTGCGTGATTTTGAAGGGTTCTATTATACTAACAAAATGTATATGATGTTGCTGTTGTGTTACCATGACAACAAAATTATACCGTTGTCAGACTACTAAAACTGTTAGTTGAAAATATCTATTACTTATAATTACATTGGTAAAACTTATTGCAGAAGTATTAAAGGAAAATAAAAAATCATGGAACATAATATGTATATATGAAAAAATTAAATTTTTTGTTTACAATGTTCATATGATAGTCGTACATTTTAGGCCGGATGTGATGTAATTTCTTGAAATTGATCGTGTCCACATCCTGCGACTATTGTACCAACCACACCACATGTATTTAGGTTATTTTTTTTCTGGACTATTGTTTCCATCGATTACAAAATCATATTGCATAAACGACACTTCAGCGTCAATTTAGTCATTAGGCCTGTCAGTGGTTCAGATATAATTTCAATCGACTGTAAGCCGCAATTCAAAGGCTCATGGGATGATAATTATATTCTGTAGTTCTTTAAAAAAATGGCTTACATTTACAATACGTCTACCAATAGATTTTACTCTGAAACAAAATTAATTTAAGTTAATGGAACAAACTGTTCTATCTATTTCACTCAAGATTGTTAAAGAACATAAAGAACCTGGTATCTTCTGTTTCTTTATCATCTGTTATTTGGTTTCGATCTTGTTGCAAACTATGTTCAATAAATAGGTGGTGACTCTTGAGTACTTGGGGGACTCTTGGTAGTAGAACTGAAAAGTCACGAAGATCATTGTGTAAGTGTAATAAATAAATGTCGTTGTTGCTATTACCCAATTTCTTTCCTCAATCTGTAATATCTTGAGTCGTGAGTTTATTTAAAACAAAATTATACATGTTTTCTCCATAATTTATTATATGCACCGATTTTTGTTGTACGTTGGGTGATAATAATTTATTTATTTAAACTTTTCGCACAAAAAGGTACAAAGGCGGACCTAATGCCTTAGGCATTCTCTACCAGTCAACCAAGGGTGGTGAAGAGATTGGATGGCAGGTGCTTTGTTTGAGAGGAACAATGACAAAAAAAATCTATTAAAACTAGTCTATTTATTGGCAGTGGAGCTGTAAACAAACAACGATTTTATAATGCAAAATGTTGGGTTCAATCACGGAATAGAAAAAAAAGAGTGAAACTGTCGATATTCATAAAATAACCGCTGTCACCAAACTGACACAATATTTGAGTGTACGTCATCATTGCGAAGTTCATTACCGCGATGTACGTTACTGCGAAAGTTTGTTATTGCAAACTTACGTTGCAATAACAAACTTTCGCTGTAACGTACATCGCAGTAAAGAACTTTCGCGATAACGTACTTCGCAATCAAGAACTTTCGCGATAACGTATTTCGCAGTAAAGAACTTTCGCGATAACGTAGTTCATAGTAAAGAACTTTCGCGATAACGTAGTTCGCAGTAAAGAACTTTCGCGATAACGTACTTCGCGCGCCTCAAAGAGCTCTCAGCAATCTGACGGAGCCCCCATAGAGGGCCAAACGCCTGCCCGGGTCGTGGGACTGTCTTATCAGGTAACCGTGACCCTGAAACGTAAAGGGCTATTGATGAACTCATTGGATGATACCTAATCGTACAGTGATTGTATTGTAATTCATTAATGATTGTATTATGATAAAATTTAATTAAAATATTTTTGGAACAAAATATAACATGGGTGTAAAAATTATTGGAATCGATTCAGTTACTGATTCTGAACAAACTAGTATATTCAGGTTTCGCATATCCTAAAAATAATGTTGTAGATATCTACACAAACTTTATAAAAGTAAAATTGACAAAATGTTTAACATCCATGTTCGTTACTTATACTTTCATACTTTTTGTTGACATAGTTTTACGTTCATAATACCGAAATATCAACCATAAATGATTTACAAAATAATAGTGCCCTTCAAAACATTTTTGTGTGACAATGGCGGATTGGCGGTGGCTAACGGCTTCTACAAAGGCAGACAATACGAACAGAATAATAAAACGTTTTTCCCGTCGAAATAGAGTTCATTATTAGTTGCGAGGTGCTCTTTTCTATGAAAATATTGGGCCGAAATAAGACCTTATTTTTATAAAGTTAACCGTGTAATTCGATTGTGCATCGGATTCTCAGAATAATTTTAGTAAACTGCGTACTTACCTAGTTTAGAAAAATTTTTAGTTTTCACCGTTTATGGTTTAGTAATAAAGACCTAATTCTCTTTTCGTATTAGTTTATGTTATAGAGTCTGTACCGTATACCTACTAATTTTGTGTATACCTACTTTAAAATTCTAATTGGTTGGGCTACCGACAATAATTTTGTTTCTTTCTTTCTTTTTAAAGAAAACGTTGCCCGACAATAGTAATTGCTCCTGTATCGTGGATGCGCGACACAAACAGCCAGACCCGGAACAACTACCTGTAGGCAATACAAATATTTGTTCCGTGCGGGAATCGAACCCGCGACACGCAGCGCAGCAGTCAATCGCTCAGCCACTGCGCCAACCGTGTCGTCAAAGTGTGTTTGCGGAGAAAAGTATCACAGGTCCGTTCAGCACAGCGTCTCGTCCCGCACTGATTTATTGGGCGCCGGAGGGGTGGCTACGCGATCTGCGAGTAGCGATTACGTAAAAAAATCGATTATAAATAATTAAGAAAGTTATTGGCAAAAATAAGCCGAAGGGGACATCGGCGTTACTTAATATAATATATTGGTGGCAATTAAAAGATCCTGTGATTGATAGTTTAGGAGAAAAATGGTAGTAAGTTACAAAAACAGAGGTCACTTTGCGTATTTATTTATGATATTTCAAATATATTTTTATTTTTTTTGAGCCGAAGAGGACATGCTTTATATTGTGTAGATTAATATATATTTTTTTGAGAAAAATTCTTGTAAGGATTACGGAAAAAAATGGTTCTAATGTATCCTAAATGAAGCCCAATTCACATATATCGACGCCTTAAACTGAACAATGTAAAACTACCGTTCATAATAACATTAACGAATATCTTGTGGAGCACAACTTCACGTTAAGCACGTTAAGTTAAGCTAAAATAAAAGAAATAACCAAACAAACGATGAGAGCGCCACTAGGCGGTCCGCGTAGCCTTAAACTCCTATAACTTACAGTAATCGCTTTCAGGAACATTTATTAAACAGGATGAAAGGCAATAATAAGCACTGAACCATAGCAAATCGCACCCAATTCTACATACAAGTTGGCCGATTGATTTATACAAACCAGATGCTACAGGCGTAGTTACGACGCAGTAAATAACCATACTATATGTCAAATATTATGTTACTGTTTTGCTATTACGAGTATGTTACGAGTCCATGATTATGGCTATAAGGTGCTCAAATGGCGATATTGAACTTGTATACAGGTCCAATTTTGAACATGAGAAGGTCTTATGTAGTTTGAAACAGAGTGTTGCAATTATCACTGGGCTTAGTAACTTAATTGATAAGATGGCTTTGATAAGATACCTGCATAGCTTTTCACAACCTGTTGATAACGCTTCCGTGCCGAATCGAACATCAATCAATGTTATCGAAGGAGTCCTTTTAGAACGCTGTTCACTAACCCGAAAATTTCCACAGTTTCAGTCAGGGACTTGAAACGTTACTCAGAATAACGTTGCGCGTACGTAGTTCCGGTACCGATAATTTGTACCGTTCCACCAGGATCGTAACAAAATTAATTCATTGGATTTAACGATACTGACAAACGGAACAAAATCTTAAACTGTTCACTAACAATATTATCAATATATCGTTATTGGTATAACGATATAATAACGTTATTCATTTCGATACTCAACGTTGCCAGCTTCATGACTTATAAGATGATGAAAAAGACGAAAAACTATGAAGAATAACGTTACAAGTTACAAATGAATCTGTAACGTTTCACCTGTAACGTTATTACAAGCGGATAAGCTTAATGTTACTGATACCTATAACGTTACTTATAATATTGTTCTACGAAAATGATATTCTATAACGATTTTTATTTTTTGTAACTTATTGATATTTTTAAGTTTTAGTATCGGTACAAATGGAACGTTATACGATAACATTAGTGGTAACAGAACCAAATTCATTTCGTTTTCAAGTCGTCGTCTATTTGGCTGAAACTTTCAGTCAATCTACGACTACTATTCTTTCGACGCTGTCGGCTATTATTTGTGGTCGGGTACTAGGCAAGTTGGGTAACCGATCGAATCGGAAGCCTGTAAGTACAGTTGATTAAAACCAGCCTTTTAAAATACCCACAGAAAGTACAAATTCTTTTTGTGGATGTTTTTCTTAAGCTGCGTCCACACTGTGTAACATAACATGTTATTAAACATAGTTATAATGTTACAATAACATGTTTATATAAAGAAGTTAGCAAACGCAATCTAGACGCACCCTTACTAGCTGTGTCCGCGACTTCGCGTGCATGTTGCAAAACAAATTGAATTTCATGAGTTTTATTTTTTTGCGCGGAACCCTAATGCTTTTTTTTTTAATAAAAGTAGCTTAAGTTACGCCTTATAACACCAGCCATCTGCCAGTGAAAATGCCGACAACCGTTTCGGAGATTAGCCGGAACAAAGAGACAGACAACAATTTAAAAAAATGTTTGTTGTTTCAAGTACCGTATCTACTTTCATATGGTAGTAAGTAAAAATTAGTAGTGTACCTAAGTAAAAACCTGTTTTTTGACATTACATACAGACACTTCATTTTTATTTATTTATTTGTATAGAAGATGTATAGATTTTCCAGTGCAAACAATAACCCTAAATTATAGCATTACTGTTTCACAAAATGTAACAGCCTTTCCACGTCCGTCAAACTATTGTTCAACGCGTCATAATGTTTATCGGAAATCTATTCTGATTTAAATGGCGCCCGGTTTATAGACCGTCGTTTGATTAATTTCAAACAAAAAGCTTTTAAGCCTTCAGTATGATGGACGTAGCGTTCGTCACTATTTATAAGCGAGTTTATTAATTTATAGAGTCAATCATTGTGATATGGCCCTTCAAAGTTTTCTGCCTTTTTAACGATCACTTTTTACTAGGGATGGGCCGAAACTCGTTTCACATTCGATTTATCCGAACTTCGGCAATTAAGCCGAAAAAAAAATGCCAACATTCGATACAAGGAAATATTGAAATAACTGTTGTGACTAAAATAACAAACCTAGACCAGTAAGGGGCCACGGTCGGCGGAGCAGGACTAGTTCATACAAACGTAATACCAAAATAATTTGTAAATGAAACATATTCTTAATGTATTTATTCCGATTGGATTACAGAATATCTAGGTTCCCAAACATTATACAATATTTTCAATGGATACCGATTTAAAGACGAGTTTTGAGAAAAGGGTAATAGGTAATACGGGCTGGTGTCCGCAACTCCACGTCAATGCGCATATTTTGCGTACGGAGAGTTTTGAGAAAAAATCAATTTTCTATAGAAATTTCAAATTCCTCATACCTCGTCTTTATATCAGTGTCCTTTCAAAATACATATTTGGGAACCTAGATATTCTGTTATCCAATCGAAATAAATACACATTACCCTAGGAATATGTTTGATTTACAAATTATTTTGGTATTACGTTTGTATGAACGACGCATGATATGCCAGGCGGCCCTTTAAATAAAATCTCAAGCACTAATTTATTGTTTGTCAGTTGTCACATATTTAACAATTAAATTTATTTTACACAGTACCCGAATTTTGACATCCTAATAGTGAAATAATTATCGCCAAAAATCCCTGGAGTTCACTTAATTCACCTGGGTCAATTCAACTAGGTGCATTAACTAAACTATTCGTAAACTTTAATCACTACTTGTAGCTAGGTTTGTTTTTGTTTATAAATATTTAAGTACATCTTTTCAGTTTATATTTTATGTACATAGTAATACTTAGCTTATAAATACAATTCTTTAATTACAGCAACACGTATTGATTTTATTGTTACATCTACGATACGAAAACAAATATCTTATATAATTAAAAGTTGAGTCTATATTTCACTATTTTTATTTTTTATAAAAGTGTTATTTTCGGTATTACCCCCTGTAATGCGGGATAATTGCCGGCTGGCTTTCATTTTGACAGTTTCACAACATTCATTGCGTTCGTTGTTGAGCAGACAAATTTTTTGAACATATAAAGTAATGGATTAGCAATATTCTTCAAAATAATTTAGATTGAAACTGTGTTACGCAATTAGGGTGCTGGTATTAATTTAAAACCAATGGCAGATTATGGTGCAAAAACACCAAGGATATTTGGCAAGTCTGTTATATTTTTGTTCATATTACATTTCCTGCCTCTTAGAAAAGTGTATATTGTGCTTGAATCATGCAAATTTGAGTGTCACTCTCGAGGACGCGCGGTGAAAGGTGAAAATAACCTAAATAAGGCCGAGCTTTTTATTTTCACCGAATGTTCGGCCTAAGTTCGTATTCGGGTCAAACCACGTTCAGCCCATCCCTACTTTTTACTTTTACCCGTAAAAACTAAGAATAAGAAAATATGTAGAAAAATAACACGTGGAAAATTATGTTCGTCATGAAAAAGTTACTACAAGTATGTCGCATAATCATAATACACTATCCCATTCTGAGGAGAATCTGCCAAACATATCATTTTATCTTTGAACACTAAATTGGCTCAGTCGAGTCGATAGGTTTTCTCTAGTAATTTCTGGTTCAATAACCTCGACAAAATAAATATTGGCCAGACATGGCGTAAAAATATTTGATCTAAGCCTAGGCGACTGGCATCCTACGTGATTTGTGTAAAAATGGGGTAAGATGGGGGTACAGATAGAGCGGATATTTAGACCTTATAGGCAGGGTCGTTGAACTGCAAGGTAAAAGAACTATTATTTTACTAGCATAATAAGCCTAAAATGTTCCCAGTTCTGGGACACAAGCCTCCTCTCATTGAGAAGGAGTAGGAGCCATCACATGTCACATGTCTTCGAATTGTTGGTTTTAGGACATGCCGGTTCCCTCACGATGTTTTCCTTCACCGTTTTGAGATTCGAATGGTGATGAAATAATTTACACATAGTAAAGCGCCTGACTGGGTTCGAACCTACGACGTACAACTCGTAAGTCGCGGCCGTTACCACTAAGCCTCCACTGCTCTTTTTACTAATACCCGTTATTACTAATGTCATAGGAAATGTCTAGTTAGATAATGCCTATGGTAAGTAGATCTCTAAGTAACCACACAAGTTTCACCATTGATTGGTTACTCAGCATTTCAGCAGGCAACTCGTAAGCGTCAAAATCTACGTTTTTGACACTTGTCTGATGTTTTATTTAAGTCAAGTTCGGTGTCTGTCAAAAAAATCTGTTGCGAGGCAACCTGTAAGAGTTGTGTAAGTATTATACAATGGTGTTGATTTCCGATCCTGAAAAAAAAAAAAAGCCGTGTGTCTTGCCAGCAACCTTAGTCATCACCTAGTGATTGCTGAAACGTTTTATAGCGCTATCTGCTTAATGGTTACGCATTATATTTAAGTGCCGCCTAGTGTTGGTAAAAACGGGTATAAAACAATAACACGTACGTTAAGAAAGTATCATTGCCAGAAAACCATTTTATTGCTGTTAGCAGTAATGCAAACGACAAGCTTTATGTTCAGTTGAGTAAGAACGAGCTCTCCTGATGTGTTTTTAACGAGACGGCTCTATAGAACTATGTAAATAAATTCAGATTATTATGTAGGTACACATAAAAACTTCACAAATAGATGAACAATAAACACTACGTTTTAAATTTTGCGTTTTTAAATGCTGACATTTCTAAATGCCGTACTTCTAGTTGGATTCGTTCCGACTTAGAATTTCATGTCGGATTTATCTAGGTAATAAACTTCGTAATCCTATGAAACCTATTCAAAACAATGTAACTCACTATTATCTAATAGACCAGATTTATATATTTACGTCCAAGACATATATATTGTGCTACACTTGAGGGTAGATTGAGGGATATGCCAAGTTTGTTTAGACGGCAAGGATGACGTAAGCGCCACACGCGAGCGCAGCAACCCTTATTATGTCGAAGTGAGGCATAATAAACAGGCCCCACGGTGGGCGCCAAGAGGGCAAGGCTACGACCCCCGCACGGTTTCAAACTACTTGAAGAAATCGTGCAGTTATTTAAATCTTATTTCTAAAGCAACGACTTTACATGGTAACTAAATTCAAGTTAGTGTTCTATTTTAGGAACCATTTCCTTCTTCAGTTACTCATACTTAAATTGCAAGCATACATATAGGTATTACAAAAGGTTTTGTAGTTTAAAAGATCTGGTGCCATGAAACGATCCACGTTATTTTATATCTCAAAAATAATATGAACGTAATCAATCATTTACTAAATCCATTAATTCTCTTTCGAAAGCGTATCTCTTTTGACAGTTGAGTGTGCCTTTATTAAATAAAAATATGAAGTGTAAAGAAGATGTAATCTGAATCTGTTACAAATTCAAATAACTTAATCTTAAAATAACTTTAATATCACAGTTCTACGAACTCGATAATGCGACGTACGAGTAGCTACCAGATTTATTATAGCTGTTATGGCTGCACTCAACGAAACAGCACTTTCCTTAATTACCATTTTAAATTTGCACGTGATCGTAATCAGCTTAAATCTGGTTATTGTCACTACAATTCAAAATCATCGTGAGATATTCAATACAAAATTAATATTAAATAATGAAGTTTTTGCTGTAGGTACTCCCTGGGAACATTTTGGTAGACATTTTTTAACCGACTTCAAAAAAGGAGGAGGTTCTCAATTCGGATGTTTATTATATTTTTTAATGTAGTTTCGGGCATAACTCCCTCATAATAATATATAGACGGATTTGCAAATATTTTTTTTTGTTCGAAAGAGGTTTATTCCGAAATGATCCCTTTTATTATCCCATTTATTTCATAATTTCGTAAAGATCTGATGATGAGTTTCGGAGACAGACAACGGAACTCTTCAATAAATGCCAGTAAATCAACCACGATTGCTGCTATAGCATATGTATGCATTGTTTACACAAATCACACAGCATAACATCACGCCTGTACCCTTTAAAGGGGTAGGCAGATGTGTTCAATAGCTTCCTGTCACTGATATTCACAATATTCACATACCAAGTAGTGTTATATTAATTTGTTTGGGGTAGGTAGGTACAACTAAAAAGTGAACAATAAAAACCTTTTACAAAAAAAAAAAACAACTGACTTCGAAGACACCGATTTTCGAAATTAAAGTTACCTATTTTTCACTTTGTAGTGTATTTTTTGGAAGTCAGTTATTATTTTTTTTTTTTGGAAAAAAGTTTTAATTACTCGTTAGAGTACAAGATAGAAGCTCCGACAACCCGCACTGGACGTGTGTCAAGGTCAAGACTGTGAAACTAACATATTGCGGGCTAAGCAACCCTAAGTTAACACAAATGTCTGGTTTTATTGCTACGTCGAGTAGCACGATGAACTTTAATCGATATGTAGGTGAGGTACTTACTGTCCGTGCTTCGCTACGCTTGAACATTTTATAACAGACAATCGTTTGCATATGTGAGAGCTCCAGCGGTAAACTTTCATGCCAGAATTTTCACTATTTAAAATTAGCCAAAAGTGAAATTATAGGTAACTGACCTGCTGCCAAACGTGATAAGGAAAGCGGTTAGCGACGAGTGCTGATGCGATCGTATGCGCTGTGGGTAGAAGGATGCCGAAAGCCGCGGCGACGGGTGCTCCGACCGGTAGCAACGCATATGCAGCGAAGACGGCCCACACTACGTGAGCAGCGCCTTCAGCTGCCGCACCGGTGCTCCAGGCGGGCAGCGTGGCGGCCAGAGCGACGCCACCACCAGCCAGTGCCAACCAGCAAGCTCGCGGTAATCGCCTCTCCGGTGCCACACCGGCGCGACCGCACCACCATGCTAACCCGCTACATAGCAATGCGTGTGCGGTCAAAACGCCGACCTGTACAAAAGAGTAGGTGTTAATAATGTGTGCTGATTTTAGCGTAATCACCCTTGTTCATTTAGGTATATTATGCGTCATAGCTGGAAACCTCTCAATTGGACGCAATAAGCTAGATTTTATATTGCACTTGAAGCCCAACGAATTTGGCATCAGTCGCGACACAGTAACCTATTTTCTTCATTTAACGTCTTTGAATTGCACTGCGTGACATTGTACATTTACCTCAAACTCATACATGTAACACAACCTTGAAAGTGTCATTCTATAGTTCAAGGTTATTTATATTTTTGTAAAAAGTACATAATTATACTGTTTTCGGTTAGATTATCAATGGAAAGAACTGGACAGTATATGCTACCTTGGAGCACTCCCAGTCTTTTTTACCTGGGATTTTACGACTAGTTGACTAAATCTATACTATAAAAATGTTTTCAATAAGTATCTCATGTAGGTTTAGAAGGTTACCTTCTCAAAAGTCTAGTCCTAACATTAGATACCCCACGAATATTTTTTATGATCGAGTCATTCGAATGCAGTACCTACTAAAATCTGTGCCCAAGTGATATGTAAAACTATTTTTTTTTGTGTTTGGTAGGTTACCTGTGGTGCTCTCCGCCACCCGCGAGTGGCATCGACAGCGGCAAGCGCGGCGGCAAGCAGCGCCCACAAAGCCAGCGCCGAGCCGACGGAGGTGCGCTGCAGCTTGCACGCATAGCGCGCGTACAGCTCCTCCAACTCGGCCGACTCAAACCGCCGCCGCGCCATCAGCCGGGACAGCGGCCCGCGCGCCGACATCGCCTTCACCGCATGGTCCATGCCGCAGCCGCTGCCTCACCTCGCCGCCGCGCGTAACACCCCCCTCCTCCTCATCTAGAACATTCAATATTACTTAAAGTTTATGCATCTTATTTTGTTTTTGAAATTATGAAGTATGCGTCAACCATCTTAAACAACTTATAATGTGGTTTCGAGAATGCCTAATTACTCTATATTAAATTAAATGCCGATAAGATGCCTAACGTACGAAAGTTATTCTAAAATATTTCTTTTTAACCGCCAACGGCCAAACATAGCTTTTTATTCTACGAGAAAAAATAGTTATAAATTCAGAACACCTACGTCATATTATCTTAACATATTACATACTTTGAGGTGTGGGAGTTTCAGCGGGATTGTCCGAAAGTTTTACCGCTGCCCCGAAACATAAAGGGCTAAGGAAGGAACACGGGTGGGTTTTAGTCAGTAAGAGTCAGACACTCCTTCCGCTCCACTCAGATCCGGAGGGGGTCATTTGATAATTTCCCACATTAAAAAAAAAAACAAATAAAAGGTGTGAGAGTTATAAATGGTTGGCTTAGTAAGAAATATAATTTTCTATCAATAAAACGAGCGTATCACGTCTCATAAATCTCAAATTCTCAAATGAGAAAACATTGGCTTTAACGGAAATAAAAATTATAACATCATCAAAGTATAATCAAGTTCCTAAGATATTTTTATTTAAATTCTTCTACGTTTATCAGTAATAAAAATGTCAGTGATTAGAACTTTTACGTAGGCAGATTCTTTACCGACTTGTTATACTTGGTTCTTGGTACCGTTAATTCACGATTTTATAAATGTATTAGGTTTTTGGAATATCTATACCAATATTATAAAGCTGAAGAGTTTGTTTGGTTGAACGCGCTTATCTCTGGAACTACCTGTCGGATTTGAAAAATTATTTTTGCTTTTAATAGCCCAATTCTCGAGGAAGGCTATAGGCTATAACATCAAGCTAGGACCCTTAGGAGCCGAGCAAAAACCAAAAATGTCAGAAAAAAGGTAAACGAATTAAAAGCGCAGGCAGGCGATGCGACGGGGTGGGTCGGGGGAACAAGAAATTTCACGCGGACGAAGTCACGAGCAGAAGCTATAGGTAATAATTAAGGACAAATGCGTAAGAAAGTTTTATTCAAGTTTTGCTGAATTTGAAATCAGAAATACAGTACTTTTAGTAGGAGTATTGTGCCGATGCTGCCCCGAAGTAATGTTAGTAACTCGGGCCGGGGCGGAACGTCACGGTACGATCGAGTAGAGTTTGTGAGACAGCTCCTAAGTGTTCTTGGCTTTTAAAGCAAAGTGAAGTATCAAAAGTCTTGGTCGTCACTTAATCTATTAGAGTAAAACCACAGTAATAAAACAACAAACATTATGTTCAGATGCCGCACTAAAAAAGACATTTAACGAACGCTTCGAAATAAACCGAATGAAGTGGGTCGTGTTTGGTGGTTCATGTGATACAAAATTGTATTGAGCTGTCCCTATTTCACTAACTGCTTCGAATTGCAAACTAGGTTAACTGACTGATGAAAACAATCATCTCGCAATCCCAGCTTAGAATGTAAATTTCATATTGTACAGTAGTAGCTTATATTATTAATTATACATACGAAATGCCAGAACGTTCCCTTTAATTAGTACCTCGAAACAAGGCAATTATAAATCGGCTTTGATCAACTAAGACGTGTACTTGGATTAACCACGATTCGACTCGAACATATCAATTGTATGACAAAGCAAGTGGCCCTGAATAATATAATTAGGATCGAATTGTTGTAATATTAAGCGAGACGAGGCATTTAAAACTGACAAAAGGGCAAATTCTCTTGTGTTCAAAGGGTAAACGAGTCCCGTTCAGCGCTAGACCACCAATGGAAAGGTTGTTCCATAGCCTGCGGTTACGCCACAAGGATACCGCACATACACCAACCGTGGCAGGAATGAGCTAGGAGTTAAAAGGAATTCAGCTTCATAGCACAAACAGCATATTTAATGCAGGTTTAGCAGAAACAAGCTCAAATAGAAGAGGGTAAAGGAGCATAAACATTCAAAGAAAGTTGCCGTTTAGTCAACTATTTTCCCCAAGTCCTTTATAAACTAAACAAAGTCCTTAAGGTGGGGCCTACCTCGAAAATCTAAAATCCTCGAAAACCTACTAAGCGAGTGAAAGTGATGTAATTACTTTTGAAACGCAAAAAAGAGTGATGGCTAATTGGCTATAATCTGAGTGCGCTCGGAATAAAACGACGTATGTACCAAAACGAATTTACTGCCTTTTTAACAAAATAAATTAATTAAATTTAAATTAAAACTACTTTGAGTAAACTTTGATATGATAATTCTCTATGTTTTAAAGTAAATTTCATGGAATAACTCTTAAGCATTACGCCGTGATGTCGAAAAAGTAAACAAATAGATATTTTACTTTGCAATTTTTTTGTATCGAGAAAAGTTCATTGAATCGTGTATTCCTTTTACATGATACTAGACCAAAGAGTCAAAAAACATATACTAAAATGTTAAATCCCTATTCCACATACTTAAAAAGTTACAGGAAATAGAAAACCACATTTTTTTCAACATATATCACCTTAATTTGCTCTTGAACCAAGAAATTTCCAAGATTAGTACAACTTAGGAAATACTACATATTAGGTTAGCCCTAATCACTGTCCCGTTTAGTTGTAAGCAAACTATTACCACGGTAATATTATCTATAGGTACCATTACGTAGTTTTGTAGGGTAATCCTTGTTTTATTGATTGTAGAAAAAAAGTGATGAGTACGGATTAGATTAGGCTCCGACACGGGCCAGGCTAGACGAGTCACGCGTGGAGACAATCAAATTAGCATAATCGAGTCGTGCGCCTGCATCCGATAGCTAATGAAGCACGATACCGATGTTGAAATTTTTACCGTACAATTACCACGTGTTGTATTTTGTACTGTTGGTGTTTCATGCTACTGTTATAATGTAATGTCGGTATTCGATACAACGACACGGTAATTCTTGGCAGAAATTACTAAGTAGTTTAGTGTTTTCTTATTATACGTACGTGGGTAAAATTTTATATATCGTATGCATATCTAGACTTGCATTCTAGCTAGTGCAGCTACTTACAATTCCATTAGCCTTTACAAGAATCTCTGCTATGAACTGCCGACATGTCGAGATGCTAATTATACTGTACACACTATGTTGTTCAAAAACGTCCAAAATACAATCCCAACCAACAACACAACCCAATCCTGGTGGTAGGTGTCCTTATTTAATCAACACAGAAAACTCCGTATATTGGTAAAAAGTAGCAAAAAAAATTTAGTAACCTGTTAAATATCACATTTATTTCCCGCAGGGTAATCTGAGCCCCTCAATCAGAATGTCAACCACCGTTGTGAAGACTTGGCAGCTGCACAGCGTGGCCGCGCTGCGCCAATAGTTTATGACCAACGTAACACGTAGACCGATACGATATTTTCATGGAAGAGTGCTATTCATAAAGAAACTCGGAAAACTATTTTGTGTGCACACATTCTAAACATGAGGTAGTTTGCTGTTCACACTATCCTAGGTTTAAGTCCATATTTGAAGGAGTTTTATTTGCAAAACTGTTCTTAGCAACTACACTAAGATAGTAAGATATATGTCGTCGTAAATTCGTAATACACAATAATGTATAGTTTACGAATTTACGACGAATGGTACACGAGTACCTAGAAAATATTTGCAATTCAAGTTCTAATCTTGCGAACCGGTGTCGCCTTCTGGCCTTTGAATATTTAGATCTTCATTTAGTCGTTACTTCTGCCCAGACATCTCTAACAGGCAGAGAAAAACCTAGTCAGGCGTAGAGATAAAGTGTCATGATGAGTGAAATGTGTGAAAAACTATTGGTCCGCTGGGAGTAACTCTTTTGGTTTCTTGAGAATACATACTGTGTAAATTCTCTTAAACTTTATTATCAATAGTAAATACCTCATTTATTTAAAGCACTTTAATGTGAGATAACACAAATGTTCTACTTCTAAGCGAGTCCCAAACCGAGCGACCATTTCGTCTGGCAATACAACCCAATTAGAGATAAAACGCGGCGCAGACGTCCATTACGTAGGAAATTTCTTTATCTTTATTGAAATAAACATGTTGTCAGGAAAGGGCCTGATATGCTTTTATGAAATTCCCTGTGTTGTGGTTATTGATAGGAGCCAATGGAAACAAATACAGCTATGGTCTGCTATGATTTAAAGATTTAATCTAAATTGTTAGTAGGTAACATTTAGAAATCCAACAGACAAGCAGCATCGAATGCGAGAAAATTGTTTTGGAAAGTGAAGCAATGTTTTTACCTACAGGAAAAACTGCGGGTGGGATGTAAAACCTTGTATGAAATATGTTCAAGGAAATCTATACATGTATACATATATGTATATCTAAAATGATCAAATATTCGTGAAATATGGCTCTGATATAATATCATAATATCGAAGAGCAGCTATCGTAAAGTTGATCCCATTATTTTTGGAATAAGCCGTCGGATTGACGAGGATGAGAACAAATAAGTTAGAAAACAGTTTCAGACCGCGGGGAAGATGTTGAGAAGAGGGGAAGGGGGGTCACGGTCGCCGGGTCAATAAACCCGGCAGGCATAGCTGTGGCGAATAAAACGCGCCACGACGCCAGCCGACGACTCGAGCCCCCCACGAGCCGCACTCATGAATTTCAGTCAATGAAAGCGCAGGTTGTGGCCAAACATACCTTTATTACGATCGCCAGATCCGGTGCATTCGTAGCTTGAAATTGCTTTCCGTTGACTCATAATGCCTATATGTATTTGACCGCATTACCTGCGTATCTACAAGTAGAAAAATGTTGAGCTAATTAATCTAATTAATTGACGGTATAATGTATAACGTTTGGTTGGAGCTTTGCAATTATTTACATGTTTCGGTAATTCGTCACGTCTAATAAGTCTGTTACCAAGGAATACAAATAAACAAAACACAATCGTTAGTAGATTAAAATAATTGAACATTTCCTTCGGTAATTACTTTCTTACTCTAAAGATGATCAACAAAGAGAAAACTTGAGCAAGAGTTAAAAAGTTCAACCAACTTCGTAGTCAAAGAGAAGTTACGAGTTCGTTAGCATAACTATTGAAGAACAAGCTACGAGCGGCCTTAATGATAAACAAAATCAACAATACATTATTGATATACTCGTTAAAATATGTAGGTAAACCGCTTTATGTCTAAAACAAAAATAACTGTATAGAAAAACGTAAATATCGACAAGATTTTAAACATTCTTTGTCAGGAAACATCTTATTTTTTAAATGTAAAACCTTTACAGAAGATCAGTGTTTCCTTTTTATCAAAACAAGACAATATTGTGGCATTTGTAGCCGAAGAAATGGAAGTAAGTCTGTCAGAGAATTTAGAAAGAATGGAGTACTTTCTTTAAGTTGAAAGCAACGACTCCCACGTGAATTGAATCACTGCGACGAAAGATAACAAGAAGCTCCGAAATGAAAGAAAGCAATACATAAATATTCTTATGTGTAATTGAATTCTATCTTTTTTGTGAGAACCAGATAAAAGAGCTCTAGCTGTCATTAAAACACAAATTCATAATGCATATGACCCAATTATATACAGATGACCAAATATCCCTGTGATCTAGGCTTCCTCTAACATTCCCAATAACATTAATAAATAGATTGCTAGCTACGGCAAACTGGTTATGTATATAATATTAGGTATACCAATCAAATGACGAAGTGGTATCGATTTTCCTGGTCTGCAATAATTTATAATTTTACTGTTTAAAGCCTTCGATTTCATATGGAGGTGGGGGGGCCGATATTTATGAAATCGGTCAGAGCTCTGACAATAGAATATAAAATGTCCAACAAATGCCATTCAGTGAAGTAGGTACTGATTGTTATCAAGAAACTTGTGTTAGCTAATAGTTTATTGACTTTTGATCTGTTAGAATAAGATTGACGCTGCTGTCAATCTAGTTGCACCAGGATAAATAACTTTGGCGAAAACCTGATTTCCTTCAAGATTGCGGAAACCACACAACCGAGTCAGTGAGTAATCCACAAAAAACATACTTGCTTAGCTTATCGCAGAGGAAAATTTAGTGCTTCATCTGTCTAGATTAGAGTCAAGAGCAAACCCATTTCAAATAAAAAAAAATTATAAAATGAGCGCGCATAATAAAGCAATCGTGCTTTAGAATTGCAAGAACGACTAACGGCGAACAACTCTTTTTCAGTTTCTTTTAGAATAAGCCGAAGTACCAGCCATCATATCATCATATTATATATATCATCATCAAGTACTAGTACATCTTTAGCCATGGATAGTGGAACGCTATGGGCTTATTAAGATTTCAATAACCTATAAGTAAATTGCATCGAGAGCCCAGTGTGACCTATTTCTCTCACTCAAATCCCAACATACTGGGCGCGAGGAGATAAGCTTGTAATTCCGTATGTTTTTCCTTCTAGGCCAGATTAGAGAACGATTTCTGTGAACAAATACATCAACTTTATATATAATTCATACTGTTGTTTTTCTGACAAAGCTAGTTTGTATCGTTTTGTAAACCCGTCCTTTCACGTGAATTCAAAGCAAACAAAGCTCTAAAGACAATAGCTTAAAAAAATCACATAGATGACAATGTCTCTCCGACGGTGTTCCAGGCGTTGCTTTTTTAGGGTTCCGTACCAAAATGGTATAACAGAACCCTTATGGAAAGACTCAGTCTATCTGTCTGTCTGTCACTGCTGGATATCTCAAGAACTACTAATGCTATCAACTTGAAATTTGGAATAGTTTTAGATGACGTTTGCCCAACTATTTTGCAAATAAGAAAGAAATAATAATATTTGTATATTTTTTGCAACATGGACTGAAAGGGGGTCTGAAAAATTCGAAGTTAGGCTACTAGGGCATGTGGGGGGGTATCATATGAAAGAGCGGAGTTTACAAATTCTCAAACATTTTTTCTTTTTTTTTTTAGGCCGCGTAGTTTTCGACTTTCGATGAAAAATGTAAAAAAATACCGTTCCCCCCCCTATCTGAAATTATTCTATGTGATAGAAATTTATGTAAAGATTACAGGAAAAATAAAACGAAGTCACACTTTTCAGAAATCATCAACAAAATTACATTAGTCCCACTATCGGCCAAGAGATGGCGCTGACATAAAATTGCAAAATTCTACACCGCAGTGGTGTTAAAATTTTCGACGAATATAGGCCTCGCCGCTGAAAAATTAAAAACATGATGGTATGGAACCCTCGGTGCGCGAGTCCGACTGGCTCTTGACCGGTTTTTTTTTATTCAGTAGCGCGTTTCGTTCACGCGTGTCTGTATTGCTACTTTTGGTAATCGTATGTGCAGCATCGCTTCTGCATCGATGAAAAACGCGTGACTGCATTGATTCAGCATCGCTACTAACACACGACTATCAATGTTGACATGACCCGAGTCCATATTGCAACTGTAGCGTCCATAGGGCATTCACAAGTAGTCGCTACAACATACGAATAAGTATATCGATTCTGCATTGCGTCTGTATCGATGCTGAATCTCGGCTGTATCGTGATAGTAACGATGCAGAATCTTGGTTACGTGGGCGAAGGTATACGTCCAGCGACAACATCGCGGTATTTTTGCGATTGTATCGCTATCTGAAAATCGCTGCAAAACGTCGCCGTGGGCGACCGCCCTTATGGTTGTCGCAAAACATCGTTTTCATGGGTTAGAAGCGTTATACTTATGACTAATGATACGATTCCATCACTTGCCTTTAAATGTTAGGCTTACGTTTAATTAAGTCAATTTACATGTATTTTTATATTCACTTTTATGACTAGAAGTCACGTCATATGATAATTTCCAGTTTTTAATTACTAACCAGATTTGAGGCATAACTCAAATCATTTTTTTGTCTTCGGTTTTCAATGCAACCAGTTTCTAAGCTGACAGCTCTATGGTTATATAGTATCAACAGTATCAAGCTGCCTGTCATATTGCAGTAAGAGCGGCCGATAAGTACAGTAATCGCATTACCGATTATATTAGCATGGTAATGGACGCAATTACAGATCCAGACATAATGAGCTCTTTGTTCATATCGACAAAAGAGACAATGTGGTAGCGAATGGACTGATAGTACGCGATACATCATAGAATGACGTCACTATTGCGTTAACTGACTGTCTGCAGAACAAAAGAAGTACAGCAAGACACCATTCTACAGTCTACAACTATTAAAATCTCCAAATTGGGATCATAATGAAGTAATTAAATTGGAAAAACTGTTCAATACGTGGAAAATTTTATATGAATGAGGTGGATGTTAAAATATTCAGACAGCGGCAGCGATGACTGTGTATGTGAGGAAAATAGCATGAATCAAAATTAAGTCAACTACTTGAAAACAAAAAAGGTTTATGACAGCTGCGTCATAGTGAACAATTAACGATTTGTAAACAAAACACTAATACGGTAAAGATAATTAAGTAACGCGAGTAAAGCTTGTTAACGATAGATAAAGTTGATTGTTGTTGTGGTGACATTATCATTGTGTACACTGTATTTCAGAAACAACGATTGAATCATGTTGTGATTCATAGGAACAAGACAGTATGAGGCTTTCCTCATACAGGTAGTATCATGTCTGTATTTAAAAGCAGTGATTACTCAAATATGGGACTGAAACCGGCATGTCCTAGAACTAAAAATTCAAAGTGTCAATGTGACAACCGTCAGTCCACACTGGACCTGTGTCCCAGCAGTGGGAGCATTATATGCTGATTATGGCTATGCAACTGTATAAAGCAGTGGTTACTCAAATATAGTACAAACGAGGTATTCGTTGATGACGAGTAAACAATAACAGGCCGCGTATGCCGCTGGCATGGCGTCTTAAACAGTCGTTGGCTCTAAAATAAACTTCTAATTTTATCTCGCCCTTAGTGCAAATATCCGTTTGTAAACGCAAATATCCGTCGACGGTCTCGTCATGCGTCGTAGGTACTGGAATCTTTTACTTAACTAATGTAAACTCATTCACAGGTTAATCACCTAAAATTCTTCTAATAACCTATAAAGTATAAACCTAACCTTGTAATTGGAGTGTTAAATAAGTTCTTGTTGGATTGTTTTCTATTATTTTGTAGATAAATACCATATTATGAGAACCTACATTTAAGTAGACATATTATAATGAGTCATATTACATTCATAGTTGTTTATTTCATAATATGTAATCATTTAAGTATGAGAACAATTAAAAAACCATGGCAATTACATGTTTTTCATGAGATAAATAACAAGCGCCACGCTTGGCAACCATACCAGTATATTCCACAAGACCCATCTAGGAAATTAAAAAGTCATTCATTTAATTTATTCAATTCGCGGTTATTATAACGTTAATAACAGACGCGGATATAGAACCAGTCGTAAACATAAACGTCTACATATTTTACTAGCTGCATGAACGATATCATCGTCTTCGAGAGATGACGAATGAAGCTGACATCTTTTGGCATGGGAATGTTAAAAAGTTCTGTAATCTGTACTGTATGTACACGGGGATCTGACATCACAGGGCTGCGGCGCTGGATGGCGACACCAAAATAGACTGTCACCTCGGAATATGAATAAATACTGAGGGATATTCAGACTCACAGTGCAATAGCATTGTTTCCGTTACACTTCCGTCTACAATAATAATACAGGGTTATTTTAAATTGGCTCAAAAAAGCAAAAGCTCACACCTACGTTGTTGATCTAAATTATTTAAAGCAACTAAACTGAGTACCTAACATAAATTATCAACACAGTGTAATTCATTCTAATTCACTAAACTTTAACGTCTAACGTTGATGTATCAATGCCTTAGGCCTGTTAATGTAATTCACTGTTTATTTGAGTAGCTATACACAAAAGATAAATGATGTTATGACCGTAATTTAGTAATGTTTATACTATTAAATAAAAATACGCGGCCAATATATCCGTTGAAACATATGAAGTTACTTTTTTATAAATTGTTATTTACAAATTTTACAATTTGTCTTCCAGCACTCTCTCACTGCTGAGAATCGTAACTCAGTTTCAAATTGTCACTGGTTTAAAAAAATCGATTCGATTTAAATATCCATGTAAGTAAAACAAACTTATCGTCACGACAAATTGCAAGACTAGTTTTTTGCACACGATTGTAAATTTTAATGTTAGCAAACGAATTCTGGTTTACTTAATTGCTACGAATAATTATGTTTATTTTTTGCACTGTAAAACAAAATATCATCCTGTTGGCCATGTCGCACCGGCTTATGTTGTTGGTCTAGTATTCAAATTTTTTGAGATCTAATGGCGTGCTAAACCACCTGTATACAGGGGCGACAGCGACGCGACTCCGGTGGATCAATTTCTATGAAAACTTCATGGAAACTGTTCTACCGGAGATGCGTCGCGCCTGCCTGTCTGCCTTCACTCTGCTGTTGTTGCGTTGTAAACTTGTCCTTACATTTGACCCCTAACCGAGGTGTACGACACTTCTCAAATTATCTTTGTTACATTGCCTTACATATAGAAAACATCTCAATCAGATTACAGCAATGTATAACAACAGTAAGTACATTGCTCTTTCTTATCGCTTTATCATGTTGTACTGACGTAGATACCTATGTTTTTTCATTAATATCGAGTTCACGCTTCCGTGGTTTTTTTTCATATGAAATGCGGCCTGTTTAGTAATAAAGATAATATTGCAAGTACATAATATACATCTTTGTTATGGTTCATAGAGTACAAACGGGTTATTCCATATCAAATCAGTTTCACAATAAAATAACTTTGATAACTTTGACGTTACTTTACGCTGGTGTTTAACTGTCATGTCAACTGGAAACGAATGATTCAAATGATTCATTGGGCACAAGCAGCAATTTTATGTGGTAATAAATTCGATACATAACTTACTTTCCAATCTCTTTATAATATTCGAAACAAAAACGTTGTAAAATGTCAAAAGACATGACATTACGGGTCATAATAAACTTGAACTACAGTTACTCAGTCTAGAAATTGATCGATGATTAATATTCTTTCGGCAACCATGTATACCTACGTGACGAAAGTAAAATGTTTATTAATATATTATAATCAATTAGTAACGTAATTAGTTCATAAATAACCGCAGCACGGAGTGGTGGCAGGTCACGGTGACAGGTGACCGTCATGGCGTTGTTACTGAACCCACTTCACCGTATCTAATTAAAACAACACACTTATACCCCAGCGGTTATTAGCCATGTCGCCACTGCTAAACGGATTAACTATACCCAACTGGTTTGCTGTCAATAAAACACACTTTAATATACTAGGCTCTAATTATGTCACAGTGATTTGACACTTATATTTTATCGAAAATCACGCATTTAGAACCGGTAAAGGCACTTAACCTATATTTAGAATCAATTACTGTACAATTTATTCTGTTCACTTGAATATTTCAATTAACAAATTAACTACGTGTTCCCTTTGCATAGTTTTTATCTTTATCATTATTACTTACTGTGAGTTCACCTGTATTACGGCTCCTGCAAACAGGAGCGACGCGCGACGCGAATCGCGCGCGACACAAAGGCACCGCTAGTCGCGCGACTTGCGGTGCCTTTGTGTCGCGTGTCGCGTCGCGCCTGTGTGTACGAGCCTTTAGTCACTGCATAACTATTAAAATGGCTAGCTTCTGCCCGCGACTTTGTTCGCGTGAATTTCTTGTTCACAAAAATTTAATTAGACATACACAGAGGATTTGCGTCCAAAGTTAAAGCTTTTTCACACATTTTGTCTAAAATACGTAAGTAAGTTGGAAGTATTTATTTTTCTAATTCACACAAAGTTCACACATATAGCATAAATAAACATACCACACAAGCATACTAAACAGACTTATGGCTCGTGTAAATAATAGTGAACGTCTTCATACATTTTCTCACTTCATTATTCTATAGTAAGAACGTTGATGGTGAAGGGCTCATTCTCAATTAAAAATTACCGTTACGGTCGTTGCTCATCATGCAGGGGTGAATATGTAACAATATATATCTCTTTGTCTACTTTTAAAATTATAATAAAATAAAAAACTGGCCAAGTGCGAGTCGGACTCGCACACGAAGGGTTCCGTACCACAAGGCAAAAACGCCGAAAAAAAACACGTTTCTTGTATGCGAATGAGAGCCCCCTTAAATATTTATTTTATTCTGTTTTTAGTATTTATTGTTATAGCGACAACAGAAATGCATCATCTGTGAAAATGTCAACTGTCTAGCTATCACGGTTCATGAAATACAGCCTGATGACAGACAGACAGACGGACAGTGGAGTCGTAGTAATAGGGTCCCGTTTTTACCCTTTGGGTACGGAACCTTAAAAACACATCCTCCCTCAAACATCATCATTATATTTTCTTTGCTCCCGTTTCATGACACTAACACTATACTAATCTATATTATAGATTAGTATATGCGTTATGTATGTAAATATTGTCTTAAGGTATTGTCTCTCCTTCACCATTTTAATCCATCCAAAGGTAGTCTTTAAAAGATCGCCCTTAGCGATAAGGCCACCATTGTGTCACAGAAATTTCTGTAAGTTATATGGTATACATAATAAATAAAGAGTACCTATTGCAATCTATATTACATATACAATACACATATATTATCTTGTAAATACAATGTTACAGCGAGACGAAACACGATCTTTTATGGGAAGTAATTTGAAAGATCAAGCAATGGATATAGCAATATAAAATTCCAATAATAACATTTCTGTAGCAATCGAATAAAAATACAAAGACATATCAGCCTATTGCTGGACAAGTGCAGGGTAAACTCCCCTTCCTCTTCTCATACAGAGAAGGCATCAGCATTGATCACTACGCTTGCTCAAGACGTGTTGGCGATTTCAAATGTACTAATGATGTCTAACAGATGTAAAACTAATCAATTTTTTTATATTATGATAATCATCCGTATCACCCTAATTTAGCTATCGTAATGCATAGGTACCTAATTATAGACCATTGTCTAACTATGAGACCGATCCCAGACGTTCAACAGCATTGGAACGGTACATACAATACCGTGCTTAGAAAAGAAAAAGTTAATCAATTGGAGATCCATTATCTACTTTAAACAATAAAGACTCATTCGAAACGGAGCAGATAGTAATTATCTTGTAATAATACGTAGGTATCTATGGTCCATGTCGAAGTACTATTTATTCTGTGGTACAAGCGAATCCCTCTATTTGTCTTGCTTAAACCGCATGAGAGTTATCTGCGTAAATTCGGTTTAGTCATTAAATTGTAAACTATAAAATAAACCTTTTTAATGGCCTTAATGGCCTTTTATGGCTTTTTTTTTGGACGTTTTTCTTTTTAATACCTAACCTTTTTTTTAACCTTTTCACTGCGACCACGATTTGATTATTTAATAATTATAATCAAAGGCTCTCGCTTTTTTCGTTCACATTTTCAAAAAAAAATATGAATAACATCAAAGGGTTTAATCAAAACCTTGATGAAAATATATGTGTCAGGGGATGAAAATATATATGTCAGGGTTTTAATTTCTGTTATTTATAGCCGGTCTAGAAAACAATAAATTCAGATATTGGTAAACCCGACCTACCATGAAGAAAATATCGGTAACAACGAGTTTCTGCAGTCATAATAGAAGTGGTTCTATGTAATAAAAATAAAGTGCAACTTGTAGCGAGTGTCATGTGTGGTCAGATGGCTATACATATTTTTAGATCTGCTATAAAACGTGTCAAAGGATTACCGAAGTCTACTTGATAGTCGAGGGAATTCCTATCGTCAACGTGCTGTATCGCACGATGTTGCAGCTGCAGCACTTGCACCTAGTGATAAGGCGAACTCGTTACTTTAGAAAGAAAATTTATACAATATAATTCATAATTTATTTAGAGATGCGTTACGAGTACTTGTTTATTACTCGGTACTCGGCGTACTCGGCCATTTGGGAACAAGAACTCATAAACATATATTTATAACCCTGACCTCTTTGTAGATTAGTATTTGTCAGAAAAATCACGTGACAAAAACGAACATATTTAATTAAATAATAAATATCTCGTCGTAATCTTAGATATTTCGATATCCGTGGTCTAACTCTATACCAATGGCACTTTTCGGATCTTCATGCTGTTGCGGCGATGTAGATGCTAATTGTTCGTAGTTGCACAAAATTTTTCTATAATATTTGAAGCGTTTCGTATGTTCCCAATACCTACGTCAACTAAACCGAGTCAGCAGAGTACTCGGTTCGGTAAACATAATACCGAGCAAGACTCGGTACTCTGTCACTCTGTCAAATTTGTACTCGGCGCATCTGTATGTATCCTATGTACATAACTATTACAGATCCTCTTGCCCTTATCCTAATTTATTTGGGAACGACGCTGCATGTCATCTACTTCCATACATCTTTATCAGGCGTCATTTCAGCATTCAGATTCACCCCCTTTTTAGACACCCTAATCTTTCATGCAATCCATTCATCGTGTCTTTCTAGCAAACCTGTTTCTTCTTAAAAATTAAATGTTATTTATATCCACTTGCTACATAGTTACTACGTTTAGTTTTCATCTGTATTCTGGTCAGTTTAATTTCCTCTCAAAATGAGTCATTTCTCACAATCACGTTCACTCAGCACAAGACTTACATACACAATAACTTGTAATGAGAAATAAACTTCCACTTTCATTAAGAGCGTTTACGTCGTACGGCATTTCTAACAAACTTTCTGTTTTTCAAAATGAATGAACCGATTTTAATGAAACTTCATACGCATAAGCAGGACACAAAGGTCTAAAAAGTTAGTTATGAACATTTTCGAAAAATAGTGTTACAGCCAAATTAGACCGATTTTAAATTTTCCATAGAAACAGATTTCCTGTTATCCTTTTTTAAATAAGACATTTCGAAAGTGTTTTTTCCTAACTTTTTAGGCCTTTGTATCCTGCTTATGTGTATGAAGGTTCATTCATTTCGAAAAACATGGGCTTGAAAGTTTGAATGAAATGCCGTACGTCGTAAACGCTCTTGACACGAAATTACTTTTTCGTGAAGCATCTTCGTCGTGAAAAATGTAATATATTTCAGTCCGTTGCAATTTAAATAAACGCTTTTCTTATGAAGCCCAGCCCTGTAACTCGGTTAACTTCTGTTAAATAAAAATAAATTTGCCAAGTAACGTAATTTTAGACTGTCTGCCCTTATTATCAAGTTGTTGACGGAATTTAAATTAAAGGTATTATTGTGATATCGGCAATTACATTACAATATCGATACGGATCAAGGGTACAGTAATGACAATTCATCGAGGTGAACCTTACTTTTAATTCATTATCACCATTAATTTTATCAGTAGCTCGTTAAGCGATACTACAAATCAGCGGAAGAGCTTTCTGCTTACAATTAGCGCGGTTTCCGGAATCTATTAATTTCCAATGAAATAAGTGTCGAATACCTACTTATGATACGATTTCCGATAAAGATTTCTGAGAATAGCTTTCCAGACGTGTCGCCATTGATATTATAGAGAAAGATTTCTTACAATAAATTAATCCATACTATGTTACCTTTTCACGCCTAAACCACTGAACGGATTTCGATAAAATTTGGCAGAGAGATAGATTGCATCCCGGGGAAGGACATAGTATAGCTTTTATCTGCTTTTATCGATATAACTCGCTGGCGAAGTTGCGGGCGGAAGCTAGTAATTATGTATAATAGATAGAAAGATATAAATGAAAGCTCTACGAAGGCATCAAATGCCGTAATAAAACAAAATGGGATATATATTCATATTTTGTGCAATTTCTTAATACGTGCAGCCTGAAAAATGCCAGGTCAGGTATCGCAAGATTAAATACAAAGTAGAATCAACGGTATCCTTAATATTGACGCCATAAATTATGCCACGAGTAACTGAAATATTTATCTAGCTCCCCAACTGTTCGTATATCCTTACGAGAGAAACTTCCTAAACTGTTGCGGCAGCTTCTCCAACTTTGCCGAGATCAGCCATAAACTTGCTGCATAGAATGAATATTTTAATATAGATCTAAGCTTATTACAAAACAATTTGCTATGGGAGATGTAGTAGAGGCTTACCATGTTTGTGTTAAGCTAAGAAAAAAACAAGGAAAACTCCCGTACTTACTGACACGCAGATTGAAGCGCTTAAAAAGTTATTAGACTTGACTTAACAATGATGACTACAAATTACCATATTAGCAGGTAAATACAATGTATTATATACTCTTGATAACAAATACACTGTGACTCAAAGATAACAAATACACCACACATATAACTGCAAAAAATTCAAAAAACGTTACATAGGGCAAGCACACAATTCTTCGAGTTTTTATTGTTCACAATTTAACAAAACCCGAGCCCAAATTGGGTTAGTCGGTTCCAATTTACAGTTCCCGTATCCAATGACCATAACAATACAAGCTGACGTCATCATAAACAGCAGTTACGGATTCCCAAACTCCGGTTACCTATAACCATGAACAAGAATCAAGCGAAGTTGATTTGGAAAGTGTTTTCGGGACCGAATGTCAGTAGAAAGTAACCAACATAATCCATATTGTACATAAGGGTTGTTTATGTGACATTTACACGACTTCACTTTCTTATGACGGAAAACAGTATAATCTCTAAAAGCTAAATCCTTCTACTTTAGCTTCTTTCCACAAAGAAATTACTACGTGAACGAATTGCATGAGATCTTGGATGCTTTGATGTTGTTGAATTAGAAATAAAAAGTTCTAAAAGGATTTTTTTATAGAACTTACTGTCATGGACATCGCCAAGTTACTGATCAAAGCAACTTATCAAATCAGTGACGAGATTTAAATTAAGGTTCTACCCAAAGAATGCCAACAAGGGTGGATGGATCCTATTATTAAGACTCCGCTGTCCTTTCGTACATCCGTCCGTCAGTCTGTCAGCAGGCTGCATCTCATGAACCGTAATAGGTACACAGTTGAAATTTTCGATTGCCGCTATAACAACAAATAATAAATATAAAATAAAGTTTAAAATTAAGGCGAAAGCGCCAGGGTAAACCCGCGAAATTATTTTTTTTTTATGTTTTCTGCAATTTCCTGGTCAGTATTAAGTGTACGTTGATTAAAATATGATTCGCGACGGTAACAAATATGTATTTACAGAATTATAATAATTAAAGTCATCAACACAACTCTCTAAGATCAAGTAATCCTACTGAATGACTATTTCATGAAATCTTGACATTTTAGGATTATACAAACTTAAAAAGCTGTATTACTAATTCTAATGATTATAATTCTGTAAATATATAATTATTTGTTACGGTCGCGAATCATATTTTAATCAACGTACTGACCAGCAAATTGCAAAAAACGTATGAAAATTTGAATTTCGCGGGCTACCTTAGCGCTTCCCTTTAAAGGGGGATACAAGAAATGTGTCTTTGTCGCCGTTTTATTTATACCTTATGGTATACTGGTACGGTTAGTGTGCGAGTCCGATTTTTTTATTCGTTCTTTCGTTTAGTTATGTATTTGAATATTCGATTGTGAGCTATTATGTCATAGAACACGGACTCAGGAAACTGATAAAAACAACTATGGGTATAGTTTATAACGAAACCATGCAATTGTGTTAACAAAATGTTAAGTTTCAAGGCAATCGAGTGCTGGAGGTCGTCTTGAGCTTGTATGTCAAACATAAATGTTTAACAATTTTGTTTTCCTTTGTGCTTTATGTGCGGTCTTACTTGAAGTTATTTAAAGTTTGCTCACACGATTTAACTCGAAAGGTCTACATACATGATCTTTTACTTTTTTTTGCAAACACGCTGTATAATACAGTTATTTATAAAAACGATTGGTTAAGGGAAGATGCGCTCAAGAGGCTTACTGTCCAAACTAATTTTAATTCCAATGAAATGCCAGTACGATTCCAATGTTTTATTTTACAGTGACGTGATTCGGTACTGTTGAAAACATTATTGTCAACATTGAAATGAAATTGACATGGCGCGATTATTTTGTTACACGTGAAGTTAGCTATGTTATTACGGGCTGATTGCAGCCCGACTATTTCATGAAATATCAATCAATAGAGTTATATGAACTTAGAGGGTTGTATTTATGATGATTTTAATTATTATAATTCTGTAAATAATTAGTACATGTTACGGTCGTGAATAATATTTTGTTCAACATACAACCTAACACTGATACCTACTGACCTGCAAATTGCAAAAAAACGTAAGAACATTTGAATTTCACGAGCTACGCTGTCGCTATGCAAAATGCATGATCAAATTGAACATATAAAGTCGTTAATTTATTGTACTCGATGAATTTGGGTAGGCAATAAAAAGTTTTTACCAAAAATATTAACTTGTTGAAAATACTTGCTCGATGTTTACGCAAGTTGACTTAATTATGTAATCAAGGGGATTATTACAATATTACTTTTAAATTGTTATTAATTTCATAATAAAGCCGGAGTTTGCATTGATTTTGCAATATTTATTTAATGCTCTGCCCAAAAGTAGACACCGACAAACGCTTAGTTTTTGGTCGCACAGTTGGCGCATTGGTACAAAAATTAATTAATAGTATAATGATAAAACAAACGTAAAACAGAGCTCAAAAAATGTTGAGCGTCAACTATCATATTTTATGTAATGTTAATAAAGGAATAAAAATTATTCTATTATGGACGCATTCCACAAAACTTTTATACCTAGAATAAGTCTTATCCTGAGAATAAATTTTAAGACCAGACCGCCCATTGTGTCACCCTTTGTACAGTTTCTATATTTATGTCTGTAATTTATATGGTGTACATAATAAAGAGTATTCTATTCTATTCTAAATTTTGAATTTTTGACAGTTTTTCCATACCAGAACTGTCAGACGTCAATTTTATTCCACGAATAAAAGATATCTGGACATAGTAAAATCAGCCCTTATCCGTGCATTTATTCTTTAATGTAATTAAATTTGTAAAATTACTCATATTTTGGTCATTCGATTCAACTAACAAAGGCATCGCTGTTTTGAACCTTTTTTTGTTGCCGCGATGTAAAATTGACAATTTCTTAAAATTTTCTACTGCCTGGTTAGAAACCGAAACAGTGCCGAGAAAGCAAACCAGAACATTGGTACTTAAAGTGCCATCAAAAATATTACGAACCACTGTGTAAGGTCTAATATAGGGCTGTTGTGGAACCAAAGGCAAACATTTAAAATTTTACGAGCCGGATGCAGCCAGCCAGCGAAGCAATAAACCGGGCTCAAGCCAGCACTCCACTAACTGATACTGATTGAGTTTTTACACAGGTTATTGGGAGGGCGACATGCTACCAAATATCTATCATGTTGCAGCACAATTTCACGGAATATTGCTTTCACAGCTTGAAGCGAGATATTTAAATATTTATAAATATCCTACCTATCGTTCTAAAACCACTTAAGTAAATTTTTGGCCGTTTTGAAATTTTGATGCCATTTGCTAGAGTCGGAACTTTGAAAGACGGGTTGTTTCGGTCTATCAGAAACAAGCAACGTCCAATAGAAACTCAAAAAGGCTCCCGCAGACAGGAGCGACACGACTCTAGCAGAACAATTTCTATGAAATCTTCTTGAAAATAATTGTTCTACCAGAATCGCGTCGCACACTCGCACCGCATCGTGTCGCGCCTATCTACGGGAAGACTTAAAACGAAGTAAAAAGTAACACGGGATCCACCATCTATGTAAAATGATGCAGTTTTTTCACTCTCCTGTAAAATTGCTATTTTTGACTTACGTGATGTTAGAACTTGAACGACGCTATGTGATATCGAATCAATATGATAGCCGCGTAGCTGCGATTCCAGTTCTACGAACAAATTAGCGACCATTGCCTATTACTCTGTTTAACCATCCGATACTGGAACGTTTCGCGCTACGCACACAGGTGATAAATATACTGCTCTATTTACGGGTTCCTAATAACAATTTGAATTATGTGAAGACCATAATTGCGTAACACTCACAATCTGAATGATTTTGAAGGATATTCGTAATCCATTGCTTCATATATACGAAAAATTTGTCTGCTCAACAACGTTAAAACGCAATGAGTATTGCTGAACTGCCAAAATGGAAACCATTGATAATGCTATAATTGCCATACTACTAAAGCCCCGCTGATTCTAGTGCCCTGCGCTATCATTGATCGTGAGCTTGTACTAAAAGTACCAACCAACCCAATCTAGCCACAAATCTAATGATTTGTAGCTGTTTTTACATCTGCGTCTGTTTCTAGCAACAGCATTGACATTCGATTCAATGAATCATTCAATTTGGTTTTGTTTTTGAACAGGTTTTGATGTTTCGCACGAGCGACTTCTATCTAATGCTTCAGCGAAACCTTGTACTGTGTTTATGCTTTTCTTTTACTTCATAATATACACTTTCTACTTAGGTAGGTGTCCTTGGAGGATTCCAAGGTATTGTTTTCTAAGTAAACTAAGATATGTCTACATAACTGTAGGTATGCTTTATTGCTTGCATAGGCTTCCGGACTGGCTCCTTTTTAATTTGAGGTAAAACCACCGGTTGTCGTCTGTCGCCTAAAAATTAATACAACTTTTTGATTACAAAAAAAATAACCCTAAGTCGGTCCTTGGTTTTTTTTTACCATATTAACCTGAAAATAAAGCTAGTATTTTAGTCCCTACAACAATTTCATACCTTCGTGTTTATTTATTACAAAAATTTTACCATATTCTGTGAAAAAAAACTCAAAAAACGTTCGTTGAATATAAACGATGTTTCATATTTGAGTGTAAATTAGAGACGACTCGGCATGACAAAACCGGTTATCTTCCGAGTCCTACCAGCAACTGGTCAGAAATGGACGATGACACTTACATCATGTAGGCATCGTGGCCAATGACTTCATCATTCGTGTTTTATTGTTCCCATTCTATCGCGGGTAACTATTTAATCTCTTTTAACGTCCAGCCTGATGTCGCATTACGGAAATTGAAGATATGATGAAATGTTAAGAGCTCTTAATATTGTAGCCATGGCATATTGAGGCACGTCTGGGCATAACACAATAAATGCTTTGTCATCAATGTTACTCTAGATTTCTGTGATTTCAGCACAAGTGCAGCAAAGTGATTCCAAACATTCAACTGTTCTAAGCTCTGCATTCCAAATTAATCCAGCAATGTCTGAAATCTATACTCGTCTGCAATTATGCATGAAACTAGATCATCTAGGATTTCATAATGAGATTAATATCAACATAAATAGGTACAGTTGTACCTACATGCTTGGTTTAGTTCACTTTAGTTTACTACTTTTAGTTTAATTTTGACACTTACTAAATTATTTCTGCACATCCTAGAAACCGGGTAAATTAAACAAGCTTTACGCCCGCAAAAATAACGAACATGAGTTATTGCTAATGTAATGCACTGAATAAAATTATCTAATAAGATTTTTCTGCAAGAATAATGTCGTAAACGCTGTTTTATTAGGGTTCCGTACCAAAATGGTAAAACGAAACCCATATGGTGAGACTCAGTCTGTCTGTCTGTCTGTCACAGCTGGATATCTCAAGAACTACTAATGTTATCAACTTGAAATTTGGAGTAGTTTTAGATGACGTTTGCCCAACTATTTTGCAAATAAGAAAGAAATAAAAAAATATGTATATTTTTTGCAAAAGGGACTGAAAGGGGTTCTGAAAAGTTCGAAATGGGGCTACTAGGGCATGTGGGGTATCATATGAAAGAGCGCAGTTTGCAAACATTTTTTCTCTTTTTTTTAGGCCGCATAGTTTTCGGATTTTGATAAAAAATAAAAAAAAGACCGTTCCCCCCCCCCCCCCTATCTCCGAAGTTTGCAATGAGAAAAATCTGAAATTATTCTATGTGATAGAAGTTTATGTAAAGATTACAGGAAAATAAAACGATGTCTCTAACTTGCACAATTTTTCAGAAATCATCAACAAAAGTTACACTAGTTCCATTATCGGTCAAGAGATGGCGCTGAAAAAATTCTCTGACGAATACAGGCCTCGACGATGAAAATTTCAAAACATATGATGGTACGGAACCCTCGGTGCGCGAGTCCGACTCGCTCTTGCCCGGTTTTTACCCGATTGCGCCAAAATTATTTTTTATTATCAGTTATGTTTTTCGAGTGTATGTATGTATATTTCTTTGGCACGCTCCTCTGTAGCCTAAACGGCTTGATCGATTTCAGCTTGAGAGGTGCCGTTAGATTCGCCTTAATTGTGAGAGTGACACTGTGTATATCAAAATTGAAAAAAAAAATAAAATTGCCGATTTTTGGCGCCATATTGTCTTAATTTTTTTTCTCAACCTTTCGAGTGGGGTATCAAAGTAGGTAAAGGGTTTTAAAAAGCGATTACAAAAATATCAACAACTTATATGGTTAAAAGTACTTTAAAGTGACAAAATTAAATCGTAAAAAACACATACCAAGAACTAAATCGTCTACGAAACCTTTCACATTTGTTAACTAAAAAGTTGGAAATAAAAAAATAATTAATAAATAAAAAACCCGAAAGCGGTAAAAAACTTAAGTTAAAAAAACTGAAAAGCTAAAAACAAACCCATTTTAAATTTAAAAAAAGTTGGAAGCAGGCGGGACCCATACCATTTTTATTTTATTTTCAAACTCAAATGGGTCGCGCCTGCTTTCAACTTTTATTTAATTTAAAATGGGCTTATTTTTAGCTTTTCAGTTTTTTTAACTTAATTTTTTTACCGCAGTCGGGTTTTTTTTATTTATTAATTACTTTTTTTATTTATTATGAAGGCGTGTTAATAAGCCTGTATCAGTGGGTCAGTGATGAGTTGTCGAGCGAATGAGCATTTCGCCGGGTGAGCTGAGCGCTCAGCAGCGTGACCCGTGAAACTGGGTTACGCTCTCCGTGCCCGCCTACCTACCGGCCCATCCGTGCCGAGCCAGTTGCAGCATACGTAAGATACGCCAATTACACTTTACGGATAATATCCGTAAAGTGTTATGATAACAATAATATTATTATTGTTATCATTACAATACTGAAGGATTTCTTTTTTATTACCCGACTGCGCCAGAAGGAGGGTTATGTTTTTACTTTTTAGAGTGTTTTTATTTACTTTTCTTGGCCTCAACAACAACCGACCGTGATAATGATTCTGCAAATTAGCAGTCCTTATGCTTGACCTTTGATGTTTATCTTGGCAAGATGCAGGTCAGTAAATAGATTTTTGTGTATCGCAGTTTTTTTTTTACTAAGTTGGTAGGTACTTATTTGGTACATAACTATTTTTTATAGGAACCCTAATAACTGGGTAATTGACCAAGTCAATTGAAAAATTGGATCTGAAAGTTTAATTAATACCAAAGTAGGCCTTAAAACATTAAAATAGTGGTTAGAGAATAAAATACATAACCGTGAAAGACAATAAAATGAGCCAAAAAATCTACTTGGCCATTGGGCATTCCGTTTTTGGTGAGTTTACCCTTCTTGGTCCTTAAGTGTGATCCTTGTTTGTTTGGCTGGATAGTTGAAAAATCTGCTAAATGTAACAATAATTTATGAAGTTTGAAGGTAGGAAAATAAATTTGCTGCCAGATTTACAACATCTCGATTATTATAGTTGTTAATGTTATCAATCATCACTTCATTTCTCCGAGGACTCTGAGAGACTCAGAGAGAAGTTCCTCAAACACATTTAAGTCAAAGAGTTAACTTTATGCATAGTAACCGGATTTGTTTGAACCCATCCTACTACTGAGGTAACCGGCTTTCAGTACACTAATAAATCACCGTTCACCGTTCTAAGCCGCGAGCTGTCCATTGTTGTTAGCCGTAGGTGTTGCGCGTACAAACAAAAGCTAAAATAATCAACATCTTAGCGCCTTACCTCTAATAGGAGTCCTCGAGGGCGACGTCCCGCGAGCACGCCGGACGGAACGGGCGCCGCGCACCCAACATAAACACTGCACCAAACTGTTAAATCAAACGCGGAATAAGCGAACAAGCAGCCGATATAACGTCAACACTGCACTGTCACTCTGTTCGATCACTGAAATCCAATTGGTTCGTTTGTTTTTAGTCACAATTTAGGAATAACTACGCGCATGTCAGATTTACAACGTTAGAATATTTTGTTTCTCTTCAGTAGCATCTTCCAAGACCGCCGCTCGATGACTGGCGGGCAGTAGCGGGCCGGGCGCGCGCCGTTCGTTTGGTCGGATTATCATGACGCGGGGCCCGCGGGGCGCGGTGCGGCGAGCGCGGGGCATACACGCCTTCTTTGAATGGTAGTGTAATATTGAAATGAATGAATGAAAATAAACAATGAATCTTTTAATATTGTATTGTAATTGTAACGCACATTTTGAACAATTTGACCAAATTGTATTTTTTGTAAGCACTTCTGTCATATAGAATTTGTTGAATAGAATAAATTAACGTATAATCCAGTCAAAATAGACAAAAATAAGTCATAACTTAGACAAAATTCGCATAGAGCTGAAAATTGGCAGAGATGTTAAATACATCATTATAAATGAAATGTCAAAAATCCCCTTCGATCCTACTTCTGCAAAAAAAATTATTCAAGGTCAAAAGTACAAAATTAAGGTTTTTTCCATTTTTCTCGAAAACAGTAAGTATTATCGTGAAAATAGATCAGACAAAAGTTGTAGATCATACAATTCTCTACAAAAATGATCCAGTCACTTTTTCTCTTACGACTCACCATTCGTGAGATATCGCGGTTTTAATCATTAGAAATTTCATATTTTACATAATATGCACACATTTCCGCACCACCTATGAGGTAATGTACTTAGTACATTTTTTCTAACGTGGTTTCCCCAGTAGGTGCTGGAGATAGCCCTTCAATTAACTCCCCTTGACCTGTACATACAGCAGGAAGCGGCGCTAGCCGCCATCAGGCTAATGCATCTGGGCATATGAGGCAAAAACATTACCAGTCCACACGCTAAAATCCTGGACCGGGCGATTGAGTACCAGCCTCTCATCGCTGCCCCGTGTGACAGAACACCAAACCAACCGATGTTCAACAAGAACTACATTATACAAACAGTTCAGGAAGAAAGGGATCAGTCAGGAGTCAATGAAGTGCGCATTTATACAGACGGCTCTAAAACACAAAACGGTTCAGGTGCTGGCGTGCACTCCCTTGACCTAAATATTAACTTTCACATACCACTAGGCACACCTAGTTCGATCTTTCAATGCGAATGTGTTGCCTTAACACAAGCTGCAACAGCAGTAAAGCGCTTAGGCATCCGGAACTATGGCATTAAATTCCTATCCGACAGCCTATCTGTGCTCAAAGCTTTAGGAAGCAAACAAACTAACAATAAGCTAATTTTTGAGTGCCATCTAGCTCTGGAGAGTTTATCGACGTCTAATCGTATTACTCTCCAGTGGATCAAAGGGCACAGTGAATCTCTGGGCAATGATGCTGCAGATGAACTTACGAAGAGAGGCTCTGATATGAGGGTGCTAGGCCCGTACCCACTTCTCCCTTTGCCTTTCTCACAATTTCGTGCGTGGATTCGCCAAAGATCGACCGAACTTCATAACAACAGATGGTCACGGGCAACAGACTGTAGACAGTCAAAATTGACTTTACCAATGATACACCCGCGATTAACCAAAAAACTTCTCAGCCTGAGTAGGAATAACCTTAGAATAATAATAGGTACAATTACACCAGGCCACAACCTCCTTAACAAACATCTTTTTAACATAGGCGCCACGGACAGCCCCCTTTGCAGGGGCTGCCTTGATGCCGAGGAATCAGCCGCCCACGTCATCCTGGATTGCGAGGCCGTGGCTTCTCAACGTGCAGAAATCCTCGGAACAATGAGGTCGCTCCGCGAAGCCTGTGAAGCTCCCAGGAAGCTTCTGTGCTTCTGGGCGGAGCTAGGCTGGCTCTCTTAGCCAGAATCCCCACGCTCAACGGCCCGAATGCGGGAAAGGGAGTCCCATCATCATCATCATTCCCCAGTAGGTATACTCTACGATCTATTGTAATAAAGAAAGTTTGATCAGATCGTATCCTTTTAATTGAAAGAATCCTCGTAGTAATATTGCTAATGAGTAAAGTGGAATAGATTGTTTTTTTACACATGTCATTATATAAGATAATTGTCTAATTCTACTTCGACAATTATTTCTTCGTCTTTATTTTCTTCTTCTTGCAGAAGTTCGCTGTTCTAAGAAAAGGGATGCATCAATTGTCTCCTCATTTATATCATAAATATCTTCATCTGTTGTATTTCTTTCAATATAACATGTAGAAAAACAACCTATTCCACTTTGATCATTAGCAATATTACTATTCTTGCAATTAATAGGATACGATCTGATCAAACTTTCTTTATAACAATAGATCGTGGAGTATACCTACTGGGGAAGCCACGTTAAAAAAATGCGCCAAGTACATTATTACCTCATAGGTGGTGTGGAAATGTGTGCATATTATGTAAAATTTGGATTTTTCTAATGATTAAAATCGCGATATCTCACGAATGGTGAGTCGTAAGAGAAAAAGTGACTGGACCATTTTTGTAGAGAATTGTATGATCTACAACTTTTGTCTGATCTATTTTCACGATAATACTTACTGTTTTCGAGAAAAATGGAAAAAACCTTAATTTTGTACTTTTGACCTTGAATAATTTTTTTTGCAGAAGTGGGATCGAAGGGGATTTTTGACATTTCATTTATAATGATGTATATAACGTCTCTGCCAATTTTCAGCTCTATGCGAATTTTGGCTAAGTCAAATGTCTATTTTGACTGGACTAGTAGGTACATACCACAGGTAAAATAAAACCAAAGTTATGTTAGTTATTCATTAACTGAGGAGGCTGTACTCTACCGATTGTAAATAGTGTTGTGAATTGTGATAAACATTATATAGAGGCATTTTAATGTATATTTAATAGCATATTATTATTTGATTTGAGTTTGAATTTATTAAACCTGTCGCCGCCAACTTGCTTGAAAAGACATTTGCGCGAAAAGACATTTCTGCGAAAGGACTTTTGCGTGAACGGACTTTTGCGCGAATGGACTTTTGCGCGAACGGACTTTTGCGCGAAGAGACACTTGAGCGAAAAGACACTTCCGCGAATAGACATTTGCGTCCATTCGCGCATGTGTCCTTCGCGGAAATGTCTTTCGCGCAAGTGTGCCAGATCCTCAGTTAACTGCCTAGCCTTTTAACTAAACGGCGCTGATCAACTCGGCCTAAATGAAATTCAGCCAATCCGTCTAATTACAATATTGAATTAACTAGCTGGCTGATACTTAGGCCATTTATACATAAAATAATAGTATGAAAATCTAAGGAAAACAAAATTGAACTAAATACATATAAATGGGCAATCATTTTGACAATTAGGTACTGTTATTTAAGGCAAAAGCGCCAGGGGAGCCCGCGAAATTCAATTTATTTAGTTTTTTGCAATTTGCTGACCGTAACAAATATGTATTTACAGAATTATAATAACACAACTCTCTAAGACCAAGTAACCCCAAAGAATGATTAGGTATTTCATGAAATCTTGACATTTTGGGATTATACTAACCTAACAAGTTGTATTACTGATTCTAATGATTATGATTCTGTAAATACATATTTTTTACCGCCGCGAATCATATTTTGATCGACATACAACTTAATACTGACCAGCAAATTGCAAAATACGTAAGAAAATTTGAATTTCGCGGGCTACCTTAGCGCTTCCCCTTAAACATTTGGGAGGTCTATGATTAGTTGAAAAAAATAACGAGCAGTAATTTTATTTTTTGGCGGTTCTTAAGAGTGATAAAAAGAAAATTGGTCGGTTATTTAATCCTACAATGTCAGACCAAAAAATACTCAAGTAATCTCGTAGTAGTAGTAGTAGTCTTAGTGTAATAAATGAATGGCCAGTAAAAATCTTGGAATGGGCAGTTATGTAAGGCGTCCATAAATTACGTGGGTTTTTTTTTAATTTTCTGTCCCTCCCTCCCCCCATGGTGAGATGTCGTGAGATTTTATTCAACCCCCTCCCCCATCCCCCAATCTCACGTGACATTTTTCAAAATGTGGGTTTCTTACGTAAACGCGTAGGATTGTTATTATAAAACGAAAAAAAAAATTGCTTCATGCTTTTATTTACACAAATATGGTGGTTTGACACTTGACAGTCAGTAGATGTATAACGTCGAAGTATGAATGAAATTATTTTCTTTCGAACGAACTAGTGACCGATCTTAATCGTATTACGATATACGCTTAAGATTAAATGTTAAGCATGTACAATCTGGATTAAATGGATCAAAATAGTATAATTTGTTTTTGTTTCAATCAGAAAAAAAATTGCGTGATATTTGCCGAGGCCCCCCCTCTCTCCAACGTAAGATTAGATAAGATTTGACTCGACCCCCTCCTCCCCTTAAACATCTCACGTAATTTATGGACGCCCCCTAAATAGTTAGACAGTTCATAGGTTAGGTTGGAACTGTGATCCAACGGTGTGTTTGTGTCTGTGTGTGTCTGTGTGTGTATGTGTGTGAGGGAGGGTGTGTGTGTGTGACGCGCGGGCCGAAGTGGTCGCAGTAACTAAGCCAGGCCACCCCGACCAAATGCCACTTCCAAGTTCAATTTCTCAACGTTAAGCCATTTTAATGCTAACTATTTATTTACTTACGCATTTAAATATTAGTTATGCTAATGACTCATTTTTATTTAATTTACTGCACTGCTTTTAGTGCCGAACTTGATAGGTAATAAACATGCATTTTGTAATTTTTAATTTTCCAAAACTACAATAAACAACTGGCACTTTAAATCAATTCACAATGAATCAATCGCCAATTTAAATGTCTGGGCTAGGCAAGTACAAGTAGTTTGGTTGAATGGCTGAATATCATTCAGGATCCAGCTAGTTGGCTGCGACATACCTACTAATCAATTTTAATAAATTATTTATTTATCCTGTATAACCATAAGTACTAGTACAGACGCCAGCACATCAAGCTACTACAATCTGTCAAATTTCTTTAATAGATGTTCAGCTTTATCGCTAAGGCATAAGGTTCAAAGTTCATTGGGAAAATTTGACAGTTTCGGGTAGCTTGATGTGCTGGCATCTGTACATACTAGTATAATTTTCGTTTTCACAGTTGATCATATCGAGCGTACCAATCATACAAATATAAAAAACATCTATGGTGCTAATCTTCTTCCTTACATCTATGGTGGGTGCCAATGTTACCATGTTAGCATCGTTTCCAGCATGGAGTGCTACATAGCCTCTTTCACGTTCACTAAAATTAAGTTGCACTAAATTTGAATATAAAACCCGTGCATCTATTGTTCAGTTTTGCGCAACTCTGGTATGTCTTGCTTGACGTACTGTCTTATGCCACGCGCCTTGTCCTCTTCCTCTCTGAGGCCTAGAGCCTGCGCTGCGCCCTCAATGAATGGCTTCAGTTAGACCTAATGAGCTTGTTAATGCGTGCCAAGTGTTTCAAGTGTGCCAAGTGTTCGACCCTCTACATTTGAAATGCTTAAATTCGCGATCATATTTTGTGGGCATCCCATAGATGTTCTATTTGGATTATGAAAGAAAAGGCGTTTGATTGCCATTCCCTTGCGGCGACTTGAGCACTTTGGCATACGCGATAGTCTATTCGCTCCCCCCACCGAATAACATGGTAATGTGGTACTACGACAGTTTTCGTTTTATTGCATATTCGGTGTCTAAAGCATTAATTCTCATCTTCTAATTTTTTTTGTATTTTTTATATGTATATTTATAAAAGTACAATAATTTCAATGGTACCGTAATGAACATAACAACATTATTCCCTTAAAATCTAAACACACTTTTTGCACGAACAATACCATAACATGTTATTACAGATCATGCAATCGTTAACTTTTTTGGTAAGCGACGATTACCATTATATTCGCGTAAGAAATGCATGCCTTTTTCCACGTAAAGTATAAAACAATTATATTTGTGTATTATTTTTGTTTACAATATAATAGAAACGGCTTATTAGATTTAGATGCGGTTTTCACTAATATATTGTAGTAAGCTTCACTTAACATTTAGTGTTTATTTCATGTCAATCGGTTCATAAATAAAAAAGTTATGTCAATTTAAAGAATCACGGCGGACATTTTTAAGGTATACTATCAGAGTACGTACATGGACGCGCACTCTCGAGGCTAACTGATGAACAGCGTTTGATATTTGATCTGGTGAGCGTTGATAGTACTTTGGAAGAAATGCTATTTGTAGATGCACCCGGTGGAACGGGTAAAACATTTCTTACGAAATTTTGGCGAAGGTACGAAGCCAAGGTAAAATCGCGCTTGCTGTCGCTTCATCAGGCATAGCAGCCACATTGTTGCCAAGTGGGAAAACTGCTCATACAATGTTCAAAATTCCGATCGATTTAGACCGCACAGAAAGCCCTGTTTGTAATATTTCAAAAAACAGCGATAAAGCTAAGGTTCTTCGTGATTGTAGCCTTATTATATGGGATGAGTCCACAATGGCCAATCGAAAAGCAGTAGAAGCAGTAGACAGAACGTTGCGTGATGTCAAGCAAAGTGATCAACCCATGGATGGCATTACTATGCTTTTTGTGGCGATTTTCGTCAGACTCTCCCTGTAATACCACGTGGAACAAGGGCTGTTGGATTTAGAGCCTGCCTAAAGAGTTCTCGACTGTGGCATTACATTATACCTTTGCATTTGACATTAAATATGCGTGCGCAAATTAGAGGCAACGAAAATGCTCAAGAATTTTCAGATTTGCTACTTGAGATTGGTAACGGTGTGTTACCGCAGGAACAAGGAAAAGTTTTTCTTAATGAAAACCTATGCAACATAGTTTCATCAATGCGAGACCTCATATCATCTGTGTATGGAAACGCAACGCAAATACCAACTTGCGTAAATTTCTGGCTTTGCGAAAGAGCTATTTTGACGCCACGAAACGACCAAGCAGCAACAATAAACGCTGAAATTTTGAGCTATGTTCCGGGGGATTATGTTGAGTATATCTCCATTAACAGAGTCATGGAAGAAGGAAAATCTACAAGCTACCCAGTAGAAATTTTAAAACCCCTCAATGCTCCTGGACTACCAGCACCATAAAATAAAATTAAAAGTAGGCGTACCGATAATGCTTCTTAGAAATTTAAGCCCCCCAAAACTTAGCAATGGCACCAGGTTAAAAGTGACCAATTTACAAAGAAATCTGATAGAAGCAGAGATTTTAACAAGGTGTGGAAAAGGTTAAAAGTGTTTTCATTCCTCGGATTCCTCTCATTCCAAACAATTTTCCATTTAGTTTTAAACGAGTCCAGTTTCCAGTCAGCCTATGTTTTGCGATGACAATTAATAAAGCCCAAGGTCAGACGCTGAAAGTTGTAGGTGTAGATCTAAGTATCAGCTGTTTCTCGCACGTTCAGTTGTATGTGGCTCTGTCACGGGTTAGCAATCCTAGGAGCCTGTATGCTTTCATCCCCGATGGCCATACGTCAAATATCGTATACAGAGAAGCATTACTGTAAAGTAATTTTCAACACATTTGCTCGAAAAATGCATTTACAAAGCCTGTATACATTGTTCGAAAGTTAAAAATTACGCACCATACAACGGAACGTGCGGTAAAATAGGTACTCTCACCTAAGTACCTATTTTACCGCACGTTCCGTTGTATAGCACCGTGCGTTTTCTTTACGGTTTTTTTTTTAATTTCCATAAAAAATATATAAGAATTCCACCAAAGAGTTTTACATTATGAGAATAAACAACCTGACTGATCGAACCTCCTTGGAAGCGCTTTTGCTCAATACGTTGTCTCACTTTAATACTAAAGAGTAAATGAGACGAAAGATGTAGTTCTAATTTTCACCACTTGCATGTGGCGCCATTTGCAAATTCGCGCCATTTTCATATTAGAAACTTCAAAAATTGTTGCGACTTTCCCACTGTTAAATAAACAAAATAAAAATATGAGTTCAACATACTAAATGTGAAATTAATAATGTCAGTCAGCCAAAGCAGCACTGAATTTCAATAATTGTTCAAATTTTACTATTAATTTCCAAGAGTAAGTGACCTATCTGTTTATTTTCTTATTTGCTATTAAAAATAGTCAAATGAAAAAGTTTGTACTGTACTGTTTTCTCGCAAATGTGTTGAAAAACATTGTATGACACACGTGCAGAAATTGGTATTTACAAACTCGTGACTATGGTAAGCCCTCGACTTCGTCTCGGGCTTACATTCGTCTACTCGTTTGTAAAAACCAACTTACCGCACTAGTATCATAAATAACTATTTTTAGCTACCCAAACGTCGGTATATGTAATTCAAAATATGCTGCCCGAAAAGTCACTATTCCACGCTGACGAAGTCGCGGGCACAGCTAGTTAATAAATAAAAGGACTGATTATGATAAATAATAAAACCTTTGTTTTATTTCATAAATTTTAATAAAATGCTATTATAAATTATCCAGTATTAATATCAACTTCCTCTATTATTGTTATTTTTCTGCCAAATCAAATAATAAGTACTGGATTATTTAATAAAACATGTATTTGCAACATTACATTACTGTTAATCTTTTGACACCACACATCGACGAATATTACTGTAATGTAATATTACATTACACACTATCGCTTGGATTTCACACGAATAATATCGTAATATCATATTGCCGTTAGGTTTTTTGACACTGTATTACAACGAATAATACTATAATGCATTAATATTGACTACGATATTGTTGCGTTTACACGCGAATAATATGGTAATGATGCGTTGCATACTATACTTTTACCATTTAATTTCAGTAAAATTATTTTTGTGAATAACTTAATTTTATTAAAGTATTACAAAAAAATCATAATATAAATTAGATTGTAAAAAAATTAGCTTTGTTTTGACGTTTAAATGTCTACTTTACGATCTACCCGTGCCGAGATATACGCATAAAACAGTTTTTTATTTTTCCTGTAAAATTTTGATTTATCGATTACCATATTATTCGGTGGGGGGAGCGTATTAGCCTGGATCATTTTGACGGTCTGTTTTGCATAGTACGTAAAAAACAGTCAACATGGTCAATAGTGCATTTAAGGGGTTTACATGACCTAAAGCGCGGTCACTGTCGGACTGCATTGAAAAGAAAGAGAAGCGCAATGACACAATGCTGGTAATTTATTGCAAAATATGCAGCGATGCGGTGAGCATTACAAAAAATTTATTGTTTAGACTAAAAAATTAAAACACTAGTATTTTGAATAATCTGAGAAAAAATCAGAATAATTGTATGTATATATATTATGGTTTTTATTGTAAAAAGAAAGTTTTTAGAGGTATCTTCATGATTTTATTCTATCGCATCAAATTACTTGTATTATGTTTTCAACACACATGTCCGTGACTACCGCAGGACCACCAACGCCAATCGCTTCCATATTTGGTAAATAATTAGTGCTCAATTTGTACTAATTAGTACTCGAACAACAAAATTGGTACCTTAGTAGTTTTCGAGAAAATCGACTTTGAAGGTGGTCCTGCGGTAGTCACGCTCCCTTCAGCAGGACCACCATGAGCGCCGAAAAAGGGCCCACGCTACAGCTATTCTAAGTATACAAATAATTAGTACCCATAAATGTGATTTATTTCGTAAAAAAAACAGAACTGTAATATTTGTATTTACCGAGAAATCAACGATGATAACTTTCTCGAAATTGTTCAGCAGGACCACGATTTTGAATGTTGATTCCAAGCTAGAGAAGCTTGTCGCTTTCCTCAAACCTACATAGAAAATTAGTACCCTGCAAGATAAAATTAGTACCCAAAATTCAAAGTTAATACTTCAGTAGTTTACGAGATATACCATGCCAATGGTGGGGTGGCGGTAGTCACGGTGCCAAATTTTCATTTCAAGATTTCTCTATTAAAAACTCTATGATTTCTTCCCAAATTTATACAAAAATTAGTACTCCTAAAGAAGTTAAAGCGACTAGAAATCCAGATTCCTAAGTGTTGTATTTTAAGAGAAATTAGCTTTCATTACTTTTCCATACTAAATCTCCGCGTATGACGCGACCAAAGTAAGTTGTCAACGGTGCCAATTCCTTTGTTCACAAACTAAACTAAATTTGAGTTCAGTGCATCTTATCTTTTGTTTCATTATGAAAAGGACAGACAATAAATTTTAGTTTTGTCCTGTCAAAGTAATCAGAGCCTGACACTACTCAATACAAGTTTAGACGTGATTAAAAACATGCCTACTAATGTTACGTCAATTTACGTCAGACGCTGATTAATTTGATAGGACTAAACTAAAACTTATCTTTTGTCCTTTTCTTAATGAAATAGATAGAAAAAGATGCACTGAACTCAAATTTAGTTTAGTTTGTGAACAAGGGAATAGGCACCAATGGTGGTATTGAGCTGTTTAAGAGATGTACACTCGTGCACATAAATTTATGGATGTCGGAATAGTATCAACAGTTCAATATCTAAATTTTTATACAAACTGTGTATCTAGGTACATATTAAGAAAAAAATAACCTATCGCTACCCATGGCTTGTGATACCTTTGTTATTGACGTGGCTTGTCGAACATAATAGGCACATAATTAGTACACAGTGATATGAAAACACTAAAATATGCGTGTGCCCTTTGCAATGCATATTATTCAAATATTTGCTGTGCCCGACAGGGTCCATAATTGTGTCTAGTATTTTTTATTTACCACCTGTAATTACATTATATGGATTGCAATAAACGATTTGAGATTTGATATAAAAGGTACCTATTACTTACTTTTAGGTTTGTAATCCTTTTATCCTTACGTTAAATTAGCAACATAGTATATTAGTTTTTAATACTAAGAGCTTGTCCAGAAAGGGCGAATTCGCCGCGATTCTCTCGTGCGTATTACGCGCGACCTTTGCGTTCAGAAGGGGCGTACCAACGCGCGAGCATTTGGGTTCGAATTTCATTTGTCAGTAGAAAACATGGAGTAGAACGCTCTGGAGTTCGCGCGTCAACTGGACGCAACAAGGAGTCTCCAGTATCTCGACTCGCGCGCAAAACGCGCGAGTCGAGAGGCTGGCGAAGTGAACGCGATTTACGCGCGGATTTTGAAATCGCGCGATGCTTGTGGACGCGATGTATTGGCGCCTAGTATCTCGTTAACGCGCGAATGAATTCTCGCGAAACGTTTCGCGGTGAATTCGCTCCTTCTGGACAAGGTCTTAGGTAGGTATTACTGCTTGCAGCAACGGTAAATTAGTAGAAAAGAAATAAATAAAAAATACCTATCGCTTTTAATGATATTCATTCACAACAACACAGAAGGTAGGTACCTACTTACAATACCTACAGAAAAATAATTATTCAAGTACTTACCTACCTGCCCACGTCAATAACAAAGGTATCACAGGCGATGGGTAGCGATAAGTTATTTTTTTTTTCTTATTAAGTATAAAAGTTCACTTTGTATAAAAATTTAGATATTGAATGTTAATACTATTTCGACATCCATAAATTTATGTGCACGAGTGTACATCTCTTAAACAGCTTAATACCATTGACAACTTAATTTGGTCGGGTTATACGCGGAGATTTAGTATGGAAAAGTAATGAAAGCTAATTTCTCTTAAAATACAACACTTAGGAATCTGGATTTCTAGTCGCTTTAACTTCTTTAGGAGTACTAATTTTTGTATAAATTTGGGAAGAAATCATAGAGTTTTTAATAGAGAAATCTTGAAATGAAAATTTGGCACCGTGACTACCGCCACCCCACCATTGGCATGGTATATCTCGTAAACTACTGAAGTATTAACTTTGAATTTTGGGTACTAATTTTATCTTGCAGGGTACTAATTTTCTATGTAGGTTTGAGGAAAGCGACAAGCTTCTCTAGCTTGGAATCAACATTCAAAATCGTGGTCCTGCTGAACAATTTCGAAAAAGTTATCATCGTTGATTTCTCGGTAAATACAAATATTACAGTTCTGTTTTTTTTACGAAATAAATCACATTTATGGGTACTAATTATTTGTATACTTAGAATAGCTGTAGCGTGGGCCCTTTTTCGGCGCTCATGGTGGTCCTGCTGAAGGGAGCGTGACTACCGCAGGACCACCTTCAAAGTCGATTTTCTCGAAAACTACTAAGGTACCAATTTTGTTGTTCGAGTACTAATTAGTACCAATTGAGCACTAATTATTTACCAAATATGGAAGCGATTGGCGTTGGTGGTCCTGCGGTAGTCACGGACATTCAACACACTAGCATATATCCTGAAGAATATCATATATTTTCCTGATTTTGTTTACTGTAGTCGATCATATACTTTAATTGTTTCTAAAACTTGCGTTTTTTGTGTTTAGATCCTGTAAGTCCCTTAGGAAGTAATAGAGTTTAGCGAACTTGACCCTAGGAATGTTACTGTAAAAGTTTTGTGGACTTCTTCAGACTTTAATATGTTCAAATAGTCTATCTTTAATTTTGTTTATAAAATTAACAAACTATATAGCTTTTAATCATGTTAAGCCGTTGGTCCCGGCCATATAAATAACCGGCCATATAAAAAACAAACTTCTATCTTATATCTATGGTCCCCGGCTGTGATTCGTAGATCTTTGACAGTCATTACGAGTACCTAGTAGAAGCCCAAGTGTGTGATAACTAGTCTTACTAAAGGATATTGTGTTACCCTGTAACTGGGTTGTGGAGCTCAGATCGGCATTTGTTCCATGAAAATTAAGATTAAATGAAATGAAATGTTTATTTATGTAAGTAGATATTTTAAGACACTTTCACACGTCAATATTTTAAAAACTAGATGGCGCCGGCGTTTCCTAGCTAGCTGATTGATCCCTGAGATGAAATGCCGAAACAAACTCAGAGGTCGTGGTCTCTTTAAAGTCCAAACATTATATTATTAGAATTTTATAATATACATGTTTGTACTTTAATAGAGACCATTGACCTTACTTTTTAGCTGCATCCGGTTACGCTGAAAGCCGACCTTAATATCTCGATATAGCTAAGAACGGGCTAGTCAGATTGTGCTTCAAGTGATTTTGTTTCCAAAAGAATATTCCGGGTGCGTATTGATAAAGTTCTTTCTACGTCCCGTATATTGCTCAACGATGTTCCTCGAGGACCGATGCCTGGCCCACTGATGTTTATACAACCCCTCACCGACTTGAAAAACATGTTTCATCTGTCTTTCTCATTATTTAAAACTAGCTTCTGCCCGCGACTTCAGCCGTTTGCTTGCTCTCCGTACCTTCCCGCGTTTAATTCTTCGCTTTGCGTTCTTTCTGACTTTTTTCTTTTTTTCTCGGATTTTAAGAGTCTTAACGTGATGTTAAAAACTTTTCTCAAGAATTGGGTTAATAAATGCAAAAATATTTTTTCAAATCCGACCGGTAGTTTCAGAAATTAGCACGTTCAAACAAAAAAATATGTGTACGCATACGCATAGGCAGAATACAAACTTACAAAGGTCTAGTTAAGAACATTTTCGAAAAATAGTGTTATAGCCAAATTAGACCGATTTTAAATTTTCCATAGAAACAGAGATTTCCAGTTATCTTTTTTTGAACGAGACATTTCGAAAATGTTCTTTACTAACTTTTTAGACTTTTGTATCCTGCTTATGCGTATGAAGTTTCATTCATTTCGAAAAACAAGGTCTTGAAAGTTTGTATAAAATGCCGTACGTCGTAAACGCTCTTAATAGTATAGAATAGCATAGATATAAAAAAGGATATGTATTATGCACGTGGCGGTCTGTAGTGTTTGCCTACCCCCATGGGAAGAAGGCGTGACTATTTAGGTAGGTATATAATGTAAGAATTAAAAAAAAATATGTTAGTTGCTTATTATCACACAAACACATGGAGAGAGAGTATTCTCGTGGTGAGAGTTCATTCCGGAAACTGGGTCATGAACCAGACACCCTGTCTAGTCTAGACCATCATAAACAACTTTACTTATCATAACAATCCATATTTACCATTTTCTTATTTTATTAATACGTATACTCGTATATAGCTAATGCAAAATCCATTATAAGACATAATTAAATAGTGTTCGATCATTAACTTTTACTACTTTCGATTGGTTGCCCTATAAGTAGTTATACAAATAATGTAATGCTTTAACAGAATGAAGAACATAACAAAAATAAGGTCGAATCCTAGGAGGAGATCCAGGCAGTTGTCCCACCGCGTGAACGAGTAGCGAGTAGAACTAGCAACTAAAATCGAGTTGGTGAGCAGCGAGCAACGAGTGTGTAGTTCCGATAGTTTTGTCACTGGGCTATCAGCGAGTGTCCGAGTGCGACGGGCGATTACTCGCACCACTCGCTCGGGGCGGTTACTCCCACAGGGGTTTGTCTGGTTGGTCTCTCGACGTGAGCTCTGACCGCCAAGCGAGCATCACTGAGCGAGTAACGCTGAGCGAATATTATCTTTGATAGCTCTTGTCGGTCAGCGACAAACCAGTAGAGCGAGTCCTCGCCGGCAATGTGAACAGTCAGCAATCAACTATTAATAATTGCATCTCTTTTGTTTAAACGGAATGTAAGTATTATATACATATTGTACGTTTCTTGAGCGAGAAAATAGCCGATAGTTAGTCGCTTCTTCGCCGGCGGTGGAACAACTGCCTAAATAATAAAATCTGAGGTGAATCCTATTAATAGCTAAATGTTACCAAATAATGAAAAAATTAATATTTTTTTTCGATATTTGTTTAGCCCAAACAAGGCCGAATCAAACAAAAGTCTAGCAGTCAGCAGACATTATATTCACATTAAACGTGGACTCCCACACAGTGTTTCATCAGTAACTACGTCCTTATATGTGGTATAATTTGATGGAACATATCGTTAATTCCCTCGTTTCGCCACAATTGCTTTCAATTTACATAAGCGGGTCAACGAATGCATACGTAATAATAATATTATGTTATGTTAATAGTGTATGTATGTTGCGAGCTTATAAGCTGAAGTGTTGTGCACTGTGCTGCGTGCAATATATCAGATACAAGTGCGTTGCACATGCCTGCTAATCTTCTATTTGACAGCTACCAGTCAAGCGCGGACGTAAATAGCCGGTATCGACGTCAGTGCGGCCGATGCTCCCCTTTGTTAAAAAAAACCTACCTTACGTAATGCGATTTGAGGGGGGAGGGGATCCGAACAAGTCTGATTTTTCTTCATGAGGATGGGCGGGGTCTAGATTATTCTTAGGTAAGATCACAAAAGTAATTTTATAAGTTTTTATATTTTTACTTTTCTTTGCAATTTTGGTGGATTGATCTTACATAAGATTGAAAGAGGGGGCAGGGGGTTCATGCAAGTTTTATTTTTTCTTAGTACCTGGGGGGCAGGGGGTCATAAATTGGTTAATATTACCTTACTACTAATAGATGAACAGCACCAAAGCGCGTTCCCAACTTCCCAGACTCGCATGTTTACCTACTTTGTGTCGGTTCGCCTTTGTCGCCAAGTAATAATTTATGAAGCGAAACCTTCCTCGACAGACGTGCTTCATGGTGGTGAAAACAACATAAAAATTCTTCTAATGGTGAAGATAAGCGCCATTACAGGCGAATAGACGCTTATAGGAAAATTTATTGTATTATCGTCAGAGATAGTTACTGCCCTAAAACTTGGAGCATAATTTGCCAATATTTTACCGTAGCACGACTAATTAATTGGAACGTCGGCGTTAAATTTGTAGTCTGTTTTCATCGACACGAAAACTACAGTAAAAAATCTTCGCTAAGAACAGATAAAATTAATAAGCACGGTGTCAAAGCGTTACATAAAAATGCAACATCACATGACGATACTTATTTTCATGAACTCAACGCCACGCGGAATCGCCATAAGAACGTATTGAGTCAGTGCATACGGATAGCAATTAACGAGACTGCAGCACGTTTTCACATAACGAACCGCTCGACAGGCTCTCTAGAGTTTTTGCTTTAGCTGACATTTACTGGGTATCTTCATCAACAAAGGACTCCAGTAATAATGAGTTACGTATAGGTAGTTATAATATATGCTTTACTAGATTATGGATGAACTATGCTTGAGTGAAATAGAGTATCATATTTCAAAGTTCAACTGCGTCATCGGACGAATATCACACGCAAGTTAGACATACTGACCGATGCACAATGCTAGAAACTTTGGGCTTACATTTAAAACCTTTACATCTTGTGTGCGCTAAAGTTGTCAAACGGTTCACTGCCGTCATCTGTACAAACTGCACGACCGTGCAGTTGTCATGTGGCTACTTTGTAGTTTATCAAACGACATCGCAACGCTTCTGTAAGTGTCAGAATTTTATGTTCTAGTAATAGCATTACCTGCTTATATATAGTTATGAGTCCGAGTAGATTAGGTAGGTACTTCCTGCAATAACAACTAACCTTATTTATAATATCTTCAGTTGGCTTGAGCTATATTATGCAGTTTGTCTGTACTCACTGAGTTAATTTGCCAACATTCTTTACTTTTATCCTCGTCTGTGTAAAAAGTCATATGCATGAAATCGCGGGACTGGTTGAACTCAACCTCGCAAAGTAAGCGAAAATATTTTTAAATTTAATAAAAAATTTTTTGTAAACCGATAGTAGTCTAGAATTTAATCATATTTTGACTAACGTTATTATCGTAGCAGCATACTTTTAAAGAATGTTGTAGATAATTTCAATCTTGTCTCCAAGATTATCGTGTCGTACATTTTTCATAGCCAGAGAAAATATTTTATGTGAATTCTCTGATCAAGACAGAGCAGATGTTGCTTCAATATTGTAAAAATCCTCATCATCTTATTATGGACACATGCAGTCTTTAGTTTATCGGTCACAGATTGATATTACTTAGGACCAGGCACGAGTAACTTCGACTCAGATAAAATCGAATTTGTTAGCAGCCGGTACGCGGCATCTACAATACTATGGAGTATATCTATCACCCGATCCGCATGCAAACTGCACATTGATACATTCTGCAGATATATCGTTATTGTATGAAACATTGTTCATTTGTGTTATTTCTTTACTGAGGTACACGAAATTCACCAAACAAAGTCCTCAGCATAATTAATGTCATCTATGCTTGCCAGAAAACGGAGGCCATTGTCTTGTGTCAGGCTAAGGCAAATACAAACTGCTTGTACACAAACACTTTTCCCTGAGTTAATGGAGTGCAAACATTGACAATGGCAAATTGGTCCATAAATATTAGTGAGCAGTGTACGAACCTCGAGGGTATACTATCGATGCGGTACGATCGCTATATCCGTTCGCAACTCACTCTACTGACGCTGAATGCTGATTACCGTCATTATAATTAACAATCGCCTGAAATGCTAATGAATTTTTATAGTTCACATATACCACACCGATACAATCATAGCTATATATACCTTTATGTAGATTCGTGTTCTCCCATTTTTCTTTTCCTAGACACTCGAGCTCACTGCACGGGGAAGGTCAAAGTTCAGCCTCTACCTTGAATGGACGGTATTCGATGCACATCTCATTTCTCGTGCACTCGGGTCTCGGGCACTTGTTGTCGATGTAAGCGGCATCACAGATTATCGTATGACATTGACGGTGTACCTGCACGAATGCTAATGAACGTATAAATCTTCCTAATGCATTACTTATTCCTTGGACGACCTCTTAGAAATATCTGGAAAGGCACGGCGTCACAGCAACTTCCTGCATTATGTATGTTACTATATGATTTATCCTGCTACTCGACAAAATAAGAATAGAATTTTAAATCGCTTTAGGGAAATCGGAATCTTATTTGGCCATTGTATTCTATGAACTATCGGACATTTGCTTCGATTTACTTAAATTCGTGATTTCGTGTGCTGATGGGACACAGCGTGACCCAAACAGTCAAATGACGTCACGCTATCTGTATTGATCCCATACAAATTTACATGAAAAGAGAATTATTTTCCGTATATAGCATCATAAAATATGTACGGAAATTTTATCAAAATAATGGTTGAGTAAATTTAAAGTAATAAAGGTTTGAGTACCTACCTAATGAAGGCTTACAAATCGCCGAAACCGATTATCAGGGAAGGTTAATGTTAAATTTAGATTTAGGTAAGCTACAAGCTCAAAATATACTGGGTCTGAACCCGTTACCTAATAAGCTTATTCGAGTTGAAAATGTTCTCAAAAAAAATGTTTTATTAAAATGTTCCCGGTAAAGTGCCTATAAGAATATATTTTTTGCAAAACGTGCAGCAAAGTAAAACACACACACTACATACAAAGTTGATACGACAGAGGGGCTTTCCTTTAAACTGCCTATACTAGATACCATTTTCAAGCTCTGTACCAAAAATCAATTAAATAGGAGCAGTAGTTTAGTCACAAATGATTTTTGAAGTTTTTGCTACGTTTGAACACGATGTATATTTCCTAACAGCTGATTATCTCATACGCATAGGTCATGCACCTTAAAACGATAATCTGAGTATAAGATACATTGTTGTCGCACAAGTACAACCAAATATTTCACGAAGCAATAAATACACACACACTTGCACTTTCACTATGAGAGTGACAAACATAGCAAAACCCCCGCGCCTTTTTCCCGCGCGTAAAAGGAATAGAAATAGGTCAGTGTGTTGCTATTGTATCCTAGATACTTGCGAATTTGCTAAAAAAACTTGTTCTTTCAGTGGACAGTGCGCAAGCGTCATCCATTCGGGACGTACGTTACGTAACACGGGAGCCCCGGCGCCGCCGCCGCGCCGTTATGTTTTGTCGAACTCGCTGACAATAATTGTGATTTTGTTTTGTTATTGTGATAGACACTAAATAAGTTTAATCCAGTATTTTTTTTTATTGTGACAGGATACGTAACTTGGGAATATTATTATTTAGTGTTAGTGTTTTTTTTTTTGTGATTGACTGTTTTTATTGTGATAGGATACGTAATTAAACGTTGGTTGTATGTGTGTGTAAAATTAAAGTGTTCAGCAATGCCTCGTGTAACTTACACGGCGTCAGAATACACTTACATGATTTTAATTTACGGTGAATGCCGTGGAAACACAGATTTAGCTCTGCGAACATACCGAGAAAGGTATGGTGACCGGCGCAATAGCCCTAGGAACGCCGGCACCATACAATTGGCAGTACAAAGATTACGGGAATTAAAGTGCTTAGCGACGGACAGTGATTTAATTAGAAAAATAAATAACAATATTCTCCGTCGGTATAATTTGTGCATTAATATGAATCGAGGACACATCGAGAACTTAAAAATTTTGTGTTTTTGTGTGTGCGCGTACTTTACAACTTACCTAACATAAAAGCCGCGCGAGCGAGCGGTCTAAACCGCCCGCTCCCCGCCCCCCCCCCCCCCGCCCCCCGCCAAGAGAGATAACACACACACGCGCTCCTGCGCGACTTTGTTACTAGGCATCTAAGGTCAGTCAAATTTATTTATAAAGGGTGGTTGCGTTTCACTCTGACTTTAAGCTATTTAGTTTGTTTGAAAAAAAAAAAATCTCATTTTTGGCGCTTTCTATTTTTGTACTGTATCGAATTAATACTATACACGTATAGTATACGTAGTGTAATTTAATGCCCCTCTGTCATATCAACTCTGTATAAGATATACCTATTCAGTTTCTCGAAATACATATTTCATCCGCACAGGTAACGAAATAGTTCTAGCTCACAGGAAGCCACGATATCGACCTTGGCGGAAACCTGCGCGTGGCTGTTATCCCAACATTCCCATCCTACGTGCACACTAAAATAGTGCACTCTGCCGCACTTTAAAACGAACCGAGGTAAGTAAATAAAATCCTTCACTGTAAAAACAAAAGCTGCAATTTTAAAAGAGAATTTATAAGCAAGTTTATTTTCTGGAGGTTACGCATACGTAATGACAACATAATATCATTGGGTTTATGAAAGATTACGTCACCTTTAGTTTTAGTAAAGTACCTAAGTACAGACGCCAGCACATCAAGCTACCCGAAACTGTCAAATTTTCCCAATCAACCTTGAACCTTGCTGTAGCGATAAAGTTGAAATTTGACAGATTGTAGTAGCTTGATGTGCTGCATGTCGATTCTGTAAAAATCTCACCGTGAATACTTGCGTGGAGTGAGCTGTCAGTGTCATCCTACTGATGCTAGGGATTGACCAAGCAAACATTTACAATCATAAAAGAGATTTTAATATTATTTTTTAATGCTAATCCTATTGATATTTTTATATAATTCAAAGCTAGTATTTTAGTGGTCAAAACATTAATATTTTGTGGGGTTTTACTTACAATAAAATAGCTAAACAGAATCTCAACCTTGTTTTTTTTTTCTTTTTTCCCTAGACTAGTAAGTCCTTATATAGCCAGACAGCGCTAGCGCCTAACGCGCTTGCGCGGCGTGAAATATGGCTCATTCCGAATTAAGTCATCATCGCTCACATGAATAATTTGCTTTCCGATTTAGATAAATCACCACTATGGCAGCTGAGAGTCAGTAATATACCTATTCACTTGAATAGTTACTCATGGTTGGATTATAGTATTTATTTGTGTATACACCACGAATTTCTTCTTCTTTGGTAAGGTGGCGACTGTAGCCAGAAGCACAATTTCGAAAATGCCACGTTAGTTTAAAGATCGGTGATAATTATTAATTTAGGGCATGGTCGGTAGTCGGCGTTATCGCAAGATGGCACATGCCATGACTTCATATATGTCGATTCACGGGACATCGTTATCGCGTTCACGTTAATTCAGAAAAGGGCCCTAATTCACTTTGACCACTTAATGATTCATTACTTCGAAACCACGTCAATTCCTTAATACCCTAATCACTACATCTGCTATTAACGTATTCTCTATGACACAATGACCGAAACCGGTTTGAACTGTCAAAATACCACGCTTGACAACCGTACGGCGTGGTAAGATTATGCGGGGAATAATAGATAAATACCATACAGCAGAATTGGGGTCAAGGTGTAAGCACGCTGTAGTCGATTACAGTGCAATTCGGAATGTACCATATATCACTCCACTCGAATCTCGTAACCATGGCAACACCACCTCGGCGTCAACACCTCCACCAGCCGCGTTTTGATTGGCGAATACCTCGTCTTTTTCTACTTTAGTTACACATTTTGAAAATCGCTCAACGAACACTTTGCTTAATCTGCCCCTTGGCAGACTCTAAGGCAGGGTCGCCATGAAATGTTGGGGGTTCAAGGGTCGTTAGAATTAGACAACCAGCTTGATACTTTAATGCATATCTAGTGAATTTATGTTACAATGCGCATTGATGTAAACTGCTTACTTATATTCTAAAGGAGTGTACTTACTACGTTATGCACTATTAGGGACCATACATACACTTCAGGACACCAACCACTTCTTCATTTAAGGGTTACTAGAGGTGCAGTGCAAACACGGGCGCGCGATGAGCGATAAAATATTTGCACTTATTTGACGTTGGTATTGCATTTTCCTAATGTTCTTATACATGACGCCTTACAAGTTAAATATGTAAAAACAAATCTCTAATGTGATAATGAGTGACTAACGCGCAAGCGCGGCGTGATCACTTCACCTTCACTCCACCCGATTCACGACATTAAATGTCGTGAATCGGGTGAAGTGAAGGTGAAGTGATCACGCAATCTGCAATGTGGTAATGACAGTGATTAACGCGCAAGCGCGGCGTGATCTTATCACTTCACCTTCACTTCACCCGATTTACGACATTTAGTGTCGTGAATCGGGTGAAGTGATCACGCCACACAAACTACGTGGGATTACATTCTATGGTCCGTCAGCTAGGCATCCGTTAGCACTCGATGACTTGACACACTCGGTTATCTCTTCTAATTCAATAGATTTGGGTTAATAACAACGCTGAACATCGTCGCAGTCTTTACTAGACTCGATCTACAATTGCTCATAATAACCAAACAATGTCGATGCGTATTTTCATCAGTCTAGCTGTCATAAACGTGAATGTTTTAATTTTATTTACTGTTCGTACGTGACGCGCTCGCGCCTCAGTCTATATAAGGACTTACTAGACTAGGGAAAAAAGAAAAAAAAAACAGGATTGAGATTCTGATTGCGCTTCTGTTTTGCTATTTTATTGTAAGTAAAACCCCACAAAATATTAATGTTTTGACCACTAAAATACTAGCTTTGAATTATATAAAAATATCAATAGGATTAGGCTAAAAAAATATTATTAAAATCTCGATTATGATTGTAAATGTATGCTTGGTCAATCCCTAGTATCTGGTAAGATGACACTGACTGTTCACTCCACGCTCACTTCACCTAAGTTTTCACGGTGAGATGGTTACAGAATCGCACTGCTGGTGTCTGTCGGTACCTAGTTATGTAAGCTTCTACCTTTTGTCTCCTTCAAAACAGCACCCTAATTGCGTAACAGTCTTTCTGAATTATTTTGAAGGATATTGCTAAACCATTGCCTAAAGGCTCCTGCAAACAGGCGCGACGCCCGACGCGAATCGCGCGCGCCACAAAGGCACCGCTCGTTGCGCGACTTGCGGTGCCTTTGTGTCGCGTGTCGCGTCGCGCCTGTGTTTACGAGGCTTAATACGTTCGAAAAATTTGTCTGCTCAAAAACATAAATAACGCAATTATTGTTGTTGAACTATCAAAATGGAAGCCACTGCTACTGTTAGCGTGATACGCAATTACCCCGCAGTTTAGTATAGATACTTTGTCCCGTTCAAAAACCAAATTTTTTGTTTAAACTCACTTTAAAGTATATGAAAGGAATAAGTTCCTGTTGAATAGTTATGGAACTTGCCATGAAACAAGGTTATTTAATATTAAATTTGTCCTTTTATTTACCTTTCTCTCCTTTTGTTTCGTTATAGTAGTAGAGTAGATATGCTCCCCTGTCTTCTATTTTATAACCTTGCCTTCTCACTTCAGATAATCCGATGATGTCCCAGTTAATTTTCGGTTAAGGTGTTGGATTCCTGGTAAAAAAGCAGCACAATACAAACGTACAAGACTTTATCGCGATATCCGAGAGAGTTGCGGCTCTACATGTGGACATACATGGAAAGAAATTCTTTATAATCCAAGCATACGCACCTACTCAAAGAGCAACTACAGAAGAAATTGAAAAATTCTATGTTGACCTAGATAAAGCAATGCATAAAAGCACAAAAAATATAATATTTTTAGGAGACATGAACGCCAAAATAGGATATCCCAAAGAAAATGAAGAACTAGTAATAGGAAGATATGGTTACGGAAAAAGGAATGATAGAGGAGAAATGTTCATAAAATTTTGCTTTCAATACAACTTGAAAATTGCTAATACTATTTTCAAAAAATCTAACAAGCTTCGATGGACCTGGAGATCACCTGATGGAAAATCGAAAAATGAAATCGACTTTATAGCTACAAATATCACAAATAATATACAAAACATGAATGTGATGAGTAATTTGCAACACCCTAGCGACCATAGAATGATAAGAATCACCCTCAATATGGAGAACAACAAGATATCTCGAGCGCACTACCGAGGCAAAACATACATAGAAAACGAAAAAACAAAAGAAGACCGACCAACTCTGACCTGCAATGACAATGACAGTGTACAGCAATTCAACAGGAAAATTGAGACATTTTTACTTAGAAGCTACAAAAAACCAACTGAAGACACAACTGAAAAAAGAAATAAAGAAATTATAACAGAAGAAATAAAAACTCTGAAATACAAAAAACACATATTAAAAAACAAGAAACACAAAACTAGGGAAGAAAAGAAAACTCTGAGTAAATTATACAGGATAATACACAAAAAAATAAATCAGAATATTAAAAAGAGGAGACTAGACACAATTAGCAAATTCATAGAAGAGACAGGTGGAACAAAAAAGGCTTAAGTATAAAAAACTAGAAACAACCAAACATGTAATGACACAACTTCAGAATACTTCAGGAACCATCGTCACGCACAGAAAAGACCTAATGACAATAGCTACACAATTTTACAAGAACCTATACGCATGCACCAACAAAAACAGCGAGAGAAAAAATATTATAAATTCCAAACCAAACCTAGAACCAGTCCCACCCTTTTTAGAAAACGAGATAGAGCTATCGATAAATAAGCTAAAAGCTGGAAAGAGCCCAGGACCTGACGGAGTGACAAACGAGATGATAAAAGCCGCAAAAGAAACATTAATAAAACCAATCACTCAGCTCTTTAACACCATCCTTACATCAAAGGAATTACCAGAAACATGGACATGCTCGGAAATAGCCCTATTATATAAAAAGGGCGACCCTAAACTGATTTCTAACTACAGGCCGATCAGTCTCATATCTTGCCTGTATAAAGTATTTGCATCAACCCTACTGAGACGTATAACACCGAAGATTGACGAGAACCAGCCAATAGAACAGGCAGGATTTATGAAAGGTTTCGCTACCATTGATCACATTCACACACTGAAAGTAATTATTGAACGGTTTACGGAATATGACCTTCCCATATATATTGCGTTTATAGATTACTCTAAAGCTTTCGATTCAATTTCACATAACTCTATATGGCAGGCTTTAGACCAGCAAGGATTAGACCAGGACTACATAGAAATCATAAAAGCAATTTACTTAAGAAGCTCTACAAGAGTACGACTAGACACTAGAGGTCCAACATTTCAAGTCGAGAGGGGGGTAAAGCAAGGAGACCCACTTTCCCCAAAGCTTTTCATCGCAGTCCTGGAATCCATCTTCCAAAATCTCGATTGGAGTGATATGGGAATAAATATCAATGGCAAGTACCTCTCACACCTCAGGTTTGCGGATGACATAGTACTAATGTCGGAAAACGCATACGATCTGAACCATATGTTAAATTCCCTTAGTCATCACAGTGAGACCGTTGGGCTACAGATCAATTGGGACAAAACCAAAATCATGACAAACCGTGAACAAATACCTATATCTATACAGACAGCACCTATAGAATATGTCGTGGACTATATTTACCTTGGCCACCTAATTTCAACAAAATCTTGCACAGAAAAAGAAATCGATCGCAGGGTGAAAAATACTTGGAATAGGTACTGGAGTATGAAGGAAATTTTCAAGGGTCCCATACCCATAAAGTTGAAAACAAAAGCAATGAATATCTGCCTAACACCGGTTCTCACATACGCATGTCAAACCTGGCCTCTCAAAAAATCCTTCCTAAGTAAAATAAGAAGCTGTCAACGAGGAATTGAACGGAGTTACTTAAGTATCAGATTGAAGGACAGAGTCAAAAGTTCATTGATAAGGAAAATAACCAAGGCAAGAGATGTGGTCAAACAGGTCCTGACACTGAAATGGAAATGGTCAGGCCATATTCAAAGAACTACCGATGAAAGATGGTCACAAGTCGTTACAAATTGGTTTCCAATCAGTAAGAAGAGAAGGAAGGGTAGACCACTTAAAAGATGGAGTGACGATTTAAAGGAAACAGCCGGAAACTTATGGCCGAGACTGGCGAAAGACAGAGTCAGTTGGAACAGTTTGGAGGAGGCTTTCACCGCAAAAGGCGGCCCTTACACCTAACAATACTAATCTTATTTTAAGTACAAACACTAACATAACTAACAAATAAATAAATAAGTGCACAACATTATAAAATATAAACCTAAATGTAAGGGATAAAAATAAAGCTAAATAAATAAATTTTATTTACCAGCATAACTCAACTTACTTTTATTTACATTTCGTTCGTTTAGAATATTCTAAATAAAAGCATTAAAAACTTAAACGTCTTTATAACTAGTTAAGGTTCCCTTATTAGGTATGTCTACGAACAAACAATAAAGGATACTATTTTTGCAATCAAATCAAATCATTTATTGGTTTGCAGTAGGATTATTAAAATTGCTTATTAGTCTTATAGGCTAGATTGTAATTAATTACTAAGAACCTGGTTCTTTTTAATAAAGGATAAAAAAATTAAAAAACTTGTTTCTGTCCTTTGCTGTATTTAAGCCTGGGCTCTGGGTTCTGGGTCATCTTCCTATCGCTTCAACTGTCTTCCTCTACTTCTTTTGCTTTCCCTAGGGTACCATTCAGTTATTATTTTTGTCCATTTCTCTTTCAGTAGGTAAATGGGACTAAATAAATATATTCTAGGGAATTATTGGATTTTCCATGGTTTCCTAGAGCATTAGTAATCTTAGATACTAATATTATAAAGAGGTAAAGTTTGTGAGGTTGTAGGAGGTAATCTTCGAAACTACTGATTCGATCCCGAAAATTTTTTGACTAACGAGAAGCTACATTATGCCTGAGTGTCATAGGCTATGTTTTATGTTAAAACGAGAAACTTCACGCGGACAAAGTCGCGGGCAGAAGCTAGTGATTCAATAATAAAAAAATATTTTTTTAATTCTGTTAACAAGGATCTACAGAATGTACAGACGCCAGCACATCAAGCTACTACAATCTGCCAGATTTCTTTAATAGATTTTCAACTTTATCGCTAAAGCATAAGGTTCAAAGTTGATTGGGAAAATTTGACAGTTTCGGGTAGCTTGATGTGCTGGCGTCTGTACATTATACGAGTAAATAACAATATTACATAAACGAAAATTAAAATGCAGATGAAAATTAAAAATTAAAATGAAAAATAAGAATCAAAATTAAAATCAACAACAAAATTAAAATGTAAATTAAAATTATAATTAACTGACTGATTTAATAATCCCGACCTCCACATCGGAGATGATACCCTGTCAGCCACCGTCTAACAAACAAACAAACACACAAACAAAAATGTTTTTAGTATATCTTTCAGATGATGCTACACACAGCCCTATTGGCCCACTGAACTAAGCAGGCCGCACGTCGCGCTATCAGTTCGTGCCGGATATCCTGCACACGAACTCTCTCGTTCAGGAGTGCGGGCAGTGCAGCGCCGATATCCTTGCGAAGCCATACCGTGCCAGCACTGCCAGTTGAACGAACATCAATATTCGCACGTTTTTCCTCTGCTGTATATCAGAAACACATTTTAAAACTGCTGACGTCATCCGTATTCAAGTGAACAAAGTGCTTTTACAAAGATGTTCGAACAATCGCATCATCGCTTTGATGGATGATAAAATGAAAGGAAATTCGACTGGGGATTGATGAGAATTGCTATTAATGCAATGTATGATTCGTTTAATCATGGAAAACTGAAATAAATAATGTCTGCATTAAATTACGGTAGCTTGAACTGTTTGTGATTTCCTCTAAGTTTGTTTCGACCTTTCTTCTCAGAGTAGTCAAATAGGAAACGCCGACCTCACTAGATGAGGTCGGCGTTTCCAAAAATAACAAAATAAGCTAGACTTATTTTGTTATTTTTTTAATCACTTTTACACATCATATTTTATGACGTGTAAAAATTATTCCGATATCCTATTTATGTAATAAATAATTTCATTTTTTTCCAAGTAATAACTAACCTAGCTGAAATACATTTTCACTCATAAATTAATACAGATATACATATATTTTATCAAACGAAAGTGACACTCAACATCACCCTCGACGCAGCGGCAATATAATCGAATAAAGACCACAAAGTCAAGAAGCCTGAGGGGCAATTCTACTAATTTTAACAACGTTCACAGTCTGATCTCAGTCTCAATCTGTCAAAAAATACTTCAAATTTCCCTACATTTTGACAAGTTTTTGACATTTCTTTGTCGCCGAGATGAGACTGCGACTAGATTTTGAACGTTTTAAATTAGTAGAATTGGCCTACAGATGTCATTACCAGTCACCAGTCACAGTGCACAACACTTTATACTTCAAAGTGACAATAATTTATGAGCACCATAAAGGTGATTGGTTGACAAGATAATTACTACATTTATAATTTTACCTCTGCACCGCCTGTTGAGAGTGAACAATGTTGCCTTTCTCACAAATGTAGCAAACAATGGGTATCTGTCCAGTGTCGAGGAGAGCTGGCGCGTGTCAAGAATCCATTAAGTGTTACCGGAGCCTTCGGGAGAAACAATGAGGTCTCCCCAGCTTATATTATAGTCTCTATAGTCTTGTGAGTGAAGCATCTTGTTTAGACATAATGTGTTGCCATGTCATGTTAATCCGCTAAGGGACTTCCCTTCGGCGGGCGACAACATTGTGGGCTGTGCACATAATGTCCCGTCAAGTTAGTATACACAATGCTTTAATGTAGTTCTTATAAAGTAGATTATGTGGGTTCGGATATCAGCATAATGTTGGTTTTTGGCCAAAGCTACTGCGACCTGCATAATTTGTGATAGAATTTTAGCTAGACTTAGGTATACCTAGAGTAATATTATATCCGTTTATTCATAAACGTTGATCAAAGTTAACTAGTGATTAGCGACTGTTTAACCATACATTTTTGACGTTTAAACGTGACAACTTTAATCATCGTTTATAAATAAACCCCTTAGTTGTCTTCCTGAACATCTCTCTCTCAGTGTATTGTAAAGATTATAGCCTATTTGGAGGTTAAATGCTACCTTTATGAATACTTTGAAAAGTAAGTACCATCATAAAGGGATTATTATTATTACTCCGTTTTTTTAAATTATTAAAATAAAAATATAAATGTCCTAACCTAACTAAAACTATTAAAAAAGTAAAATATTGCGTTGAAATATTCCTCCGCGGTATTTTGTCTAATAGGTGAGTGTGCTTCCATAAATGGGAAGCGCGAAGGAAATAAGTTAATTTAGGGCCGAAACAGCAGTACCTAGCGGATTAAGGTTATGACCGAATGCATATTAATTTGGAACAATCTTTCCGAAATGTCATTGATAACCATAACCCGAATTTTTTTGTAAACGGGAAAGGAATTCTCAAAGATTGGAACCTAAGGAGACGAAGAGAGCTTTTTCAATAATTTTGATTTTTGCGTTGAGAAGGGTCATGTCAGTACTGTCCGCTAAGTATAGTTTACATTTAGAAAGATTGAGGATTAAGGCCAATGGAATGAAGTTTATTTTTAAGAATTTAAGGTCATCTAATATAGTTTATGCATCACCTCCCAAGGTACCGTCGTCGAGATATCAAACATTAAATTTGAAATTTAGCTGTAGAATAATTGGGTGAATAGCTAAACTAAAAATCACTAGCCCGAGGGGGTCACAGAGCCAAGAGCAGAATCCAAAAGGTTGTCTCGCTACAGTAATTTATAAGGGTCTGTAACATTAGCAAATGAAACTATAAATTTGGCGTATTTCTTTTCTAGTTTCTGTCAGCAAGGTGTCCCTATTAACAGAATTGAAGGCATTATTTCAACCTTCAGGATGACTTCTCCTTTTCCACAATTTAGGTAGGTCAAAGCGTGTACGTCAGCCTCACAGCCCCCTTTGGAGTCGTAACCTAGCTGCAGGGGCTGAAATTTTTCCGAAACAACCTCACCTTATAATTTACAACAAATTTTGGCTGCCATACAGCGGTAAGTAGTGCCCACGGCAATGGGACGAATGCCGCCATCTTTCTTACGCAGAGCACATAGATTGGCCCCGTATAGAACGTCGATGACGGCCTCGTACACCTTGCCGGAGAGCATAAGGTTAATCAGAGCCTTCAAGAGCAACTCACCAGCTGCCCCGGCGCCTGAACAAATAAGGTCCTTAAGGTGCTGAGGACTCAGGCCGTAGAGGCCACCAGTGGAGCCACTCCAGACGGAGCAAACGGCTGTGACCAACTCTCGACCTGTAATGGTGAGGGAGTGGTTATCAGGATCAGGGGGGTCGGGAAAAGAAAGTCCGCTGCGGCAGGGCGTTTGCTCTCCAGAGCTGCAAGTCTTTCTGGAGAAAACGGTGCCACCACATCCCTACTAAAAAAAATCATGGCTGCTCCGCTAAGTCACCTTCTCCTAACTTAGATTCTACAAGATGGGATATACCTCTTGCAGAGTTATATCTCTGTGTCTGCAATTAGGAATCTAAATTATGAGCCTAAATATTACAGTTTTCTTTAATTTGTGCAGTTAATATCTTTTTGTGTTGCCAAATTCTTTTGTACATATAGAATTCTGTAAGGGAAAGTGAGTAGTTGTTCCCAAGCACTTAGCAAGTTCTCCCTGGCGACGAACGCAACCTGCTATTTAAGTAATATGACAAACGGTAGTTTTATTTACTCGTCCCGGTAGTGAGAGCTCGTAAAGCTCTCACAGTACCTATTTAGGAACTAAATTGTTTTATTATGACTTCATTATTCACAGTAATCATAGTCTACTAAGGAACGTGAATCGTTTGAATTTACTGTGGTAGGTAAATATCGCATTTGTGGCATACGTGAATAGCTTTAAGTAAGTTGAGGGATAAAGATTAATTAATTAAACAGTTCGCATCGTGCACACGCATCATGTATTCCAACTATAACATTATTAGTTCGCAGTAGGTACTACACATTATGCCTGTGGAGCACTCATTCGTTCATTCAGCGTTCTCAATTTGCATAAACAAACCGTGTACCACGTGCTGATGCGTTGGTTACGCTTATTACTCGTTTCGTATGCCTTTTAACTAATTATATCACTGTACCTTTGTTTATTTTCAATTACGAAAATGCTGTACCTACACGTGCAAGTGGTATTGATTACTTTATAACCATTTAGATTACGTACACAAGCGACACATTGGCAGGACTCATTATTATGGTCATTTAGGAATGAGGACACTATAAAGCTTTCCATAGGTACAGAACAGCTCTTGCCTTTATAAGGAAGGACGATGAATAAACAACGTGTCTAATATATGTAATGGCATGAACTTAGCCATGTTTTATTTTTTATTTTATCAGACAAATTGAGAAATAAATCTTAAGGCAAGACAGATCGTTGATTAAAAATGTGTTAGATTTATTGGCAACTACGACATACCTGGGGCTTGGGACTTGTCCGGATATCCTCATTAATCTCTGGACCGTGTAGCTACGTGTCCCTTTACACATCGAGGAGAACATGACTCCACGTGCGCGACCCACCTAATTGCTAATCTTCCGTCGTGCGCCCTTCGCAAAGTTTTCTCGCAGAGAGTTTTATCGAGGGTCGTTAACCGATAGTTCTGCTAAAATCATTGTTCCCCTAATTTTCCTCTACGTGGATTGATTGCCGGCTATTTGTTACAGATACTCCGTTAAGGGGTATGCGCTAAGGTAGTTTTCAGAAACTATTTTATTTTTGGAGAGGAACATAGAAACACTAATTGTAAAGTGATGTCTAACTATTGCCATAGCTACTAAGTACAAGCTTAACATACTAGTAGATATTGATTGACGTGGTAATTTCAGGATATTGATTTTGCAAATAAAGACCGTTTAAACACGAAGGCTACGCTGACGTTCATGTTCGAGGTCACCAGTATAGAGGTATGAGGAGCCTAGGGTGTAAAGTTCACTCATCCTCCATAGAATTGGGAGAATCCACCCACCAGACGGGTATTGTGTCTGCCCAATGATTCATGTCGGGCTGTTGTATATGTATGATAGCGCTGGCAAATAAAAACAGTACCATGGACTAAAACAAACGTCACAACGGCTGATGACGCAAGTTAATTTAAAAGTCTACGAAGGAAACTGGAACATTGTTAAACTAAATTTACAATTTAAAGTATTTAAAAAGTGTTATCAATTACAAATCAAATATTGTGCGCAATTACATTATTAAATAATATGTACAATCTAAATAGTATTTTAAAACAGGTGTCAACGGAAGTCGTTGCTGTCTGACGTTGACAGTTGTTTAAACGTATAAATAGGCTCGCACTAGTCGCAGAGCGCACAGTATTAAATTGTATTTTGAACTGTGAACATCTCGTTGTAAAATATTAAATAGAGTGAATCATTATTGGTTGTGAGTGATTAAAAGTGTTTACAAGATGTCTGATCGTTATAATTTGAGATCCCCGAGTCCTCTCGCTCTTACATCAGAAGAAAGGGATGATCCCGCACCTGAACTGGACCCATCAACGTACTCGCCTACCCTGCCGACCTCCAGACCAGGAATTTTGGAAGAGCTAAATTTACTTCACTGCCAGATTAAGTTGCTGGAAAGGATGGTTTTCCGGAACCAAAACACAAGTACCCACAAGCTAAGCTTTCTAGTGCTAACGAGGACGCACAGACGGACAAACAGACATGGCGAAACTATAAGGGTTCCTAGTTGACTACGGAACCCTAAAAATGAATCACAATCCGAGAAGATTTCTGTTCCTGCTACTGACTCAATAGCTGTACCACCACCGTCACGCCGAGAAGTCAATACAATCCAGAAGGAAAAGGCGCCTAACGAAGTTCAACTACAAATAGGTGATATCATTCTTTCTTATTTAATTGATAGTTGTGCCGAATGTTCGCTTATTAAGAAAAAAGTTTCTGGGTCAATTAAGGGTAAACGCCAAATAGAACTTCTGCAATTACGAGTGTTTGGGGGCAGTAGCATACCTTCGAGTGAATCGATAAACACTATAGCCACATTTAATGGTGTAACATTCGAAGTAAAACTTTATGTTGTTAATGATTTAAATTATGATGTCATTTTAGGACTAGACTCTATCAAAATACCGGGGATTAAAATTTCAATTACAAACGAAGAAACTTCAATAGAAAGAGTAAGTTACATTTTTAATTACGAAATATCGTTTTTGGCTAATATTGATACTGATTTGAACGGTACGTCTCGGTTAATAAGTATCCTAGAAAAACACACAGATTTATTTAATGAAAAAAGTGACCACGGGCCAATTAACTATCAGATTAAAAGATCCTAATCATATAGTCCAAAGAAGGAAGAGAAAAAAAAAAAAAAAAAAGAAAAATGGTTATGACCGACTTTGGGTTGATTTCCGCGAACTAAATTCAAATACTGTTCGTGATCACAATCCTCTGCCACTGATACAAGATCATATTGATAAACTTGGTAAAGCTCGATTATTTTCAAGCCTTGATATGGAATCAAGGTTCCACCAAATTTTCGACCAATTTCAGAAGAATCAATCGAAAAAACTGCTTTCGTTACGCCGGACGGCCAGAATGAGTACTTATCAATTCCATTTGGTCTAAGTAATGCACCAACAGTATATCAGCGCGCCAATAATGCAACTTTAGGCGACTTTTGCGACAATATTGCACTAGTATATTATATGGATGATGTTTTAATTCCCTCATCTAGTGAGCGAGAAGGTTTAGAAAGGCTGGCACTTGAATTAAAAAGACTATCTGACGCAGGATTTACGATAAAACACTCAAAATGTAAATTCCTCAAGACGTTCATAGAATATCTCGGTAACATAAAAATGGTGAAGTGAAGCCAAATCCAACAAAATTGACAGCACTTAAATTTTCAGAACCACCTAAAACACTTTCGACATTTTCTGTATGGGCGCAAATTTACAGTTGCAACTGACTGCAATGCCCTTAAAGTTTCAAAACATAAAAAAAAGAACTTACACCTCGGGTTCATAGGCTATGGGCATACTTACAAAATTTTGACTTAAATGTTATTTACCGTAAGGGGGAAACAAATGGCCCACGTATATTTTTTGAGTAGAAATCCACAAATCAATATTTTAACAAAAGATCAAACTCAAACTCAAAACATTTATTTCAATTAAACCATTTACAGGCACTTTTGAATTGTCAAAAAGTCGGTCAGTCAGAAAATATGAAGCTAGTTGCCCATTCCAAAGCGTAGGTACCTATGGAGAAGAACGGGCAAGAAACTCCATGGACACTCTTTTAAATTATAGTTTTACAAAAATATTAGTTACCTACATCAATAATGTGAATTTATAATTATATGTGAGAACGATGTAAAAAAGACGTACGCGTTAAAAGTGTCCAGAGTACAGCAAATGGTAAGAAAACAACAATTCAATATTAAAATAATTAAAAATAAGCCGAGGCAGCTAAGTGATGACCAGCCCCAACTGACGACGCCCGTTCACGAACATGACGCATAGATCGGCACCATTCAGCTCAACCATTTTGAAGGGAGCTAAATGATCCAACACACACGCCACCGTCAGCGAGACATTTGTGTGAGCATGACATACTATCAGCCGCCAGGGCACATTCAAGTCAATGAAAGACACATTACCCGGTAAATGATACATAGTGTATAGTATATACATAGAATCCAGCGTGGATTGTAGTTGAGCAATAAAGGGACAAAGAACTCAAGTCTTCGCGATGCCATAAAGATAACTATGACAGAAAATTTAGTATTCGATCCAATCTCTTTGTGATAACCATACAAACCAAAAAGGAGAATCACTAACTCTTACAGTAGTCCCTGAATCACTTGTTCGTTCATTAATACATAGATACCACGAATATCTTTTGCATACGGGGTGGGAACGTACTCTGGATAAAATTCGGGAACAGTTTTGATTTAAACACGTGACAAATGGAGTACGGCAGTTTTGCAATAACTGTTTACAATGCAAAATTGACAAAGATCCTTCAGACAAAAAAAAAAAAAAACAAATGGAACTGCACCCCATCGATTAAATAAACATACCTTTCCATATGATACATATACACCTTATGATAATCTTACTGGCACAAACAAAAAAGCATACGTTCTGATAGCTATTGACGCATTTATTAAATTTATACTTCTGTATCTACTGAAAGATAAAAGTACTAATGTAATATTCAAGAGCTTCCGCGAAATGATTAATATTTTCGGCACCCCATGTAGAATTATTTCTGACAGGGAATCTGCTATTATGGGCACAGATATTCAAGATATTTTGAAGTGAAAACTTCTTTAGCGGCGCTGTGTACTTTTTTTGGAATGGGTAAAAACTTCTAAATTCGCGTCAGGTCACGTGACCCTGATCGAAAATTCGTAAGACGTAAAACGTAAGACGCGCGTTGTTGAGGACAGCGCCATCTATGCACATCGGGAAGAACTACGAGGGCCTCGCGTACTAACTACGTAGTTCATCCAACAACGACGAGATGGCGCTGAACCACGGATATATAACTGACGACGAGCTCCATGCGAGCGGCTTGCTTCTCTTACCACTGCCGCGACCAACACCACGAACTGAAGTCTATCCTGTGTGCTTATTTGTAAATCTGAATAAATTCCTTTCACGAGAAGAATAAACCAGTCACTTTGGTCATCATACCTGATTTGCAAAAAACCCTATAAAATAAGGAACACACCTTAACACGCGTGTTTTGTTTATAAGACGATTCACAAAATACACTCGTAATTGTTCAAGTTTTCACTTCTGTCGGCACTACCGGAGTGCCAGTGTTTTTTTTTTTAAATCTTTTTGTATTGAACATCATGCTATTGCCCGCGGTACACCTAGAGGTAACAGTCAAGCTGAAAGACAAATGCGCACTCTTAAAGATCACCTTACAGCCATATCGCTAACGCAATAGAGAGTTTGGGTTAATAAAATAAGTGAATTGCATTTAGCATTGGATTGTACGAAATCTAAAGCTACAGGATATTCCCCTTTAGAACTCCTGCTAGGTAAAAGATGCTCCGCCCCTGCAATCGAACAGATATCCCTATCTACCGAAGATATAAACAAAAATGAAATCCGTTTAAACGCTGAGCACAGAATGGCCGAAACAGCAAAAAAAAAATTGATTTCGATTTTAAGAGTGCCAAAATTAAACCCTTTCTAGAAGGAGACTGTTTTTTGTAAAGACACTCAGTGGTCGGGTAACTAACTAGGACCAGAATATCTGGGACCCTATCAAATAATAAAAGTCCTAGACAATCATAGATACGAAGTAAGGCACGTAAGGCCTAAGGCATTAAGTCCGCCTTTGTACCTTTTTGTGCGAGAAGTTTAAATAAATAATAAATAAGTAAGAAACATTCGGTCTCAGCGAAATAAAAATACTGTAGTCACACATGAACACATGAGATTAGTGCCTAATCCTAATTTAACTGAATGAATAGACCGTGATAGCGAGAATAAGGTGAGAAACTGTTTAAAAAAAATGTTTATGGTTGAAAAGTTGAGTTACGGGATAAAATTATGTGAAACGTATCATTGTGGGTTGGTTTTCAAGTCAGTCAAGCCAAGTCAAAGACGGGTCTCTGAATCTTTATGATCAAGCCACGATCTGCGACCTCTGAGTTTGATTTTGAGTTGTAAAATGGTTGTATTCAAAGGCCTTGGTCATGGCTATGGTTTCAGTTGATTGATTAAATAAATTTCAGTCAATCCAAGTCAAAGACGGGCCTCTGAATCTTTATGATCAAGCCACGATCTGCGACCTCTGAGTTTGACAGTTTCACCAGAACAAGCAATGTTGCCTCTGAGTCTGGTCTAAAAGTGTGTGCAAGATTTTTAAAAAACGTTTTCTGTGTTTTTCAGAGATATTCGCTGGCCCTAGCAAGATCCGCTCGTCAGTATGGCCGTGATAGCGCTGGCAAATAAAAACAGTACCATGGACTAAAACAAACGTCACAACGGCTGATGACGCAAGTTAATTTAAAAGTCTACGAAGGAAACTGGAACATTGTTAAACTAAATTTACAATTTAAAGTATTTAAAAAGTGTTATCAATTACAAATCAAATATTGTGCGCAATTACATTATTAAATAATATGTACAATCTAAATAGTATTTTAAAACAGGTGTCAACGGAAGTCGTTGCTGTCTGACGTTGACAGTTGTTTAAACGTATAAATAGGCTCGCACTAGTCGCAGAGCGCACAGTATTAAATTGTATTTTGAACTGTGAACATCTCGTTGTAAAATATTAAATAGAGTGAATCATTATTGGCTGTGAGTGATTAAAAGTGTTTACAAGATGTCTGATCGTTATAATTTGAGATCCCCGAGTCCTCTCGCTCTTACATGTATGTATAATTATGCTAATTGCGCGGTAAACTCTGCTTGCGAGATGCAGGATTTTGCGTGACATCAGTATGACGCGTTATTCGCATGTGGCGTTGTACATACCGCTACAACTTCATTTCCAGTTTACCTGAAAATTTAGCGTTATCAGTATCATACTATCGCATTTTCTAAATGCATCGTTCCGTCAGCCGTCAAACTTCTTAACTTGTTTTTCTTAATCCGTTTGTATAGAAGTGTAAAGCAATATTAGAAAAGTTTCTAAGTTCGCCTCGTGGTTGGTGTAGTGGTCGCAAGCGCTACTGCTGAGCGTGAGGTCCTGGGTTCGATTCCCAGGTCGAGCAAAGCATTATTGGCATATTCTATCAGGAATTTTCCAAAAGTAGCCCGGGGTCTGGATTTGAATAGAATAGAATAGAATAGAATAGAATAGAATAGATTGTTTTTTTGATTTCTTGATTTGTTATGTTTCAAAGCTTCGATTCTCTAAACTAATTTGTTTTCAACTTGACTGCTGGTAATAAATTCCTCTCTCGTCTATACTAGTGTCATATCTCAAGAAATAAATCAACAAAAGTAAGATTTATACCAAACTAGTGCTTTTCAGATGCAATTCATTTTATTAAAGGAATATTAGACACAGTAGATGTATCGAAAACTGAATTGATAAATCGTAGGACTAGCAATTCGCAACCTTTCAAACAGGTTATTGGACTGAAAATTTATTTGATAGATATCATTTTACGTTTCAAATTATGTAGTTTTAAATGGGATAATAGGAACAGGAGAATGATGATATGTCAGAAATGTAAACTAAACGCAATCGTCTTCAGTCACTTTTATTTTATCGTCTCTCTCTCTCTTGCGCTGTCAACTATCTTGTCATGCACTTGTTGTGTATCCTGCTGATATCGAATAAATCTCTTATAATTAAATCAATCTTGTCTTCTTTCATCAAATCTTCACACATTAATTTGCACATTAATTCATAGAATGTTTATATCGGCAAAATAATAAATTAATACTAAAATATTATTATAACATGATTAATAATGTGATGATTGTAATAAACTTGTACAAAATGGCATTCAATAATATTTTTTCTAAGTTCTATTGTTGCGACCACAAGCCTGGACATCTCCCGTGGGCAGTGTGCCTGACAGCTAGCTAGACAGCGACAGGCAGAATTATTGGTATTTCGAAAAACAAATGCTGCGTATTAATCGTATATATCCATGTCAATAACTTTTCAGCCAGACATTCAACGGCTTTTACGAGGAAAATAATGATCAAGTCAATAAATAATCAGGCTGTCAATTTGTGGTTTGTTTATCCATTCATCATTATCTTGTTGTACTAGTGCCAATTTATTTGGGGTCGGAGCAGATTACGTCTACTACTTTCATACATCTCTATTAGCCGTCGTCTTTGTATATCTTAACTCTGTTCTAGCCGTATCTCCTTTCACACATTCAACCATTAGTTATTGAAGTGAAAAATTCTTTAGGCGCGTTGGGCATTTTTTGAGATGGGAAAAAACTATTGAACTAGCGACACTGTTACCGTAACCGACACCTCTGTTTTAAGTTTTGGCCATTATAAAGACATCAACGCGCGGCACATTTTCTTTGAAAAGAATGACCTTCAAACCTATTTAAAAAATTACTATGCTTTTTCAAGTTTTCACTTGTGTCGGCACTCCTGGAGTGCCACTGTTTTTTTGATTTTCTTCTCCACTTATAGCTATCATACACAAGCATACTTACTCAAAACTTTTCTGATCATCCATTAAATTCATAAACATAGCTATCATTGCTTTGATAGGTTGTCATTTAATTTTAACAAAAAAACCTTTTACTATTTCGATGCCTACTGATTTGATATTTATACGCCGTCAACGGCAAAAAAATAGAGATCTGTGTACCTATTTTATTTCTAACACATATTTTAAAACCTGTGTACAAATAAAACTTTGACTTTGAAAAGATACATGAGTGCATTTCGGGCGTAGCCGACTTCACACATCTGTGCTCACTGCCGGCTGCACACGATCGATGCCGAGGCCACTTGCTCAAATAACACAAAAGACTATGAGGAAGGTTGCCCAACATTTGCACAAACTCTCATTTAACATACAGTATTAACACTAGGGCTTTCAATACCGGTATTCCGGGATCCCGTAATACCGTGATCACGGATTTTATTTTGGCCTTTTACAATACCGGTATTGACGCCCCAATACCGTGATTACGGTATTACAAACATTAGATCTGAAAATTATGTGATCTTATTCTCACACTTGTTTTCTTCAGCGCAAGCGTCCCGCTGTTATCTTAAGCTCACCCTCCCGCACCCCGCCTGAGACAATGCCCGAAATCGAGCTGTATTTATGTGTCGTTTTTGTTATTGTCACTATTGTCACTTGTCAGTCAGTTTCGCAAAGGCGACGGGATAACGCGTCTATAATTACTTTTAAATTTTTTACTGTTTTTCAGAAATTGTTATTAACGCTTGATTTATTTTGTTACTTGTTTAGTTTTAGATTTTGATTGTTTTTTTATTACATAATTATTAATAATGTTACGAAAATGATTGCTAGCTACTTAGCTAGTTAAGCTATACTTAACTTACTTGCGTTTCTACAAATAATGATACCTATGTTGATTCTTGATTTATTTTCTTACTTGTTTAGTTTTAGATTTTTTGATTGTTTTTTTTATAACTTAATTATTAAGAATTTTATTAAAATGATTACCAAATGATTGCTACTAGCTAGTTCAGGTATACTTTACTTACTTACATTTCTACAAATAATAATACCTATATTGATTTTTACAGGAGACATTATGACATTTAGGTAATAATAAGGATTTTTTTTATATTGTGCAAACAAAGTCTATGTGAAATGCCTTACTGCAAAAAGAGTAGATTCAGTTTAAGTTTTCATTATGTTCCTAATTCCTAGTCCTACCTAAATAATCAACCAATACCAAATTGTTATAAAAGAATTAAGAAAGCTATGTATAATGTATTTATTTTAGTATTTTCAATAAAATAATAAGAACAATACTGATTTGAAAATACAAAAATGCTAATTTTATTGGTTTTATTAATGTCCTAATTGAACTTGCGTTCAATACCGGACAACCGGTATTGATACCGGGATCACGGTATTGACTTTTCCAATACCGGTATTGATACCGGTATTGAAAAAATCCGGTATTTGAAAGCCCTAATTAACACTGACCTTGTTTCACATATAACAAAAGGTGGCTGACCTGACATTTAGGGGTGGGAACGAGGAAAACTTAATAATGCTACTGACTCAGCTTTTTGCCAGCTCGCCAATGTCAAGTTTCCGTAATTGGCTTAAATGTAACGACGAAAGTAACTATCGTATATATACTTACCTAACGTTTGCCTGCTGCGGTAAAGCTGTATCTATGTTTATAGGAATGGTAGATCAATATCCACCCACTGCTCTAATTGAGATCACTAATGCACTGATCGTTTACATAGTTCTTCTGCAGCATATTTATAAATGATTAACTCTATTTTCACAGAAAACATCGGACATTTCACTCACCTTTCTTAATCTGCAAACTACAAACATGAAAATATTTGGAAAAGTTTTGGAAAACGTCATGGCTTTGATTCCCTGTATTCAGCATCCTAATTGCGTTAAACACTATCAATCTGAATCTGAATCACTTTGAAGGAATATTGCTAATCCATTGCTTCATATGTTCGAAACATGTGCCTGCTCAACAATATAAAGAACGGAATGAATGTTGTTGAACTGTCAAAAATGGGCATATAAGTCGTAAGAAGGGCATTGTCGCCCTTATTAAAGAAGAAAAGTATCACTACACCTCTGTTCCATGCCTGTGGTGTTCGAGTCCCTCGAGTATGATGGAACCAAACAGCTTCCGAAGGGCCTACTTTTGTTAGACCTTATAAAACATCGCATTCCGCTACAGTTTAGCGGTCCGTACCCAAATGATTTATTACATAGTTAACGATAGCACATATCTACAACTCCTACAAGGATAAAAGTTAGTATACAGTTCTGATTAGTCGCTGGCGGTGCGTGTGGGTGCGTGTTACTGCGCGCGCGCCTCGTCATAGAAACACTAATTGTAAAGTAGTGATGTGTAACTATTGCAATAAATAAGTAAGTACAAGCTAAACGTACTAGTAGATATTGACGCGGTAATTTCAGGATATTGAATTAGCAAATAAAAACTGGGGGGCAACTGCCCAATGATTCGTGTCGGGCCGTTGTATATGTAATTGCGTGGTAAACTCTGCTTGCGAGATGCAGGATTTTGCGTGACATCAGTATGACGCGTTCAGCGCGTCGCGTCGGTCGCGACTCAACAATATAAAGAACGAAAATAAGCTCATTTTCTTTGCATCATCACATCATCATATTTTTTGGAGACACATCAGCCGCAGTAGCGAGCTGTCTCACGTGTCAGAGAGATTTAATTTTTTCATTTAGTGGATTTTACGTACGTGAAATTGTCAAAATTGTGGTGTTTGTTCCACAGAAGCCATTAATCAAGAGTTGAAGTTGAATATAAAGAACGGAACGAATGTTGTTGATCTGTCAAAATGACATAGCTACTGATAGTGTTTTTCGCAATTACCCCTCAGGTACAGTATGTTGCCGGAAAATTGGAAACTAATAATAGGAAAACACGTAGTTTTCAGTAAAGTAAGTGGTGGTACGCCCCAAACTCATAAACATTATGGAGGCGGATCAGATAACATTGACATTGAAGGTGTAAGGTCAGGGGTTTCAGCCTTATACACGCGATCAGTCAATTTTCGAGGCCACTGTGAAATGGATCCGTTCATTGCAAATATTAAGGAACATGGATTAGGTATTTTACAATGAATCATTACTAGGTACGGTTAAGATAGTTTGCATAATGTACGTATTGGATTTTCGTAATGTAGATATTCGTATGATGAAATTCTCTGATAGATGAAATAAACTCAATATAAAACGTGGACGTGGTACCAAAATATATATGTTTTCACTAGCTTTTGCCCGCGGCTTTACCGCCGTGGGGGTCGGAAATTATCCCACGGGATCGTACTAATAATCATAATAAGCCCATTTATTTTCTGGCGACATATGCCCATAGACCTTATCTTAAACATAGGTACAGACGCCAGTACATCAAGCTACCCGAAACTGTCAAATTTTCCCAATCGACTTTGAACTTTATGCTTTAGCGATAAGGTTGAAAATCTATTAAAGATATTTGACAGATTGTAGTAGCTTGATGTGCTGGCGTCTGTACATAGGTACTTTTATTATAAACAAAATTGTAGCGCTTCACTTTGCACTAGCTCGAGTTTGTGCTGTCCTGTGGTATTTGTCCGCGGAAGCGACGGAAAACCACGTCCTGCGTCCAAAAGTCTTTTTCCATCTCGAGGGGCAGATAATATTTCTAACTATACTAACTTGTAGCTAATGTAAACTGGTAACTTGTCTTCTGGCACACGTAGGTACACCAGGATGTCCTCCACCTTAGTGGTATAGTGCAGGCGGGAGATGTACACCGGTGTGTTCGACTTTATGGCATGCAGGCTCACTGCGGGCCCCATAGGAGCTTCGTCGCAGCGGTTCTTGTTAGTTTGCGATTGGCGCTTCCTCCTTTGCACCGTCACGAAACCTATTTCTGGCATAGGCTTATACTTGGAGCGCCAGGGTCGTTCACGGTGACGCACGCGATTTTCTGAATTAACAGTAAGTAACTATTTTCCATACGGAAATGTTATTTCCGTTGCTATGCCCACTAAATCTTCATGTTCCAGCAAAAATATGAAAATTGACGTTATTTGTTTATGGCTTACAAAGACTTCAAGCTACAGGCGCCGTCAGATACTCCATTCATTTGGAATACAGAAAATCTAACCTATTTCGTCTATCTAAGTCAGGGTGCTCAAATTTCGAGCTCGCTACAATTGTTCTTGCCTATTCTTTGTAAAATTACAACGCCAGCCTAACCGACTAGTATCCGAGCCAAGATGCTCCAATTTTCTAACTCATTTCCTTTGATCTTGCATTCTTTTAGTAAAATTACAATGAAAACTTAACCTATCCCGGTCCAGAATGCTCTAATTTTCGAGATCACTTCGCTTGCTGTTTGAGTAATCGGATCCGAATCAGGATGCTATGATTTGCTAACTTGCTTCGCTCGCTCTTGCATTCTCTCAGCAAGATCACAATGATCACAATATCTTTCAAGTCAGAAGAAGTAAAAACAGTGCCCTCCTTTGGAACTTCGCAGTCAGGTAAAAAGGGCCCCCAACAAATTTTGATACAGGACACCTTCAGGACTAGATATGCCAATCAATGAAATTATGTCGCAGATGTGTTGCGCTAATTATTATCAAGCAGCTTTTGACTCGTTTTCCAGTGACGTCATCGCTTAGAGATCCGCTTTCATAGCGCTAACGAAGCTCTCGCGCAAATCATTATGATACAAAGTATCTACGTAGCGCTTTGCTACAATGGCGTAGCACTCGCTACGGGAAGTGCAGACCCACGGTTTGTGGATTGTGGATAATTCTTTATCTTTTCATTTTTTTTATTTTCTGCGGGGTAATCCTATAGCTTTTCAAAGGCACAGTTTTTCTGATAAAGCCATTACCTAGGCTTCTAAAAAAAACTGTATGTATAGGTACCGGGTACGTAAGTACAATCACCATTCAGCAGCGATTCGCTATAGTATCGATAAGATCTGCGGTGCAATTGCGTAACACACATTCAATGACAATTGACCGCAATGGGTTTCATATTGACAGTTCACAAACGTTCATTGCGTTATTTACGTTGTTGAGCAGACGAGTTTTTCAAACCTATGAAGCAATGGTTTAGCAATGTCCTTCGAAACTCTCAGATTTTGATTGAAAGTGTAATACACAATTAAGGTGCTGTATATTGAACACTAGCTTTTGCCCGCGACTTCGTCCGCGTGAAATTTCTTGTTACTCCGACCCACCCTGTCGCATCGCATCGCCTGCCCGCGCTATTACTTCGTTTTTGCTTAGCGTTCTTTCTGACTTTTTTCTTTTTGCTCGGCTCCTAAAGGTCATAGCGTGATGTTAAATAGCCTATAGCCTTCCTCAAGAATTGGGCTATCAAATACAAAAAGAATTTTTCAAATCCGACTGGTAGTTCCAGAGATTAGCGCGTTCAACCAAAACAAACAAACAAACTCTTCAGCTTTATAATATTAGTATAGAAGTATAGATTATGAAGCAGGTAAAAACTTAAACATCACGTAAAAGCCCACATTATGAATTTCTAGAACTGAATTTCATCGATATTCGATACGTTATCCTACCTACTTGTCCAACTCTAATTGAAAGAAACGATTTAATTTAATTTGACCTAAAGGTCCAGTAACCAGATAATAAAATTCAAAAAAAAAAAATTTAATTAAATAAATGTCCAAAATCCAAATCATGCTCAATATCATCATCTGCTTAGTTAGCCTTTTCCCAATTACGTTGGGGTCAGCTTTCAGTCTTACCGGATGCAGCTGAATACCAGTATTTTTAAATCACGCTCGATAATTTTACAAAAATAATGTTCCGGGCGCATATGAAACGAATAAATAAAGGTCAAGTTCTTGGATGAAGAGTCCGTGGCTGACGACGAGCTCACGCTTCGTCGCATGCTATTCCAAGGCCGCTGAACATCAAAGCCCTCGGGTCTCGCAAATTATCCCCTCCGGCGAGCAGGCCTCTCGTTTTATAATTATTATGCCTCCCTAAATCTACGGCGGCGTTTAGATTTTTCTGTTTATTAACGTTATTGGAAATCTTAGATAATGGGTATAACCCATTATCTAAGATTTCCAATAACATACGAGTAAATGGTATAATTATAATCTGTCTTTCAGGATTAAGGATCTGTATATGAAATTAAACTTCATAAACCGCGATTTCCTAATTGGACGAGAATTGAGAGTATTTCAAAGACGCGCCACGTTTAGGCACATTTCGTTACATGAGAGAGAAGAAAGCTGTAACTCTCTCTGTCTCTCACATTATCTAAATCTCTCTTATTTTTTATTTTTTATGAAGTTTCACTTTAAGGCTCGTAAACACAGGCGCGACGCGACACGCGACACAAAGGCACCGCTCGTTGCGCGACTTGCGGTACGACATGTTGTACGAGCCTTTAATCACCTGTACAATGCACGCGCAATTTTTTCTATTTTAAGATGTACATACATTGACCGCAGTGTCTTTAATTTGGTGTTGAGACAAATAAAGGTTTCAATGACGTATGTGACTAAAATCTGGCAAAACGTGGTTGTACCTATACAGTACACACAGCTAGGTTATATCTTGATCAGCCTACTCCTTTCAAGGAATAAAAGCATATAATCGTCATAATCTGACATAACATTGCATTATATGTCAGATTATAATTATGTCTCTTGGCGATTCCGATATCAAGACCCAAATTAACAGAAATATTTCGGTGTTAATTTTTGTATTTTGGAAGTAATTTTTAATAGTGTTTTCCTGTTGTCTAAAAATAAGAGCAATTTTGTTTTCCTTTTGGCACATTTTGTGTTCCTTTTGGCAAAACTGAGTAAACGAATTTAATATTTAAATAAGTAGAATAAAACAATTAATTTCGTAAAGGTCATCAGCAGCTGCCAGTCATAGTTGGGTAAGCTTACCTACATTATATAACGTGCTTAGACTTCTAACCTTAGCTACTTATAACTATGTTATGTAGGCTAACTTAGTGTTTATTAAGCAAAGGTAGGTTGCTACGGACCATTTAGAAACCTACTGGCCTCATAAAACGATCAGGGCGATATGCGTAGTCATATAAACTTAGCACGTTACTGCTGGTAGTCTGTGCCCACAGACTTGCTCGTTTACATAGATATTATTTATGTACATGATAGAAAAGGAATTCATATAAAAGATATACAAGGTGCCGACGACAACTTTGTATTATATCTGACGAGTTTCCCAACCTGCATAAAACATTCAACCAAATAAGTATATCCAAAATTTTAATCACTATAGCTAGTCAAAGATTGGCAAAAACCACAGTCGGCTCATCACTATATACAGTACCCGGCGATAAATATTGCACCTCGACCTTTACCTTTTTTTATATTTTATACAAAGAATAAAAATAATTATCAAAAGAAGCAAATCATAATTATTTTAACAGCTCCTAATAGATACCGGACTGTTTGTATTTCGTGCGACAGAGATAACGCTCTACGAAGCCGAAATTAGCCGATTGTCTCTTTCCAAAGGTCGATGTGCAATATTTATCGCCGGGTACTGTACTATTTATTCAGTTTCTTTGAAAAAATCACGCTTTCAATTTCGATATTAGGATTTATTTAGCATTAGCAGCGCCCCGCGGTTTTACCCGCGTAAATTTCGATCCCGTGGTAATATTGGGATAAAAAGTATCCTATGTGTTAATGCAGGAAATGGTCTATCTATGTGCCAATTTTCATCCAAATCTGTACAACGGTTTAAGCGTGATTGAGTAATAAACATCCAAATATCTTCACAAACTTTCACATTTATAAGATAACTAGCAGCGCCCCGCGGTTTCACCCGCGTAAGTTTAGATCCCGTGGGAATATCGGTATCTTATTTGTTAATGCAGGAAATGGTCTGTGTGCCAATTTTCATCCAAATCTGTTCAACGGTTTACGCGTGATTGAGTAACAAATCATCAACAAAAGTTACATTAGTTCCTCTATCGGTCAAGAGATGGCGCTGGCCTAAAACTTCAATATTCTACACCGCGGCGTGTCAAAATTGTCTGTTGTTTGAATTGTCTGATTGTCTGAATTGTTTGCCTCGCCGATGAATCTTTAAAGACATAATTATGACGGTACGGAACCCTCGGTGCGTGAGTCCAACTCGCTCTTGCCCGGTTTTTTTCGAACTTTTGACGCAATGGATTAGTAATATCCTTCAAAATGATTCAGATTGAGATTTAAAGTGTGTGTGTGTGTCAATTAGGGTGCAGATTGTCAGACTTTCGGGTTTCTGACGTCCCAAAACGACTGGCAAAGTAAACGAATGACAGCATTAGTGTGGTCAGTGTTTTCATTTATTGTCGCCACGATGTATGAATGTCTCTTATTCGTTATTCAATCCTCAACTTTTAAATTCAAAAATATTTTTTTCAATCTACTCTCTTGTCAAAACCGTGTCAAAAAGTGACTTGACTGGCTACTTATTTCCTCCAACCTCGTGTGATTGGTTGAAGAAAATGTATCTACAGCCAATCAAATCACTTTTAGTTTATCAGCTATTCAGACATTTGTTCGGCCTTTCAGAAACGAGGAACAAACTAACTAATTATCACTTCCCCGAATTGAAATTGCATCCAATAAGTTTGTCATTACCAACTTATGGAAGCGGCCTGATAAGCGTTGTCCATTCAAAGCCCATGCCAGACGTCATTAATTAATTGAATAAAACGAGTGCTGAACATTCCCATTAGCAAGCACGTTAATCATTAATTTGTTGGCGGAGGGCGCGGGCGCACGGGTACCAACTTTCATTACGATATGAGCAATAACTTGTCACAATGCTTTCAGGCAAATTGCTCGCGGACTCGTGGAACCGACCAATTAACAGTCAATCAGGAAACTAGAACGAATGCACGTAATACAATACCATAATCCCCATTATTAGGGTTCCGTACCAAAATGCTAAAACGGAACCCTTATGGTGAGACTCAATCTGTTTGTCTGTCTGTCTGTCACAGCTCCATATCTCAAGAACTACTAATGCTATCAACTTGAAATTTGGAATAGTTTTAGATGACGCTGGCCCAATTATTTTAGAAATAAGAAATAAATAAAAATATATGTATATTTTTTGCAACAGGGACTGAAAGGGGATCTGAAAAATTCGAAGTGGGGCTACTAGGGCATGTGGGGTATCATATGAAAGAGTACAGTTTTCAAATTTTAGTTCATTTTGGGACCAAGGACAATTCAGACTATTTAAAAAAAGTGAAATATGGCCCGCAGATTCCTTTTAGCATGAAGTCTCTTTTATGAGATAAAAAAAAAAAACGCACATCTCCGACTAGTAAATAGTTATCTGTGGCGTTACCGCACTAGTGCGGTAACATAAAGTAAAAAGCACGCGTGTTTAATATACTGCATTATGAATCTAAAAGCATTAAGGGCCACTTTACGAGCAAGTGTGTTGAAAATAGTCTTATTAGAATTTTAGTCCGTTTGTCTGTTTATCTGAATGTATGTTTCAAAATCTCGCAAAAACTACTCGATAGATTTTGTTTAAATTTTGCATCTCTACTCTAGATATTCCGTCATGTAGTATGCGGAATTGGATGAAATTTGGCACACAGATAGTTTATAACCTGTATTTAGGGGCTAACATGACATAAAGCGCGGTTACTGTCGGACTGCATAGAAAAGAAAGAGAAGCGCGATGACAGAACGCTGGTAATTTATTACAAAATATGAAACGAATATTTAATTACAAAAAATCTGTTGTTTGGACTAAAAAATTAAAACACTAGTGTTTTAGTACGTTGCTTGTAGATTAATCTGACAAAAAAATCAGAATGATTGTATGTATAAGTATGGTTTTTATTGTAAAAAGAAAGTTCATAAAGGTATCTTCATGATTTTTTCTATAGTATCAAATTAGTTGTATTATGTTTACAACACACTATCTACCTAGCTTATATCCTGAAGAACATCATATTTTTTCTGATTTTGCTTACTGTAGTCGATCATATACTTGTATTGCTTCTAAAACTTGCGTTGTTTGCGTTTAGGTCCTGTAATCCCCTTAACACATAGGATACTTTTTAATCCCGGTAGTAGCTACGTTCCCATGGGATATTTCCGTCATCCACGCGGATGTAGCTGCGGACAAAAGGTAGGTAGTCAAATAAACTGTCAGGACCCGAACAAATCTCATTTGGACATCTTGATTTTTTCCTAATCTAGTTGCTTTGCTCTCAGCGATTGCCTCCTATTAAATTTTCCTTGCAGCGCTACGCAAACAACTAAATCCAATTTCGCCTGTCATCAATTTTCCTAAAAACGTTGCTGATTCAATTTGTTGAATTGCAATGAAGTTTGCGTCGCTGTAAATCAAACATAATGCCTTATTTACTGGGCGTACTTCCGCGGGTTAATTGTTCTGGTTGAAGTTGGCCGCACGTAATTAGAACTTACAAACATTCCCACTTCGGTTTACATTTAAATTAGACTTCCGTAAACCCTATTCCGTAAACGTATTCGACGAGCGTAACCCGACTTTTACTTGGTTCGGTACAAAGCTACGATTCTACGAAGGACGTAGGTATTCCTAGCTGCATAATTCCTCATTTCACTTTCAAACAACTAAGGCGATCAACTTTTATGCTGCTTGGTTACGTAAGAATCCCTACATCAGCTAAAAGGTTATGCTCTGTGACATCAGCGAGAAACGTTGACCATTCCTGTTCGCAAGACCCAAAATCGACATGATCATGAAAAAGAGTAGATTGGATTCAAAACTTCTCTATTTAAATACCTATATACTCGTACTTAGCACATTTGCTAAAATGTTGCTCTAAAACTCCATCAGAGAGGCCAAATATAAATAATCCAACGCTTTTTAATAAGTAGTTTTTCAGAGTCGTCAGGCCGCCAGGCCCAGGCAAAAGTTCGACAAAAAATTATTTGGCAAGGTATTACCTATTGCTAAGCACTTCGGCTGAACACTACTAAATAAGCGCAAAAATAAACAGCAAACATGGAATGTAAGCGTAATAGTAAAAGGAGAATTAAATGATCGTAGCAGGTAGCTTTCTTTAGTTTCAGCCTACCCCCACGGTAAAAAAGCGTGAGGTTATTGTGTATTGTTATGTCGTATTTCTTGTTTATATCTCTCAATATGATAAGCAGCAAGTATACGCATTAAGTTACACAATCTCGTTACAACATTCTTTACATTTGCTCGAGCGCCTACCAACAAGTATGTAATTTGAAGTAGAAAGTTGTGCCTTCGATAGCTCAGTTGGTAGAGCGGTGGACTGTAGAGGAATGACACGGATATCCATAGGTCGCTGGTTCAAATCCGGCTCGAAGGAATCTTTTGGTAAACTTAATTTTAACCAAACTACGTCATGTATTTAATGTAGGTATTGTGTACGCTCAAAATAAGAGATAACTTCTTAAACTCCTTACAATAAAATTATTATTGTAATTATCATCCGTTTTTCATAACTATTTCCAATCTTATCAGCAAGACTAGGTAACCACATTTGAATTTCAGATACTGGTAGTTTAACTTTAGTGACCACTAATATCACTGTTATCTAAATATTAATTATACCTGTTTGCGATATAATTTTCAGGCTTATCAAAGAATTCACCTTACACCTGTCAAAATAAGGCTTTTAAAAATATTTTTCACCATCTGCTTGCACTGAACTCAAAATAAAGCGAACATTTTTCATATCTAACTGTAATTAAAATTCCCGTTGTAACGAAGTAACTGGAGGATGACGAACAAAGGAAATAATAGGAAAGCATCCTTTAGTAACAAAATGTTTTCATAAAACAGTTTTTCACACTCAGTCGAAGTGTTGGCAACATATAACTCGCACAATAAAGGCGCACTTCAGGACCGGTGCACGAATGCAACGAGCATTTTATCCCGCAGGGGGAGCCACACCCCTCCGCTCTGAGCCTCCCCACGAGGACCATTCATGCAAAGGAAAAATAAAGCTACCCTTTCTACTCCGTGTGAAACCGTAAATGCAAAACATTTTTTTTTTTTCTATTGAAGAGGACTTTTCCAGGTCAACTTTTTTTTGTGCGTCCTGTAGAGATAGCTTCTATAATCCTCTAACTAAATAAATAAAATGCTAGTATGCATATGCGTTGGACCGATGACCTCGGGACGATTCCCGAGGTCATCGGTTTTCGCGCCGATGCTCGATGCGAGCAGGCAGGACAGGACCGATGAGGTGACGCTTGGGGCTTTGTCCAGCAGTGGACGTCTTTCGGCTGAAATGAAAATGATGCATAGCTTCCAACTTAAAAAAAGATGCGAATGTTTACGAACGGAAAATGAAACTTATATGAAGTTTAATCAGGAACTTAGAGAAAACCGATCTACTGCGAAAGAATCTTGGTTCTCTATGTAAAGGCAAACTATTGTTATTATGTAAATCCAAACTATTGTTATTACTTACTATGTTACGTAACAAATTTCAAATTCACAAACCATTGTGCAAATATTAGACTGCGGTTTACCTTTATTCTCAATTTATTTAATGTTTAATTTAATAAATGCACGGCAATCCATACTATTATAAATGCGAAAGTGTGTCTTTCTGTTTCCTCTTATTAAGCCGCAATTATACTTAGCCCGCGCCGCGTGTCGCAACGCGTGGGTAAGCTATCGGTTACATACATTTAGTACTGGAGTGATTACATTAGTCCCGTCCCGCGTGTCGCAGAGCCTGCTGACGCCACGCAGACCGAGCGATTTCGATCGGCGTGGGGTCGGTGGTGGGGGTTGTGACGCGTCAGCCCAGTCGGGTCTAGTGTAATCACGCGTGGGCACGCGCAGACAGCCGAGTGGCGACGTAGAACAGTGGACGTGTGTTTAAAAATGTCAGACGAATTAATTGAAGTCGTTAGAAACTATGAAATATAATATAAATATGAGACGAATTTTCGTCAGGGCGCGCGGCGACACGACACGCAAATGTAATAACCCGAACATGAGCAGGTATGCTACATTTTCTTCAAAATCCGTATCCGAGTCTGAAGAAAACATTGTAGACGTTTACTCCAAAGGCCTCCACTGTACTGACTGAGACGAATTTTCGTCAGGGCGCGCGGCGACACGACACGCAAATGTAATAACCCGCCGTTGCGTCAGGCAGCGTGGCGACACGCGGCGCGGGCTAAGTATAATTGCGGCTTTATACTAATTATTATTTTATTTATTTTTATTTTATTTTATTCCAAAGTACTACTTATGTAATTTATGCGTTTCGTTTAGATTTATGTACTTAAACCTGTGTAGCGGTATCTACAACGCCACATACAAACAACGCGTCATACAGACGTCACGCAAATCCTGCATCGCGCAAGCAGAGTTTACCGCGCAACTAGCATAGATACAACGGCCTGACACGAATCAACGGGCAGTTGCCCGCCAGACACAACACCCGTCTGGTCGGAGGATCCTCCCTTTTCTATAGAGTATGAGTGAACTTTACACCCTGTTCCTCATACCTCTATACTGGTGACCCCGAACATGAACGTCAGCGCAGCCTTCGAGCAAATCTTCAGCGTGACGTCATCATCATCATCACTCCCGCAAGCTTTAGCGGCGAGTCACCCAGCCAGCCAGCTCCCACGGCTTCAACGGGTATCCTGACCACCAGCATGCAGCGACCGCACATACCTGGTCATCACCCTCAGCCTCATCAGCAACCTCGGCACAGCACACTGCACTTTCGGCCGGTCAATAAGAAGAGCTCAATTCCTCTCCTGGTCGACACAGCAGCCAGCCTCAACCCAGCGCTGTACGACATCCGACGCACTGGAGCATAACGCAGCGCCACCCCGACTCACTGGGGACATCTGCGCAGACAGTTCCGACTCACCGTGAACTATGCGGCAACCGGTTCCGACTCACTGGAACCTCAGTTGGCCTGGCAAGCATCGCAAGATACAAGACTCAGCCCACTATCGACCTCCGGTCTCCGGGGGGGAGTGATGTAGCGGTATCTACAACGCCACATACAAACAACGCGTCATACAGACGTCACGCAAATCCTGCATCGCGCAAGCAGAGTTTACCGCGCAACTAGCATAGATACAACGGCCCGACACGAATCAACGGGCAGTTGCCCGCCAGACACAACACCCGTCTGGTCGGAGGATCCTCCCTTTTCTATAGAGTATGAGTGAACTTTACACCCTGTTCCTCATACCTCTATACCTGAAATGATCGTCTACATAAATCTAAAACGAACATTTCTAATGAGCGAACTTGAGTTGTAATATAAAAAATATAAATCTCTAGGGACGTGCGAACGCCGGAGGCTCGGCAAACTATTGAGCAGAAAAACAAAGTGGCTACCAACCAGAGCTGGAGTCCCCAGGGTTGTTCCGTCGTCCTCAGTTATTAATGTTACAATTTCAATAAAGAGGTAGGTGCAAACTGGGGATTGTAAAATTCGTTACCTGTTTCTGTTTGTAAATAGCCTGAAACATTTCATATTGTAGATAAGTACCTAATTGCTAAATACTAAGCGCACCTAGGGGAGCTCTATTTTCTGCTATGGACTGTAAAAGTTAAATAAATGGGGACATCCATACTAATATTATAACGCGAAAGTGTGTCTGTCTGTTTCCTCTTCCCGTTTTAGATGAAATTTGGTATAGAGATAGTTTGAGTCCCGGGAAAGGATGTAGGATACTTTTTATCCCGATATTCCCACGGGATCGAATATTATACGGGTGAAACCGCGGGCCGTTGCTAGTATTTTTTTTTTTTTAATTATCTACAACATTGTGATTTGTTAAGTTTTTTACTGAGTGCGGCAGTACCAACGTGAAATATTCTGGCTGGTTAGATAAGTTACATACAAGTGCATAAATAGCCAAATCCACGAATTTAAACTGTTTTCAAAAGTTACAACAACTACTGCAGTCGTTTGGTTAAATTGTTATGACGTAATTATTGTGTGGGAGGAGCTCCGTGAAACCTTTTGATGAATCATCCTTACAAACTCAGTTTACCCAGGAAACTTTTGAATTGAAGTTATTCCCAGCGTAAGCTTGAAAATTCCCTCTAATTAAAATCCCCGTCAACTGTTTAACTAGGTCACAGTTATAAGAATTCAGTGAAAAGAATAATGCTAGCGAACATAACAAAGAGGTGAGATAAACGCGCAACTTCTAAAGGTAGGAACTTTCGCCAGTGTAACTGGTTTTCAGGGTTCCGTACCAAAATGGTAAAAAGGAACCCTTATGGTGCGACTCAATCTGTCTGTCTGTCACAGCTGGACATCTCAAGAACTACTAATACTATCAACTTAGTTTGGAATAGTTTTAGTTGACGCTTGCCCAACTATTTTGCAAATAATAAAGAAATATTTTTTTTTTGCAACAGGGACTGAAAGGGGTCTCATAAATTCGAAGTGGGGCTACTAGGGCATGTGGGGTATCATTTGAAAGAGCGAAGAGCGCAGTTTGCACATTCTCAAACAAATTTTCTTTTTTTTAAGGTAACTTAGTTTTTGACTTTTGATAAAAATGTTTAAAAAATACCGTTCCTCCGAAGTTTACATAGAGAAAAATCTGAAATAATTCTATGTGATAGAAGTTTATGTAAAGATTACAGGAAAAATAAAACGATGTCTCTAAATAGCACTCTTTTTCAGAAATCATGAACAAAACTTACATTAGTTCCACTATCGGTCAAGAGATTAAATATTCTACTTCGCAGCGCGCAGTGTTAAAATTCTCTGACGAATATAGGCCTCGCTGATGAAAATTTAAAAACATATTATTATGATGGTACGGAACCCTCGGGGCGCGAGTCTGACTCGCTCTTGACCGGTTTTTCCTTCATTATTATCCCACTACTGGACAAAGACCTCCCTACTCTCTTTCCCAATGTAACTACTCAAATACTTACATAAAGTTTTTCTTTATTTATGAAACTACGGACGGTTCCCAACGAGCTTCGAGTTTTTTACCCTTAGTAGATTACCCACCTGCCCATAATTAAATCCTAATTTAAAAAAAAACAATGGCACTCCGGGAGTTCCGACAGAAGTGAAAACAAAACACAAACAGAATACTTTGCCATCACTCACTGACATATCGGATATAGGTACATTAAAACCGAGTACATCCCGAGGACAGCCGAACACATCCGTAGCGGCTATTTTTTTAATCGTCTTATAAACAAAACACGCGCGGTGTCGCTTACGGTAACAGTGGCGCGAGTTCAATGGTTTTTCCCATCTCAAAAAATGCCCAACGCGCATAAAATTTTCACTTTAAAAATTTTGAAGCAAATTAATGCATTGTTGTTTTCAAAGGGTTCGTGGCGATTATTTATAAACTCCTAAGAGTCGCCTTAAAATAGGATGGCTACATGACCTAAAGCGTGGTCACTGCCGGACTGCATCGAAAAGAAAGAGAAGCGCGATGACACAACGCTGGTAATTTATTGCAAAATAAAAAGTAATCAGACGACACGGTTGGCGCAGTGGCTGAGCGATCGACTGCTGCGCTGCGTGACGCGGGTTCGATTCCCGCACGGAACAAATATTTGTATTGCCTACAGGTAGTTGTTCCGGGTCTGGCTGTTTGTGTATGTGAATTTAAATGTTTGTATTGCCTTAATAATCAGGATAAACGTACCTTTATCTCTTTGTTACCTGTGTTTTCTTTCCATTGGCACAATTCGTGCCGATCTTTGGTCACAACTGTCATTCATAGAAGACTTCAAAAACTCAACAGCAAGCACATAGCGCCAATGCTATGTGTTTTTCATAACATAATAACTGTTTTGTTTTAATGCAAAACAGCTCTATAATGTTTCCTTCAAAACACATAGTATTGGTTGAAGATCTGTTTGATATCTGCTGGTGAAAGAATACCCGAAGGATGTGGACGCTATTTGAATTATATATTAAATGAAATTAATGAATATTTCTGTATGTATTCATTAAATGTTCAAACCAAAAATTAAGGGTTTTCAATTTATTTATTCTAAAAAATTAACAAATCTTCCATAAAATGTTCTAGATTATTAACAAATGTATTTGCCTTATATAGGGTGAACATGAAATATAAAGCTATAATGATAATTTAAAATCAATGAGATCTAAACTGAATTAAAATAATAATCTCATTATTAAAGGATAATTGGATTACTCATATGATCATTTATCCTTAATTAATCAGTACAGACGCCAGCACATCAAGCTGCCAAATTTTGCCAATCATCTTTGAACCTTATGCTTTAGCGATAAAGTTGAAAATCTATTAAAGAAATTTGACAGATTGTAGTAACTTGATGTGCTGGCGTCTGTACATAATATATTTTTGAAACTCATAGATAACTTTATAAAGATGTGGGAAACCAAACTGTCTTACACATCAAAGTCAAAATTCCATTGACACTAAAATTTATTTAGAACCTCCTATAATACCATGGTTAATAGATTAAACCTCGCATGTAATAAAGTATAGGCGGCCTAAAAAAGCCTCTTTGGCAGAATCATAAAATTATGAATCGTAATGGACAGTTAACTGTTAAGTTAATCGAATCAAATCCCATTGATGATGGATTTTTCAGTTATTAAATTGACTTAAAATATGAATAATTTACACAAACATATTTTTTTTTTATTGGGAATTAAAAATTCTCATAATTATGATAAATCCTCATTCCCATTCACAGAGAGACCATCGTCCCATCAGTGGGAACATTATAGGCTGATTATTCTAAATACTCTTGAGAGATAGCCCTCTCCTTTACAGAAGTAATCATTCTGTAAACGTAGTGGCTCTTCCAGTTTAATTTTATCTGATGAACACTAATCACCAGTCAGCCTACCAAAGGCTACTACAGACCTCTTCTTCTGACTTCCTGGAGGCTCCTCTATCTTAGTTTGTTTAAAAATCTTTCGAACAAGCTTAGACACACCTGTTATACCAAAATCAACAATGATTATGGTAGCTTTTAGGTAAACTCTTTGTCGTCTTTAAGCCACACCTTGGGTGCACTGTTATTAGAAACTTACCATACTTTTAAAATCTCTTGCATGCTGACAATTTGTGCTGTATGTATTGTACTCATGTTTGAGCAAATAAATCATTATCTTATCTTATTCAACATTTAAAAGTTGTGAGATATCTTAGTTCCTAGATAAGCGGTCGGCTAAGCCGTTGCCGTTATAACACCTTTAACTTCCCCGTGAGATAAACCGCTGAAACAGTGATTCTAGACTTCCGCTAATCTGCTACCTTCGTAATTTTGGTTACTAGGGGTGTATGTACACTTGTTCATCCTAAGTTTGCGACAAATGGTCTGTTTTCGTATTGAGCTAGAATATGTGCACTCTGAAGACTGGCTCTTTGGCTGATTATTACTGTGTATATGGCAAACATCTCTCAACTTATAGCGCCATTATTTCTGGTTTAGTCAAGTTCCTGGCAAGAGTAGGATAGAACAGAATATTCTTTATTAGGTACACCATGCGAACTACAGATATAAGTGAAGAATATTTTATATAGGGTGACACAATGGGCGGTCTTATCACTAAAAGCAATATTTTAAAGACCTTTGGATGGATATAGTAGGTAGCTCTTTCATGTGGGCTCCTTACCCTTCCTCTACGGCATGTGTGGAAATAAATAAATAAATGTTTATTCAGTATTAAAATTGGTAAAATTATTACATAGTCTTAGAAAGAAAGGAAATGGGCCGAACTGAGCTGTGATCTATCAATAGTCACCAGCCACCACATTAACTCTTGGCAAACCAGTGGAGCAACCTTTTGTCATTTGTCTTGGTCTGCTCTTCTCAAATATTATTATGTCTTTATTAGAAGCATTGATATTATTATCTTCCTTTCTACCTTGCCTGCAGGCAGGGCCTTGTAATTGTTATCAGTGTTCCAAAAAAGGCCTACATATTCTAACTCCTGATTAATTATATAGCACTAGCTGCGCCCCGCGGTTTCACCCGCATAAGTTTCGATCCCGTGGGAATATCGGGATAAAAAGTAGCCTATATGTTAATCCAGGACGTCAGCTACCTTCATACCAAATTTTATCACAATTGGTCCAGTTGTTTAAGCGTGAAGAAGTAACAAATGTATATACACACACACACACACCCCCCCCACACACACACACCCCCCCCACACACACACACAATCACAAACTTTCGTCTTTATAATATTAGTATGATACAATGGCCTCCAAAAGTTAGTTGACATTTTTCCACTTCAGCTTTGATACACCACAAATTATTAGCTTTGACACACCACACAAATTATGATTTAAAATTCTAGTGATCCATGTTTGAACTGCTATAACTTTTTTATTACCTTTTGCTTATCATAAAAATAATCAAGAAAATTATCGGAACCGAAGCTCCGTAACATCCCTACTTTTCAGTTTAAATTAAATAATAATAAATTTGTATTTAGACCGCTATTGTTTTACAATTTTTCAAATCCCAATACTGCTATGGTGGTATGGTTCAGTCCCACCCTACCCCCAGGGGCATGACCAGGGGTATGGTGGGTCCGGAATGATTGCACGCTAGGGCGTTGAATTCTGACACAAATTTTCATTACATAAATAAAAGATTGTGATTCGTGAATCGAAAAAGTCGCAACCCGCACTCGTTAACGCCATATCGAGATCATCGCGTTCATTTTGTTCGGGAAACCCGAACGCGTCGGCGAGTTCACAAATGAGTGACAGATGATTGCGACAATCGTTTTTAGGGTTCCGTACCACAAAAGGAAAAAAGGAACCCTTGGAGGGAACCACGGGAACGCGTGGAGGTATAGAGTTGAAATTAAAACCATATACTCAGGTCTACAGTCCCTTGCAGCTGTGAAAAGCCAAACTTCTAAGTTAAAAAAAAACGTATATTCCGACACCCTCAAGGGAATCATATAGGGTACTTCCCGTTGACCTAAAATCATGTTTGGCAAGAAGCATGGTACAAGGAAAAATTCGAAGACCGTAAATTTATAGTTAATTTAAAAAAATCCCGGGATAAACTATTTACACACCTACAAATTTGTACGGAACCCTCGGTACGCGAGTCCGACTTGCACTTGACCATTTTATTAAGAAACGGGGTATGACTTCGTGCTCATGACCTTCCTTGTGTGAAAGTGAAAGATGAAAAGGAATGATCATGGATCGTAGGAAATGTTCTTCTGTGTAGTTTTAGTATACACCCAGATAGAAAGAGTTAGTTTATCTTTAAATTAAGAAAATCTGAAAATCAAGGATGAAAGTGAATATACAAATATTCACCATTGCCATAATGCCGTAAAAAATACATCAAAGGGCAACTACAGCGACTTAATATTTTTATTACATTCAGAGCTCTAAATAAAAGGCATGTATAATATTTTTAACTTTTTTAATAGGGATAACTTATATAATATGCAAGGGATAGTCCCAAGGATTCCTCTTTAGTGATAAAAGGATAAAACCATTCACAAATGGAGAATCACAATTTATCACCTGCTCAATAAATACAGTCAACAGTAAGCATAATCTTAAACAATTTATCTGTAAATGATATTTAGTCATTTTACAACTCTGGATATTAACTGACAAAGTTTCAAAACTAAAAAGTACGTCTACGAGAGTCGAACGACACCGGCTACGGGCGCCCGCGCCGGCCCTCGCCGCGCCGCGACGCGTCAACGTCCGCCGCACCACAACACATATGTACACGTGCACGACTCCGCCGTCACTGCGCCGCCGCACCACAACACGTATGTACACGAGCACGACACCGCTGTCACTGCGCCGCCGGCTGGCGAGGGCGGCGGCGGCGCGGCTAGGAGGACGAGCCCGCCCCGAACATGTTGGTGCTGAAGGCGCTGGGGGCCGCGGGGCCTGCCACTGCGGCCCCGGACCCCGCGCCGCTGGCCCCGCCTGCGCCGCGCGACTTGGGCATGGGCGGCTGCAGGTACTCGTGCCGCGCCAGCCCGAACACGTCGATACGCTCCTCCTTGCGGTATGCCAAACACGCGCGGATGAAGCTCTGCGTACAAGAAAAACGTGGTTAGTAAAATATGTTCCATACTGCAGTATTTCAAGTTTTGTAGTCAAAAACAGGTATCATTAATAGTCTTTATAAAGTGCTGTCGTAAATCACGTGACTGTTATTCAAATATAATACTCCAAGACCAGACATACACATTATTACGAGAACATTGATGAAAAGAGAATGCTCAATTACAATTAAAAGCGTAGTATACACATACCTTAGCCTCGTTGCTGACCGTAGGCTTGTTAGCAAACTGCACCTCGGTCGCCTTCAGTATCGTGTTCTCCTCCAGTATGGTGGCCTGGCTCTGGTTATGTCCGAACGGCTTTTTGCCGTACAAACACTGGTAGAAGATCACTCCCACGCTCCACACGTCCACCTTGCTACTGATCTTTGGTGGGTTTTTCCCGACAACGAAACATTCGGGCGGCAGGTACCTGGAAAATAATAATGAATTGTAAGAACATGGGATCAGTTATTTCCAGTTAGTTTATTTTTGAATTGCATCTCCCGCGTAGATTAGTGTAATCCGCAGATCCGCCATCTTGGAAAAGGCGCCATTGTGAATGTTTAATGAAGTCACACTCGTCACAAAAATAGATTGGTATTCATTTGAACTGTACACGGTTCAAATAAATACCAATCTATTTTTGTAACGAATTTAGAATATTAATTACCTAGTTTTTTACATTTACAGTGTGCCATATCAACCAAAAATTGTTAACTGCCATTAATTTGTGGCAGTCTTCTTTTTTTGAGGATGGGAAATCATCAAATGACCCCTCCCGCTCTGGGTGTAGCGGAAGGGAGCGTCAGACTCTTACTGACTAAAACCCACCCGTGCTCCTTCCTTAGCCCTTTATGTTCCGGGCCAGCGGTAATCCTTTCGGACAATCCCGCTGAGTATGGCACAGTCTAAAAATCATAATAATTATGTTGACACAAACAAAGAAGAACAAATGACTTACCAATAAGTGCCTGCTCCCTGACTCGTCAAGTCCATTCCGTGGTCGGGGTTGTAGTTCTCCTCGTCCATGACCTTGGACAGGCCGAAGTCAGTGATCTTGATCTCGCCGCACACGTTGCCCTCGGTCAGGAGGATGTTGCCCGGCTTCAGATCGTAGTGGATCACTGGTGGCTTGATCTCGTTCAGATACTTCAACGCTGACACGACTTGCATCACGATTGAGCGAGCCTCGCGCTCCGGAATAGTCTTGTGCTGAAATTGTAAATAATATAAATAAATATGGGTTTTACATAGTCATAACTTAATTATAAAGATTTGCCTAACATTATTCATGTGGTAAAACAAGGTGTCTTTTCTATGAAATTCTATATTGAAATCTTCTATATTGAAATCTCCATGATTCCTTATAGCGAGTGTGCTTACAATGGCCACTGAGGGATCATGTCAAAAGGAAGAGTAGAAAAAGCCCACATTTACAAATTAAAAAAAGTGCTTTCTCCATTCCAACTGACAAATCTTTTATTGATCTTGATAGTGCCAATTTGCAGGCAGATTTACACAGTAGTAGGTCATAATGTACTCATACATAAACATAAATTTAACCCCCGACGTATAAAGAGGGGTTTTATAAGTTTTTAGGAGTTTTGGTTACATAAAAGAAAACCTCAGAAGAGGGTCGAACGATAGTACTTACCTGTTTGAGATAAAAATCGAGATCATGTCCGTTACAGTATTCAAGAACTGTACAAAAGGAGTTGCCATCAATTTCAAATACGTCATATAGTTTAACAATGCGAGGGTGGTCTAACGCTTTGTGAATGTTGTACTCCCGCAGCGCATGTCTGTAACAAAGCATCAAACAAAATTACATATTGTAGTTGTGGTAAATCTAAGGGTGGTAAGAAAAAAAAACATAACACAAGTGGTAGGTACTCATTTTAACAGTAACTAATCATGAGCATTGAGTTTGTTGTACTTTACATGCAATTAGGTTTAATTTTGAGCAGCTTGATCAAGTACTGTTTAAAAAATCAGCGCCAGGCACCTCTCTTCAATTATGAAAGAGCTTTACCGACAAAAACCTTTAATAACCTATTTTAAATGTATGGTGGTGTGGTGGTATGGTGTATGGTATGTGTGGTGTAGGTGTATGTATGGTGGTATGTATGGTCTGAAAATCTATAAAACACGTAGCTGGAACAATTGTAACCTTAAAAAAAACAAGGACATAATGGCTTAAGCCATCATACACGGACTCACTTGATATAGTTGGCCTTTTTGTCTTCCTTCCAGTCTTTATTCAGTTGGTGCACCTTGCAGGCCGTATATCGTTGCTCTCGCAAGTCAAACGCCTTGTGGACCTCGCTGAAGCCTCCTTTGCCGAGCAACATTAGCAGTAGGTATCTAAAATAAATAACAACAAATTTATTTAAAAATAAAAATTGATAAAATGTAGTATAAATCATAGAAATAATGAAGGTGTCACAAAGTTTGATGCCTGTACTAGAGTAAACCCGTATCACAGACGGCATGAGTTCTTAGAATTACTATTTGGACAACTGAAGGCTAATTGTCGTAATTAAAAACCGTACAAAGTCAAGTAGCAATCTCATCTCGGCAAAAATCAATGTCAAAAACTTGTTCAAAACGTAGGTAAATTAGAGGATTTTTCGACTGATAGAGAAAGATCAGAATGCCTTCGCATTCTGATCTTTCTCTATCAGTATTATATTCTTATAAATACAGGAATTGCCCTCGGATTTCTTAACAATATTTAACATAGGTTTTAAAAATAGTGACATACATAATTTATTGTTAAAAATAACTAGCAGTACACCGCGGTTCACCCACATAAGTTTCAATCCCGTTGGAATATCAGGATAAAAAGTCCTATCCTATGTGTTAATCCTGGTTATATAAAGTCCTATCCTATGTGTTAATCCTGGTTATAAACTTTATGTGTGCCAAATTTCATCCAAATCCGTTCAGCCGATTGTGCGTGAAGAAGTAACAAACACACTTACAAACTTTCGCCTTTTTAATATTAGTGTAAAGTGTGATAGTGTGATTTACTAAAACACCATTAATAACTTAGAATATAATTATTATTGTTGAATATTTTTTTTATTTATTGGTGTGGAGGTGGTCCTGTGTTCGATCTCTAGGTTTTGACGTGACAACGTCTAATAAATCGATGAAGCTGGTTGCACTCACGAAAAAACATGACTCATGTAGCGTTACCTCGCGGCCTCGCTCTGTAGCGTTCCATGGCGGCTTGAAGTGCAAGCGAATATATTAACAAATGCAATGCAACTATTCCATCAGTATTTTCTTATGACGTTGTCACGTTCAACTATCGTCAGTAAACCGACTTTACAGACAACCGATTTTTTCGATAGGATATTCCCAATAGCAGCCCTTAGTCTGAATCTGTGCATAGTTTATGGCAAAAGGCACGAGTCACATAACTGACGAAAATATGGGTGCATTTCTGAGTACACTTTAAAGGTACAGTTGTGATGATATTACAGTGATAAACACACCTAATTGAACAACATGCATGCATGATTAAAAAAGGTAACTCAGGTTATGTGTGGGCAAGCTAACTGTTACTTGACCAATGATAACTTGTTGCCTACCATAACAATAAATAAACTACTTGTCTCATTTGAATGTATTATCTCCAGGAAGCGGAAGTAAATGGCTACATAATTTTAATTATTATTGATTGATAGATAACTATGTTCAGCAATCTTTGTTTTGACGAAGTTTCGGCGTACTTGCAACGATCTGATAAAATAATTATGATTTTCATTTATGAGTTTGGTCACAAAATAAACGGAAAAACACAAAAATTCGTAAGCCCATATAAATTAGATCAGGGTTACATCGTTATCACGTTATCTACTTCCAAAACATTTTATCTTAATATATTGTGAGTGAATATTTGCTTTTAGTTTCCTAGTATTTAAAATAATATTATTGTTATGGCTGCATTACACACATTATGACATTACTAAAATAGATAGAAATAAAGAATTGCCGTTTAAATCTAATTTAAATTCTTAAACTCACTGACAGACAATGTATAACCCAAACCAAATTTTGCACAGGATTTCCCTAGAATACAGTGAGCATTCAGGAAGGATTTAAAAAAAAAAACATCCCCAATTTTTTCCCAGTGGGATCCATAATAAAATATAAGTACAGTGCGTGCCACGTAAGAAGAGACTTGACCCCGCCTCCCCCGCCTCTTTCCGCCGCCCCTATGACGTCCGGTCCCGTCCCGCACTCAGACCTCATACCGCTACCTAAAATCGTGTTCTGCGCATGTCAGACCACGTGGTGTGTCAAGTCTCTTCTTACGTGGCACGCACTGTACTATGATATAACATCACACCTGTATTTCCCCCCAAGGGTTAAGCAGAGGTGTACCCATAGTACACCCACATTTTGCCAGTAATGTTTAAGTCCCATGTAATAGAGGTCGAGCCCTGGACATGGGACTCTTGCTGGGCTGCTACTAAGAAATTTAAGATGGAAAAACCCAATAAAACTTTGGCCGAACCGAGAATCGGACCCAGGACTTCATGCTCAGCAGTAGTGATTGCGACTACAACACCAATGAAGCAGTCCATGTATTATGAATGTTAATTATTTGCAGTAAAACTCACCGATCTGAGAGCACAGGATGCTGTGAGAAGCGGCTCTGATCCTCATTGTGTATCCGCTTCAGTTCCCTAATGTGAAGATTTCTTTCTCTCTCTAACTTTTCCATCTCTAGCTGCAAGTCTGCGTCTTCCTTTTTGAGTGCACTTTGTCTCAACTGAAATAAAATGACAATATTTAGTATTGTGTTATTGTAGCAAGTAAAAATTAAACCACTTAATTCTGCCTTGACATTTTGAATTCATTTAAAACCTGGGTGGGAACTACTGGTTCTATTTAAAGCCATATTATTATTATAAACTGCTTTTATTTAGCACCTTGGGTCTAGTTGACGATTTGCAATCAGACCAGCCACATCAAAACACGTTCTTTTTTATAGTTTTCTCCATTGCTCGTTGGACTATAGACTTCTAGGATGTAAGACCCTAATTCAAATTTGCAAGTCTCGCCTTTTTCAGAGACCACTCCAATGGATAAACTTAATATTGCCATAACCGCCACGGTTGACAAACAGATCAATTGTAGAATGATTACAATATCCTTTTGTTATCATAGTGGCCCCCTTGCAACTGCTATGACAAATGTTTTCTTACGAATCAAGAATAATAAAGTCCGTACACATGGCTCTTAGAAATAAGCATAACATTGCTATGGAAATGGGTGGGTTAAATTTCGTTTAGCGCCGACTAATATCTTGAAATGGTAACCATGAACTGGAAAGCAGACACTGCTGTGCTTTCTGGGTGGCCTTTGGCTGGCTGAACAGGTTGAGCCCAGGTAAAGGGTAGAGTAGTGGACACCTTCTGGATAATATGATGATGACAAATAGTAAGCGATGGAATGATTTATCATTTGCAGCACAGGTTAACATAAGGTACCGTGAGGTTATCGTGTTATTTATCCAGTAACTGGGTTGTGGAGGTCAGACAGGCTGTCACTTCATGTAAAATACTGATATCCAGCTGCATCCTGATAGACTGGAAGACTACCGCAACATTGTTAGCAAAAGGCTAGGCAGATGATGATAGCACAGTTTAAGAACAACGCACCTTTAGTATTTCATCAGCTTCATAATACTCCTGATAGGTCATGCTGGGCAGCGGGTCGGGCTTGAGGAAGGTGGGCGCGTCCGTGCCGTTGTGCAGCGGCGACGGCTGCGGCGTGCTGGGCGCGGCGCTGGACGTGCGCTTGCCGCGCCCGCCGCCGCCCTCGTTGTTCACCGGCCGCTTTTTGAATAACAACTTTTTCTGACGATCTATTTCTTCTTTTTCTGCCGTTATTTCTTCTTGCCGCCTGATGAAAAGTGGAAATGTAATGTTAGTCAAACTTAATGATGTTTTTGAATGGATAGTAGTTGATATGCTAGGATAAAGACGAGTCACCAAACAGCTTCCATTTAAAATGTCAAAAATAACTAACTACTATTTTGAACCTCCTTATTATGCCCTTTTACAACAGTAAACTTTATTTTTAAATAACAGGAATTATGAAAATCAGCGAATTTTCTTTAAATGTGTTCAGTAAGGCTAAATAATGTAAAGGAAATTCAAGATAAATTTGAGTCAATAGGAATAAACCCACCTCGTTAATTCTTGAAATGCATATCCATCAGTCCAATTCTCTTGAAACGTGGCGCCGACGCGCTGCGTCACAAACTGGCCAAGCCTCAGTCTATTCTGCATGCACCGCTGCCGAGCCTCTTTCTTCTCAATTGTGCTTTTCTCATTTAACAATTTCTTTACAACTTCTATACATTTATTGATGTGTGATTTATGTTGCTCTATTACCTGGAAAGAATATTTTCAAAGTTTATATACAAAGTTCTTTGATAACATAAATGTAACTTTAAAAAAAATTCTTTGTAAATACCTTGCTCTGTGCTTGCACTTGATGTTTCAATTCTTCATTAGATCTTGTTAATTCATCTATTTTATTATTTCTTAGTTCTAAGTCAGAAGATGCTTGAGTTTCTAATTCCTGTATCCTCTGACATGTCAGTTCTGTTTGAACCTGCAGACAATTACATAAACCGTGAACTTACAAGATGATTCAAAGTAATATGTATAGTCATTATTTGAGGTGATGGTAGGGATGTTACCTGTTTAACAGTTGTGTGGGGTCGTTGCTGAGACGCCGAACGTAAAAAATCGGCACCAGAAGGCAGTAACGACGAGGGTGACGGTGGGTACTGAACACAAAATTATTATTATTGCCTTCTTACATTTATACAAGCCATCAAACCCAGTTTACGAGCCCTATATCAAGAAATAGTTTTGTACAAGTTAATTTAACATTACAGTTTTAACAGCATTATGATAATCCAACATACATTGGTGCCTACAGAAACATAACAATTTCCAATTAAGGAAAGCAAGTTGTTTGAATCTGCACTGAAGTGACTCACAGTGTGATCACTACTTATAAACATGATTATTAACTTTTGTGAATGTAATAATAACATCTTGTGTGCCATTTTGTGTAGTTATTACTTGTGGCTGGTTGAGTTACATAGATACACATCCTTAACCATTAGGTTATGCACAGTAATAGTGGTTTGTATTTTTTTATAAACAGTTCTTATAAGAATTGTTTAAAATACTTAGCACTATCTAAATACATTCTAGTTGGTACAGACGGCAGCACATCAAATTACTACAATCTGTCATATTTCTTTGATAGATTTTCAACTTTATCGCTTAAGCATAACATTCAATGTTGATTGGAAAAATTTGACAGTTATGGGTAGCTTGCTGTGCTGGCGTCTGTACATTACAATAAGCCCTGGCTGCTAAACTCAAGCATGAATCGGGATTCCAGTTTAGATTAGTATAACTGTCATTTCCATTCTGTGTTTCGGTTGAGAATCTTACAAATGAGCATCATTGTATGGTTTTCTTTTTCTCAGAGCCCTTGCTAGCCCACAGCTGGGAAAGACTTTCCCCAAATCCTTCCCGGTACTTTTGCCATCCACCCTCCTGGTACGCGTCTAAATCATCTTCCCATTTTTCTCTTTCTCTTTTTTATGGATATTTAAGTTATGACAAATAATTTCAAAATATTTACCATAGGATAATTGGCGCCCTGTGGCGAAGGTGACTTGGCACCAGCATGCCGAACAGGACTTGATGAGGGATGTTTTGAGAAGTATTCCCTAATGTTTTTGTCTGATGAGTTGTGCCTCTGTTTGCCGCCACCACCACCCCCACCGCCGCCAACACCTTCTTCTCCTGGAAATGATTGCAATATTCTTTAATATTCATACATGAACTCAACATTTTAACATTTTATGGACACACTTTTGTTCTACTTTGTGAAAATGAATTGAAGTTTTCAAGCATACCTTTCTTTTTTTATAGTCATATTAAAGTATCATCTATGACTTTTAGAATCATGTTAAAATTATAACAATTAACATAGCAACTTTTAAGTTTGCTATAACAAAAAGCAATGGAAATTAATCAACATCATTTCAACCTAAAGGTCCCCCCATACTATGGAGATTAGATACTATGGAGTCTACTACGTTATTGAACAATGTATTAGTAAAAAAGTATTAACATCAGTATTCACCTTTCCGTTTTCTTTTCCTTTCTGGCATGGCTATAGTAGGTGTGGCACCGCTTGGGGGCACAAGCGCAGTGCCGGGAGCAGCAGTTGAGCCTCGCATAGCAGCAGACTTTTCCGGAGTTAAAGCATCAACTTCTTTATCACTATGAGATGACCCTGAAAATAGTTATGCATTTGATTACTTCTAATAAGCATATAATTATATGATATTGGGCATTTTAGTAATAGAAGCCAATAATATGCAACCATTAACAGAAACTTGCATTAAATGGTAAGTGATTGATCATACCAGAGTGCCAGTGAGTGTTTCAAGTACAGCAGTGTACTTGACTTTATAATGCATCCTTAGAGGACTTGAATAGCAAAGTTATCAACTCTGCTAATTAATAAATTCCCATAATATATCATAATGCTTGGCTGGATTTACACTGTCAGTTACACATTGGTGGTCACAAACCATTTGTCTAAATAATAGTCAGACTGAAACAACATTGCATGCATAAACACTTAAAAGATCAGAATCAAACCAAATTGATAAAGCATTTTGTAAGCAAAATCTTATATGTTTTACTGTTATTGTAAAGAATAATTCGTGTTTGTAAACTCTGAAGGTTGTAGCCTCAAAAATAACAATATTTTCATACAAAATTTATGTTAACAGTAAGTCATATGTGATCAGATTTTGTAAATATGTAGTGTTATATATGTCATCAACTTGACAATAACAGAGGGCTGGTTTTACTGAATGAGACATAATTTGTCAACAAGTAAATACTACAATTAATTCATAAATAAACACGTCAATTAAATCATGAGCAGTTAGTGTTAACTCACTTTTTGACAAGGAGCTCAGTAGGCCGACGTGGTTTATGTTAGCTCCACTTTTAAAGTCATGCATTGTGGCACGCAATAGTCTCGGTTGTCGAGAAGAAAAACGGCACTTTCACGGTTCCTATCCGGCATCATACACGATAAATGACGTCACAATCCTTCGTTTGATGACAGTTTTTCACACAAGTGTTCGTCCCTCACGAGTTTGTAAGAAAAGGTTAACCTTTGACGACAAGCCGGCGTGAAGTAAACACTGAGAGCACTGATCACAAATCACAAACATTTATTGCACTTTTATCACTAAATCACAATTTACCTGTGCTCATATTGGAGTCCTGATTGTGTAGAGGTTGCCCCGTGTTGACAGTGGTTTGTGGTGCCATCTGAATTTGTGACCCAGCTGACATCTGTAAAGAAAGATGGCGTCTTTACATATGACTCGCCCAGTTTCATTCGTTATTACTCTTGCTCTCAATCATTTCTGACAAAAAGCTACTTATACTTACAAATTACGTGTAAGGTAATGTTTCCATATTAATTATTTTACTATTTCTCACTTCATCCAAATAACCTAACTAGTTTGACAAGTTGTAAACGAAATGCCAGTCGCGACAATCGGATACGCATCCGCGGGGAGCGCAAGGGGGGGTGGAGAGTAGAGATCGTCACGAAGTTTGCTTCGAATGTAATAATAATAACGACGGGCGAGGCGCCATTTTACAAGGATACAAGGCCAAAAGCATTGTTATATCAAGTGAAAAATATCTGCCTGCAGTTGTGCGTTTGTATATAACCACAAAGTAAATTAACATTAAAGTTTATAAACGAATATTTCTACTACCTCGTAGCAAAGAACGTTGTGCGTTCACTCGCATTTGCACTGCGCTAGCTACAGGTCAACAGCCCGCGATGTACGCGATTGCGATCGTGTTGTTGTTGACTAATTGGATTTTTGCACAAAACAAATATTATATTGAGTGGCCACGATTTAAGTTAAGAAGTACAGGTTATGTAGGTAAGTTAAATTAAGTAATTCACTTGTAATTGAACATAAGCAATGGATACGAAATCCAGTTGACCGATTATTCCCGCAATGAGGTGGCGGCGGTGGCGGCCGCGGCGGCGGGTGGCGGGCGGCGTGCCACCGACCGAACGAGTAGGTACGTGATATCGGCGCTCGTGCCCCACAACAAACTGCTTACTGGACGTGTTACGTAGGCGTCTGTGCCGACTGCCGCGCGATGTACCAACATAAACACAGATAGGTCTCTATGTATCCACTTGAATGTGCGCACCTATACGTAGCTGTATTATTATTCAACCAAGCTCTAAGCGCGATATACTTACTCATGTGCCGTCGTAAAGCAGTATAACGATAGATAAGCATACCTACCTACCTATTATAATGTATGTAAATCAAGTAGGTATTTTGTATTTTATCTTGATTGGGTACTTGTACATTTAAAGCTATTTTCTGCCACTAATTACTAAGCTGTTTTAAACAACAAAAAAAACGGTATATGTATAAAAGATGGTAAACCTGCAATTTAGAACAAAACATGTTTTGCCATAATAATACTAAGCATGCAAATTTTTCAGTAGGTGACTGACATTAACAATTTTTGTCAATGAAATCGTTAATTTCCTTAGTGTTGCTTAGGTGCACCTACAGGATAACAGCACCGATCAATGAAAAAATATGACTAACAATAATTTAGTATATTTTTTATTTACTTAACACAAACAAACCTAACTGCATTTTGATCCCTTATTTTGATATGATCACAGCAGTTCAATATTGATCGAGGTAATAACTTTGTCCACGTCCATGAAAACAAAAAAAAAATAACTTTCACTTCGTCCAGAAGTTGGTTATAGTTTCGATTTGTATCTTCTCAACCCCCTTCAGTGTACTTACTGCTAGGAAATTTTTACTAGTGTAGGTCCGTCTAGGGCATTATTTTCTTTAACTCTTAAACTTACATCTTTTTAGTAAAAGAGGTGAAAGACATAATTATAGTACTAGAAATAGGGTCCTATTAGTTCAACCAGGTTTCAGACTGGCTAAAGTAGACTCATCTTTTATGGGGTAAGTACTGTTTAAAATGTTATAATAAAATACCTCCCCACATTCTTCAACTGAATGAGACAAAATTCAAGTCTTGTATTTACAAAACGCACACTATGCAGTCAGGCATATTATAAGTTAGGGGATTACATCGCTGATAAAAATGCCTGGCTCAATGCTGGTCCTGCTCCACAACCTCAACTAATTGATTAACACTTGAAAATTCTGTTGGAGCTGCTGAAGATTGTAAGAATATCTTTGCATTGTATAAACTCAATTTCCTTTGTATTGTATAATTGCATAGCACAGATGTGAGTTCTATGTATATACTATACCACCATTTACCGGGTAATGTGTCTTTCATTGACTTGATGTGCCCTGGCGGCTGATAGTATGTCATGCTCACACAAATGTCTCGCTGACGGTGGCGTGTGTGTTGGATCATTTAGCTTAGCTCCTTTCAAAATGGTTGAGCTGAATGGTGCTGATCTATGCGTCATGTTCGTGAACGGGCGCCGTCAGTTGGGGCTGGTCATCTCTTAGCTGCCTCGGCTAATTTTTAATTATTTTAATTTTGAATTGTTGTTTTCTTACTATTTGCTGTATTCTGGACGCTTCTAACGCGTACGTCTTTTTTACCTCGTTCTCACATATAAGTAATTATAATTCACATTAATGATATTATAATTCATATTTTTGTAAAAATACAATTTAAAAAACAACAAAGAGTGTCCATGGAGTTTCTTGCCCGTTTTCCATAGGTACCTACGCTTTGGAATGGGCAACTAGCTTCATATTTTCTGACTGACCCGACTTTTTGACAGTTCAAAAGTGCCTGTAAATGGTTTAATTGAAATAAATGCATTGAGTTTGACTGTAGATTTGGTTTTTCTTTTTTAATATTTTGTTTAATTTTAGTTTTATACTTTTAAAAGTATAAAATTTCGCGAGATTCATGTAAAAATCTTAACAACTTTCAGGTAAACATCTGCCCAACTGCGGTCAGTTGGGCAGATGTTTAAGGTTATAATCTAAATCAATGCACGATTTTCAGATAATTTAATCTGAACAAATGTGTGACTTTTAGTTGCATCTAAATGGCGTAATAAACCCCAGATCCGATTCGAAAATTATTGATTTGTAGACTGTGCTTATGGGGTTGTGGCCTTCATGTAAAGAGTGGGGCGATTTCTAGGTTAAAGGGAAACATCCTATAATTTTTGACAAATACTGATTCTGTTTTCTCATTTGTTTCTGTTTATGCAGTAAGCTGTAAGACGGAGACTTGATGTTCTTATTTGAAGATTATCATCATCATCTGCCTAGCCTTTTCCCAACTATGTTGGGGAAAGATAGTCAGGTAAAGATAGGTAGGATAGGATAGGTCAGGGTAAAGATGGTCACCCATCCACGGACCAACCGCGGCAAGCGTAGCTTAACCTGATTAATCGACCCGTGCGGCTGTTATTACTTAGCCACAAGCCTCATCAACTTTAACGCAAGACATTCTGAAGAATTCGCCCATAGAATCTTACAGGATCTGTCGTTATAGGCAACGTTTTTTATATTATTATTTTTTATATTATTATTTCGACGTGGTTCTGCCTTTGCAGAACCTATAAACCCCTAAATGATATAAAAGATAATTAACTTTACCACATTGTTCAATATTAACAGGTGACACCCACCTAAACAATTTTCGTTTATGTGCCGATTTCTTCCCAGACACACCTACGTAAATAAAGTAAGTACGTATGATTTCCATTACTTAATTTTCGTAGCTGAGCATTTTATTGGTTTATCAAGTGTGATTATCACATTATTGTTATTATTATTTGCGAGGTGCCCGTTGTGGCTAAATAATAACAGCCGCACAGGTCGATCAATCACGTTAAGCAACGCTTGCCGCGGTTGGTCTATGGATGGGTGACCATCTTTACATAACGAGACCCCTCCGTGCCTCGAAAAGCACGTCCCGCCGTTGGTCCCAGCTGTTATTCGCGGATCTTTGACAGTCGTTACGGGACTTACGACGGGTAGTAAGAAGCCCGAAAGTCTGACAAACAATCTTACCAAGGGGTATCGTTTTACCCAGTAACTGGGTTGTGGAGGTCACATAGGCAGTTGCTCCATTAAATTGCTGGTATTCAGCTGCATCAAGTTAGACTGAAAGCCGAACCCAACATAATTACTTTGGGAAAAAGGCTAGGCACATGATGATGATATTATTATTTGCGATTTTCCGCAATCTTACAAAAAACAAAAACGAATTTACAGTGGTTACCTACTTAAACTGAACTGACAAATGAGATCATATCATTACAATGCGAGCAATAGTAGCGATGAATATGAATGCAATATTGACATTAGAAAGTAATAAGTGCTACATTCAATAAACGATTCGTAATCTCATGTTATAACAAAACACAAATTCAAACAATGATGGTGAATGGGACAAAGCGTTTTGAAATCGCACAACGTGGCACTTTTACCGGGCCACAGGTAAAAAAAATATACCACTAATAAATTGATAAAGTATAATCAGGGTGTCAACATCACGGCAGTGCAGTGGCATGGCAGTAGAGAGAGACACATAAAGTGTATTAGCATTATCGCGGTAACGTTGCCGCTCTGTATGTACTCCCTTCGGTGCCTCTTGCCCCTCCTCTCCCGTTCGCAGCGACCACCTCCTGTATTAAGCTAGCAACAAAAGTCGCCTGCGAACGAAACGCATTTCGATTGGATCAAAACGATAAGGAAAATAAGGGACGACCACGTGACTTTGCTTCTAGTAAATAACACATAATAATAAGTTTCACCGATTGCTTTGCTTACAAGGCTATATGACGTCGCACAGATAAGAAGCAAAATTATTTATATGTATATTCGAAAATATAAAAATTGAGACAAAAGTAAATATGTACATACATTTTCACCTAAGAGCCAATAACATTACTATTAAACTATAATTTTCAACATTTTGAAACATCCTACTCAATTAGCAAATCAAAGCATGCATTGCTTGCAGTGTGCTTATTGTCGCGTCTATTTTTAGAATACTAACTACAGCAGTAGACGAATGGAAAGTTAGCGAGTTGGCAACCTGCGTGTAGGGATAATAATTATGTACAAAGAGTTGGTAGGTACGTACATGTTCCACGACGATAGTAATCTTAACTGCATAAAATGTGAGCTGCACCAGTTGTAAAAATAACAAGATTTAACGAAGACCTCGAAACAAAAACTGACACGCATTGTCCACGATGCGACGCGGCGACGTAAACATACGTGGCATCAAGCTGCTGACAATACAAATTCATAGATAACAGAAAGTGAAGCGACGTCATCAAGTCATCACACGTTAGCTAAGTACTTCCTTCCCTAAGTTTCTTGTTATTCATTGGATCGACAAATATTTTCATCATGAGCCCTAGCCCTTTCCCAACTTTGTTGAGGTAGGCTTGCAGTCTAACAAAATGCAGCGGAATACCAGTATTTTACATGAAGCGACTGTCTGAGTGACCTCCACAATCCAGTTACTGGGTAACACGATACCCCTTGGTAAGACTGGTTACAAAAATGTTGAGCTTCAGTTCAGATACCCGTCGGAACGACGACTGTCAAAAGATCAATAAAATTTTATAGTTAAAAAAATTTGTTGGAATTGTAAATCAAATCCTTTTTCAAATTGAATTACTGGGCAATACTGGGATGTATTGCAAATACAATAATACATATAATCAAATCTGATAAGCTCGAGCACACGGGACCAACTTTCTTTGCGCAATTCACAATTCAAATCCATTGACACGACAGCCTATGAGCTAATATCTTTTACTGCGATAAAGCTCCACCCCGACTTTCAGTTTTGTTTTCTGGTGACTACTATGAGGTATATGAAATCTTATTTCAAGATGAAACAAAAAAAAAACGGGCAAGAGCGAGTCGGACTCGCGCACCAAGGGTTCCGCCCAAGTAGCACAAAATAGCTTTTAGTCCAGTCAAAATAGACATTTGACTTAGCCAAAATTCGCATAGAGCTGAAAATTGGCAGAGACGTTATATACATCATTATAAATGAAATGTCAAAAATCCCCTTCGATCCTACTTCTGCAAAAAAAATTATTCAAGGTCAAAAGTACAAAATTAAGGTTTTTTCCATTTTTCTCAAAAACAGTAAGTATTATCGTGAAAATAGATCAGACAAAAATTGTAGATCATACAATTCTCTACAAAAATGGTCCAGTCACTTTTTCTCTTACGACTCACCATTCGTGAGATATCGCGGTTTTAATCATTAGAAAATTCATATTTTACATAATATGCACACATTTCCGCACCACCTATGAGGTAATAATGTACTTGGCGCATTTTTCTAACGTGGTTTCCCCAGTAGGTATCCTCCACGATCTATTGTTATAAAGAAAGTTTGATCAGATCGTATCCTATTAATTGCAAGAATAGTAATATTGCTAATGATCAAAATGGAATAGGTTGTTTTTCTACATGTTATATTGAAAGAAATACAACAGATGAAGATATTTATGATATTAATGAGGAGACATTGATGCATCCCTTTTCTTAGAACAGCGAACTTCTGCAAGAAGAAGAAAATAAAGACGAAGAAATAATTGTCGAAGTAGAATTAGACACTTATCTTATACAATAATGACATGTGGAAAAAAAACAATCTATTCCACTTTACTCATTAGCAATATTACTACGAGGATTCTTTCAATTAAAAGGATACGATCTGATCAAACTTTATTACAATAGATCGTAGAGTATACCTACCTACTGGGGAATGATGATGATGATGGGACTCCCTTTCCCGCATTCGGCCCGTTGTGCGTGGGGATTCTGGCTAACAGAGCCAGCCTAGCTCCGCCCAGAAGCACAGAAGCTTCCTGGGAGCTTCACAGGCTTCGCGGAGCGACCTCATTGTTCCGAGGATTTCTGCACGTTGAGAAGCCACGGCCTCGCAATCCAGGATGACGTGGGCGGCTGATTCCTCGGCATCAAGGCAGCCCCTGCAAAGGGGGCTGTCCGTGGCGCCTATGTTGAAAAGATGTTTGTTAAGGAGGTTGTGGCCCGTAATTGTACCTACCTATTATTATTCTAAGGTTATTCCTGCTCAGGCTGAGAAGTTTTTTGGTTAATCGCGGGTGTATCATTGGTAAAGCCAATTTTGACTGTCTACAGTCTGTTGCCCGTGACCATCTGTTGTTATGAAGTTCGGTCGATCTTTGGCGAATCCACGCACGAAATTGTGAGAAAGGCAAAGGGAGAAGTGGGTACGGGCCTAGCACCCTCATATCAGAGCCTCTCTTCGCAAGTTCATCTGCAGCATCATTGCCCAGAGATTCACTGTGCCCTTTGATCCACTGGAGAGTAATACGATTAGGCGTCGATAAACTCTCCAGAGCTAGATAGCACTCAAAAATTAGCTAATTGTTGATTTGTTTGCTTCCTAAAGCTTTGAGCACAGATAGGCTGTCGGAAAGGAATTTAATGCCATAGTTCCGGATGCCTAAGCGCTTTACTGCTGTTGCAGCTTGTGTTAAGGCAACACATTCGCATTGAAAGATCGAACTATGTGTGCCTAGTGGTATGTGAAAGTTAATATTTAGGTCAAGGGAGTGTACGCCAGCACCTGAACCGTTTTGTGTTTTAGAGCTGTCTGTATAAATGCGCACTTCATTGACTCCTGACTGATCCCTTTCTTCCTGAACTGTTTGTATAATGTAGTTCTTGTTGAACATCGGTTGGTTTGGTGTTCTGTACACGGGGCAGCGATGAGAGGCTGGTACTCAATCGCCCGGTCCAGGATTTTAGCGTGTGGACTGGTAATGTTTTTGCCCCATATGCCCAGATGCATTAGCCTGATGGCGGCTAGCGCCGCTTCCTGCTGCATGTACAGGTCAAGGGGAGTTAATTGAAGGGCTATCTCCATCACCTACTGGGGAAACCACGTTAGAAAAAATGTACTAAGTACATTACCTCATAGGTGGTGCGGAAATGTGTGCATATTATGTAAAATATGAAATTTCTAATGATTAAAACCGCGATATCTCACGAATGGTGAGTCGTAAGAGAAAAAGTGACTGGACCATTTTTGTAGAGAATTGTATAATCTACAACTTTTGTCTGATCTATTTTCACGATAATACTTACTATTTTCGAGAAAAATGGAAAAAACCTTAATTTTGTACTTTTGACCTTGAATAATTTTTTTTGCAGAAGTAGGATCGAAGGGGATTTTTGACATTTCATTTATAATGATGTATTTAACATCTCTGCCAATTTTCAGCTCTATGCGAATTTTGTCTAAGTTATGACATATTTTTGTCTATTTTGACTGGATTATTTATAATCGATGGATAACAGAATTAGCATATTATTATAGCTTTATAAGAAGTCTACATATAGGCATTATAAACCACTATACAGCTCTTGTAATGCTAATTTGGGCCCCAAATTATACAGACTTAAGTGTAAGAATGGCATTTTAGCAGCATTATATTGGTTGTCTACCGGAATGATAAACGCATTATAATGGGCTGTGAAAACAGGTTAAAGCAGTGCGCATATGTTAAATGTGACTCTTATACAGCTTGTACCATTACAAAGGCAAAATAAAAACATTTTCAAATATTACATATTTTTAATTTCTGTTATTATTAATAAATCTTGTGTAAAAAGAACATGGATATTTGAACAAAAAAATATAAGTGCTACAAGGTAAGTAATTAAACTCTGGTTTTTGTTCTCTATGAGTGAATTAAGGTTGCGAGTATCAGTTTACTGTGAAAGTATGTATATATTTGAATCAAATATTTCATGCGCCTTCAAATTAAAGAGCTATTTATTACAAAAATATTATAAACATATGTGGAATTGTAAAAAAAATTATGCTCTTACGAAGAAATCTTTAGTTTTAGTCATTATGATACCTGTATTGTACCGGCCGGTCAATACCATAGGTTGAAGTCCTTTCTAAAGGACTATTTACCATAAAATTAAATTTTAAATATTATCGAGACAAAAAGCGAAATGGCGTAAGCATAATTAAAAACTTTAGGCATGCGGATATACGACTTATTGCTTGTTAAAATTCTTGTCATTATACGTTTGTATGGATAAAGGCTATATAATATTATGATGAAATGCTTTTAAAAAGCTGGCATTAAAAAAGCACCAATGTACACCGTTAAACAGTTGTGACCCATGCGAAAGGTCGTTATAAAACAAAGAGCAGTTTTAAAGAATTTTAAAATGCTTTTTAATAGCCTAAGCCGTAATTAATGCTTTCATACGGCACTTTTGTATAATGCTTACAGCTGTATTAGAAGCTGTATAGAGACATAAATTATATCTAAAACAAAACCTTTAGCTGCACAAAAGATTGAAAAATAGGATTATATAGCTTTAGGAACTAAAAAGTTAATAAAATGCTGTTATACAGAAGCAAGACATTGCTAAAACCCTTCAAATTCTATAACGAAGCTAGAAGAAATTTTCTGGTCATCACTTTTTCCATTATATCGATTTTGTGTTACTTGGGCGTACCATCATGTTTTTTATTTTCATCGGCGAGGCCTATATTCGTTAGAGAATTTTAACACTGCGCACTGCGGTGTAGAATATTGCAGTTTTAGGTCAGCGCCATCTCTTGACCGATAGTGTAACTTTTATTGATGATTTCTGAAAAAATGTGCTATTGAGAGACATCGTTTTATTTTTCCTGTAATCTTTACATAAACTTCAATCACATAGAATGATTTCAGATTTTTCTCTTTGCAAACTTCGGAGATAAAGGGGGGACGGTATTTTTTTACATTTTTCATCAAAAGTCGAAAACTATGCGGCCAAAAATAAAGAAAAAACGTTTCGAGAATATGCCAACTGCGCTCATTCATATGATACCCCACATGCCCTAGTAGCCCCACTTCGAATTTTTCAGTCCGTGTTGAAAAAAAAAATCTTTTTATTAATTTGCAAAATATTTGGTCAAACGTTCTAAAACTATTCCAAATTTCAAGTTGATAGCATTAGTAGTTCTTGAGATATCCAGCTGTGACAGACAGTCTACTACTGAAAAAAAGGATGAAACAAGAAAGTACCTTCCCGTGGTCGCAAGCCGCTGTACTACATAAACTTTTTTTATTTAATTATTTTGGGGCTTATTTCAGTAATATTTATATTTTTGAAATGTGCTAATATTTTTGAAATGTACTAAAGCCCTTTCATTTTACAAGGCACCATCCCAGGATATTTATTTTTAAATTAATTACTTTATGTCCTCTAGAGGGCGAACAGATCAACATGCATACATTTATTTATTTATACATACATACCGGTCAAAATCATAACCCTCCTTTTTGCTTCGCCGTAGTCGGGTAAAAATGTTTCAATCATAGTATAAAGATGTTTCAATCATTACGATTTCAGCGCTTTGATAGAGACCGAAAATGTATCCACAGGGCGAATGACGCGCTTTAATTCTTTTTTAACTACTTCCATAAATTCCATATTTGGATTTTGAGAAGGAATAACATCACATCTCACCATTAGAATTAGGAGGTAACTTCTATATCTCATCCAGCTTGTATTACATTGTTGATTCTGCGTATAGCTCAAATATTTATAAGTATAATAAGAAAAATATTTTAACATGGTCGTTTGCATTTGTTATCCTTCGATCATTTACTTATTGCTCGTGCACTGTGTGGCACAAGGTTGGATAGCGAGTAAAACCCGAAATCGGTCATAACATCCGTAAAGTAAAAGAAAGTGGTACACTCAGTCCCAAATAATACTCTACGACTCAGTCATGATTGTTCCTAGAGAAATTCTATAAACGAGTTTGGGTGGCCCTTTGTTCAGCTTGCTTACGTCACGCTTTGATACCGTGCATTTGCGCGGCAAGAAAACTGCGTCTCCAATGTGAAAGACAATCAATACTCAGTCACATCTCTGTTCCGCATTCATTATAGAAGCGCAGTTCTGCGGACCCCAAAATCCCCTCTTCCGGTATGGGCGTTCAGCCGCGTGCTGTTTAACCCAATTTTCTAGTGCGAGGGGTGTGCAGGGCGCGAGGTGCGAGGGGGAGGGCGGCGGAACTTCGGTCGCAAGTGTGCAACACAGACGAGGCGCCACGAGATTGGAACCAGAGCCTGCAATATTGATTATTTGATATTTCTAGTGCCGACAACGCTGACACCCACACATTTACTAAATTCACTCTACTGCGTATCTAACTATCTGGGGTTTTGTATTTTAGTGGATGTTAGTTCATTTAGAAGCTTGTAGGTTTTCTTGAAGCGTCATATTTAACAAAAAACTTAAAATTAGGAACTTTTATCACCTATTTAAGCCCTTTTGGGGATTCATTTTCAAAAATCATTCCTAAGCTCACCTTCGTTATAAAAGGAACTATTGTGCGAAATTTCATGCTCCTTGGCCCAGCGGTTTAGGCTGCTCGTTGTTTCATTGTATGTCAGTGAATGAATGTTTTTTTTAGTAAGCTCAAGATACAGATTAGGGTTTTCAAGAAAAGCAGCGACAGGACCAATGCTAAAATTATGGGCGTAACTTTACACAACCTAGGTTGTAGAGTTGACAAAATTTTATGATACATTATATTGTTTCGTTTAACATCAACATGACTTTTTGCAGTCGAGACGTAGAGTGACTTTTTGTATTCAGATGCCATTCAATTGTGACGAAATTAGTTCTTGTATTATCCTTGGAACTTTTATCGGATAACTAAGCGTTCCATTACTTAACCTGGGTCACATAAACTTATTTTCTTTCTTTCTAGTTTTCGTGGAAATTCAGCGACTGCGACAGTATGCCGTTAAGTTTTTTTTTTTTTAATAAACCATCCGTTTTATGATCGATCCATCTTATCCTTATTGCCACCACTACAACACCACATCTTAAACGATTATCATCTTTCTACGATTCCTTTGATAAATCGTCAAAGTTAAATTGTGTAAAAAGATGGCATAATTATGAGATTTCCAACCTCAGCGAATTAATAAGAACTTTAGAGCCTATGGCTCGTGAAGTCTTACCGATCATTCTTGTTTCAATTAATGTTTGTGAACACTTTTCCTTGAAGGACATCTCCGAAACCAGTGATAACGCTGTCGATATGGTAGAGCTTTGGTCAAAGCTATTTTAAATTATTGGATTCATCGATACGACGAAGTAGCAAAAGTAATGGAGGTACGAGGGTGACACTGAAGGTTCTTAGAAAATCGAAAACAGAACAAACTAGCAAGTTATTAGTTTTATTATATCTTTTCAAAATAGTGTCCATTTACATCAATACATCGCTGCATCCGATGGAACCACTGAGAAAAGCACTTTGCCCTCCCGTCCTTAGGGGTCTCTTCGACGGCATTTTTAAACGCAGCCACTGCTTCCTCGGCGTCCATAAAACGTTTTCCTCGAAGTTTTTCTTTTATTTTCGGAAATAAATAAAAATCACAAGGTGCGAGGTCGGGGCTATAAGGGCGGGTGACCCAGTAATTCCACATCTGACGTCGCCATGTAGTCGATTGTTTGCTTCGCGGTGTGCGACGAGGCGTTGTCGTGGTGAAGACGGATCCTGCTGCGAGGTCGAAAGGCAAGTGGCAAACAATTGTTAGTGTACCACTCTGCAGTAACTGCTCTTCGATCCTCTAAAACAATTGTTGCGTAATGACCTGTCCTTCCGAAGAACGAGACAACAATCTTTTTTCCCACGCTTCGACCTCTCTTCACTTTAGTTGGCAACTCCTCGGAAGGAAACACCCAGACAGCAGACTGTCTCTTAGTTTCAGGATCATAACAATAAATCCAGCTTTCGTCACCCGTTATTATGTCGAACACAGCATTTGAGTTACCTCCATTAAATCTTTGAACCATTTCACGACACCAATCAATACGACGGAGTTTTTGGGCCTCTGTCAAATTATGAGGTATCCACCGGGCACAAAGCTTCCTGACCGATAAATGTTCATGGAGAATTTTGTGCACTTGACTCATAGGTACCGAATGCCTAAGCTTGTCCGAATCTGCTGATAAGTCATTCTTTTGTCAGTCTCTATTATACGCCACACCACACTGATATTATCTTCAGTCGTCGCCGTAGAAGGCCGTCCCTCACGCAGATCATCGGTGAGATTAGTGCGACCACGTTTAAACTCATTAAACCAATTGTAAACAGTGGCACGAGATGGGGCTTCATCGTGAAAGGCCAATCGAAGTCTATCATAACTTTCTTGTTGACTGACTTAAATGACATCGAAAGTCATAAAAAATCATTGTACGAGAATTTTCTCGCGTTAAATTCATGCTGACGTGACAGACAATTTTCAATTTGCCGGCAAATCGTAAACAAATGACAAATGAATAAAATACATACACAATAATTATTGGCAAAGAGTTCCATTTTCAAAATTTGTACTTATTTTTTTATTATATCGTTTACAAGTGGCCAGTTCTAAAAACTTTCACTGTCGCCCTCGTAGTTAGCTATTGACAATTTCGCAAATATTGTTGTAATTTCTAGTCTACGCCCGCCAACTTCAGAGCGTAACAGTCCACTGACAGCTGTTTTATTTTTATTTTTTATTACTGAGTGGGCCTGCTCTTGACTTCGATCACGCCTGATGGAAAGCGATAGATGAGGTCTATGATGGAACGAGCGTGCCCAGAAGATGCCTGTCCAAGTGTTTACTCTTGCTTTTAAGGCTTACCGGTTAAATATGGAACGGAACACAGACGCTGGCAGAGAGTTCCACATTTTGGCTGTGCCCATAATAAACGTTTTGGTTTATGGCTTGTTTACGTACTACAAGATACTGATGGATTGCTGAAACCTAAGGTCTCAAATTAGTCATCCTTTCATATTTGAAGGTAGCTGCCGTGCTAGCTGCCGTTGTCCCATGTTACTTAGGGAAATGGGGACGGCTCAAAATATTATTCTCTTCCACTCTCAAATGTCATGTGCCACGATATCATTCACTCCGTTTTCAAAATAATATCATCCCTTACACAGACACACACCTCTCTCTCTCCTAGGTTCCTCCCTCTATATCCATCGTTTTTTTTAAATTATAGAAACGTTATTACATATTTTGTAAGGTTTTAAGGCTCAATAAATAACTAACGTCGGCTTCCATTCTAACCGGATGAAATCAGCTGAATACCAGTATTTTAAATGGAGCGACTGCCTATCTGACCTCCACAACCCAAACCCAGATACTTACTGGGTAATACAACACCCCTTGGTAAGACTCGGTTCTGACGACCCGTCACGACTGTCTAAGATCCACGAATGACAGCCGGGACCAACGGCTTAACGTGCTTTCCGAGACGCGGAGGGGTCTTGATATGTGAATATGGTCACCAATCCACGGACCAACCGCGGCGAGCGTAGCTGGCTGGTATGGATCGACCCGTACGGCTGTTATTAGTTAACCACAAGCCCATCGTCAAAACTGATACACGTACGGTATTATTATGTCTCTAAGTCATAAATTTTAAGAAGATAATTCAATAAGATTTATAAGGCAGTTTATACATATGTGGTCGTCCAAATCAAAAGGGACCTTATGGCGGTAACTAGTTTCCGAGATATTAATAAATTTGTAAAATACCTCAAAAAAATCGTTTTTTTATTAACTGTATTTTTAAAAAGATGATTGTATTTACTACATGTAGATGTGTTCAACTTTTCGAAAAGTCAATTTAAAAAAGTTTCGTATTCATCTAAAGTTTAGTAAAAAAGGAACCTTATCGCGGCAAGACCTAACAAATCGTTTTTCTTGTAATTCAAACCATATATTATATCAACATTTTAATATTGCAAGGTAGGTATAAACTAAACTATTCATTCAGGATGGAAAATCATCAAATGACTCCTCCCGCTCTGGGTGGAGCGGAATAGGGAGTGTCAGACTCTTACTGACTAAAACCCACCCGTGTTCCTTCCTTCGCCCTTTGTTCCGGGCCAGCGGTAACCCTTTCGGACAATCCCGCTGACCCGGCAGGCTTCGGCCAATACGGGCCCCTTCGTTTAGTGCTGACATCTCTTTGAGGCGCGCGTGGAACACGTACGCGCCGTCCGGCACGGGCCTGGTCCTGATCGGACGGTGAGCTACCCATTGCTCTCCGCCCGCGCCTAAGGTGGCCGGGAGTAGTCGCGCGGCTCCCGACGCCCGGAGCGTCTCCCGCGGCGGCTGGGACGGGAGGCTCTCTCTCTCAGCCGTCCCGCCGCCTCCTTCGCTAGCATGACTGCTTCGCAGAAGGAGGCAACTGCTCCCCACTCCCTCTCGCCCCGGACCATGGCTTGAACCAGGCCCGGACGCGAGAGGTCGCCGCCATGAGATCGCGCCGGAGGTCTGTCCGCTCCGCCGCAATTTGCTGCGGAAGCGGAGTTTCCCCCCGGCGTAGTGCCTCCGCGCGCCACTCATACAGGCGCGCGAGGACTATCCCCTCCAGATCCCATGGCGGCAGTCCGGCAAGGAGGCTTGCCGCCTCGCCCGAGATCGTGCGGTACCCCCGGATCAGCCTAACGGCTACCACCTTCTGGGGCGCGTTCAAATAATGGGCGGCTCGCCGCCGCAGTGAACGCGCCCACACCGGGGCCCCGTTATAGGGCCATGGACCGCACGACCCCCGCGTAAAGCCTCCGGCAGGAGGCGTTTAGCCCCCTCAGGTTGGGCAGGAGCCGCTTGAAGGCGGCCCCGGCCCGTTCCAGTTTGGGAGCCAAACGTCGGAAATGCTCGACTAAGTTCCACCAGCTGTCGAGGATGAGACCCAGGTATTTCATCGTCGTCTCGACGCCGATGTGAACCCCTCCTACCGTTAGTTGGGATCCCGATGGTGGCGTATTCCGGAACCCATGAAACGACATGGCCTCGGACTTGTGCAATGCCACCTCGAGACCCAACTGCCGGATCCTCTCCACGACTATCGCAACCCCGCGTGTCATCGCGTCGGCCGCCGCCTGATGCGACCTCCCCTGCGCCAGGACTAGCGTGTCGTCAGCGTAGCGTATAGCTGCCATTAGATAGTGTCGCACGCCGCCGCATGCGACATTCTTTGTATATGCGTCTTAGGTCTAAGGTCCCACTATTGTAGTCCATATTTTGTTTAGGTACTTTTAATAGAGGTAAACAATCTTGTTAGGTATGTTTTTTATCATAAAATATATTTTTAAAATAGGCTAAGGCTAATAGCAAAAGTAATTCATTATAACATCTGTTATTTCATTTTGTTTTATCTTGTAATGGCTATAAATTATTTCATAAATTACCTCATTAAAAATTATTTCATAACCTTTATTAAAATACTTAAATTAATTAACTATACTAAGAGATAAGTGTCAGCAGACTGCAACGGACCGCCTTAAGGGCCCTTTTTTACGTATATACTTGTTACGAATTTTCATACCTTGTGATAATAAAAAAAAATTTGTTAAATAAGTAACATTTTCATACCTTGTGATAATAAAAAAAGAAAATTTAAGTTATCTTGAATGTTGCACTAAAATATTGATTATGCATGCTAAAAATAAAAAATATTGTTTAGTGCCCACCATTAGGGCCCTTTTTTAATTTGTTTGAAGAAATTGTTCAGTTCTCTATGTAACTTTACAAGATCATAACTAACAGTTATCATTGATCTCTTAGCTTTATTAGCATCTAAACCAATTATGTATAACCTATTTAGTGATTAAGTGTTGATTTTGTTACTGTCAGATCTCAAAGTTTATAAAAAATAAGAATTCTTGCTAGTAAATAAAAACTATTTTTTTTAAATTATGTGTTGTTTTTATTTACATCTAAGGCCTTTCGCAAATCTATGTAATTAGTAGCAATATAGAAACGATAAAAGTTTAGTGAGAAACAGGCGGTTTACTTATTTTTAATACTATTATCGATACTTTGCATCTCATTGATAATGCATTATGTTGGCGGGTCTAGTTCCCACAACAAACAAGTTTATGCAAGGATTGTAAGAATTTCCATTAGTAATAATCATAGTCAATCAAAGTATACCATCAGTTACATAACTTCACACTAAAACATAACTTTTTTGTACGGCATACTTAAATTGCGATTTTCTCGAAACTTATAATTTCGATCAGTGAATTTCAAAAATTCGTAAAAAAATAACGGTAGTGGTTAGAAGGTTGGTTCTTGGTTCTATAGTTCGGTACATTTATGTAGTTTTCAGCTCTGTAGATAACTCATTTCCGCCATAAGGTCCCTTTTGATTTGGACGACCACATATGTTTATTTTATTACGCATTTTAAAGTTAACTTAATGTAATCTGGAATAGTTACGTACGTTCTAAGGCAGCGTCAATAAAAAAACATACATAAAGTCGAACATATTATAAGCTCCTCCTTTTTGGAAGTCGGTTAAAAAACGGGTAACCTAGTGGACAGAGTATAAGCGAGTGCTCACAAAACTAAGAAGTAGATGAATAAAACCAGGGTTCCTCAAGCAAGGCGGTAACCGTCTAGCTACAGAAAATGGCCTTAATACGTGAGTTCCCAGAAGAATCTCGAAGTATTTAATTGAGAATACTTATTGACCGTCTTCAAAATATTGATCTGCACTGAAAGTAAAGTCAAATGTTTGGTTTACTTTTGGATGATTAAAATGGCTATTCCACTGGGTTCTAGTGTTTCACATTCAACTATTTAGTGGATTGCTGGAGGCAGGTAAGGAGCTGGGACAGTGCCGGCCGGCGCGCAGAGCGGCGGCGTGGCACGGCGCGCGGCGCACTGGGTCAGGCGAAGCAATACGGGCGGACCTTGCAATGTCGCGGCGTGACGCTCAGCTGACGGGCCGCCCGGCGCGCCGCCGCCGCCCCGCCGCGCGTTCATTGCCTCCGTGGCAGCGGACGAGAGCGGCCGCCTCTATGCCACGCTCTCGTTTGACTGTTTACGATTCCCTCATTACTTACGACTATGATTTTTAATTCGAATATATTATGAGACAAATTGAACATAGTTTCATGTGCGAAAATTGTGAATATATTTACAAATTTAGTTGCAAATGTGTGTGCGTCGTGAATATAAATTTAGTTAATACTGGAGTGCGGTGACGACCGGTGCGAAAGGTCGGCCTGTGTAAAAATAACTGCGGAACCGGGCGGCTAAGCGGTGGAATGAGGTTTGACGGCACATTGTAGCCGAGGCGGGGCGAGGCCGTGTGCGCCATGTTATAATTTCCCTTCGCGTCGAATGTGCAAACCAACTGGCTGAACACTGCGCTGTGCCTAGTGCCTACTTCTCTTTCTCTCAGTGCGGAATAAGCATGCTTGCTGTAAGAGACAAGCCGCAAGTCGCCACCTCTGCTTGCCAATCTGCTTCAACCTCAGTACTCGCGAATACTCGCGATTACATTAGCCACCTTACCATTTTAAAACGTATTGTGTAGCTAGTGAACTTGTCAAACACAATAATAATGTGGGTTGTATGGAAGAATTCGTATACTAATGTGCAAGATTTTGAAATCTTGAATCTGTAAATGCGATTAGATGCACATTCATTTTTGATTCGTTGCCTAATGTTGATTTGACATAATAGTTTTAAAGCGATAATCATTTTAACTGCAATGCTTTTGTGATAATGTACGAAATTATACATAGAAACATATACGAAAGAAATAAATAGAAACGTACGAAATTATAACAGAAACTTACAACCCATTTCAAAACTACGTGACAAGTATTTAGAATTCATCATATACATGGACTAGACTAGTGTTGTAACTTTGTAAGTAATAATAATAAGAAAAATGAAAATGAAATCAAACAAGACTTGTTTTTTAAAGAAATGAAATCATCCACGGCAAAAACAAATCACACGCACACACTGACATGTTAAACGAGATATCGATAACCAGGTAGGCAGCTAGGTACCCATAGTGCCTAGTACCTATTCCCATTAGACAGAAAGAGTGGTGCGAAAACCGCGATTTCATTTCAAGCGTTCAGTGATAGAGGCGCGGGTGGTGGCGGGCGGGCGGGGAGCGCGGCGCGCTGCGTGTCGGTGACCCCGCGGCCCCGACTTGCCTACACTTCGAGGCCGGCGGCATACTTCCCTGCTCGCTTTATCAAGTTTATCGTATTTCCACTTTTAGGATACCAAGTCTTCACACTAGGTAGCAACAAGTCTTCGGTAAAAAAGACGGGTTATTCAAAAAAAGGCAATGAATCAAAGATAACAGATGCAACTATATTTACTTACGTTTACGTAACATAATCGATTCCTAAATTCCCCTCCTTTACAGAACATTATTTAGCTGTCACGCTATTGTGTCTTTGACAATAGCCGAGCAGTATGCTGGCTCGTCAGCTCGGACTCTTATTTATCTTTATTTATGTTATTGTTGTTATTTGCGACCTAATGGACTTCAATCCAATAATAAGGCTTCCTACAGATCGACAACATTTGCATGCCAACTGCAACATCGCAGTTTGGATGTAGTTGACTTTAGCTGTTTCGAAACCTAGTTATGTCAACTGCATCCAAACTGCGAAGTTGCAGTTGGCAGGCAGTTCAAATGCAGTCCGTCTGTTTAGACCCTAAGTAAGATAGTCAATTAGTTGATTTAAAAAAAGTAGGTAAGTAATTGCTCATCCTTGCGCCTCGATGCAAGGCTAAATCATAGGTCGATTAGGAAAAGGAAAAGTTTTCCTTAAACTTCTTTTTATTTTAATTATTACTGCATCATTCAAATCACCAATCATTAATAAGCTGTATAAGTATTATAGCATACTGTAATAGCCGCCACTAATAAGTAGCGGTTGTATGTATCTTACGCAGCTTATTTCAGTGAAGACCACCGAAAAATAGGGGAATTTTAGTATTCATAGATTTTAATACGAGAATAAAAGCGTACATTTTGTTCGGTAATTGAGAACAATTAGGTCCATGTAACCGTGACACACGAATGAAAACCTGCTGCGGTGTATTGTACCGCGTACCGTGACAGCCGACTGGAAACTAGCTGCGTACGGTGCGCTTGGTGCGCTCTATACATACGATACGAAAATGGTCTCGCTGTTATTTTGTAAGGCTGCTATTTATAGGTGTGTTTACACTACACACTGTTGTATGTACGAACTGAACGCGCCACGATACTCAATGTTCTCAGGCACATGGTACTCAAAGGCATGTAAGTTGAACGCAGTTAAACGTCACATAGGTAGCCTACCTGCTAGGTATGAGATGGTACGAACACTACATAAACTATGGCAAACTAGAAGCATTATTCAACTGTGTGTAGATGATTATCGATATAAGTGCACACTTAACGCAAAACTCATAAAAAATCAATATCCACTGTTTGTCGACGAAAGTCTAATCGATATCAAGGTAACCGACTTCCTAAATGTAGCATGGAACGTAATAGAGCTTCTATTAATAATGTATGCCATCATGCAATGGTTGAGCGAACGAGCGTTAAAACAACCGTCCCACATTATCGCGAATCGCGATTGTAGGAAGCTAAAAGTTTGCGTAGGCTAATTAATGTTATGCCGGTGAATGCAAATATCTACAATAGTATCCATAAAACAACTCACCGTTTTGTATTCGGGCGTCCGCCGAGTTTCTACTAGTATCTCCCTTGTGCTGACCTGTAAACACGCGATCAATGCGCTCAATGTAAACCAGCCTATTAGAAAACGTCTCCCCACTATTATAGCTGTTTGCCTTTTACAATAGTTACCTATACCTACGTCGTGTATGTATTAAATTATATTGCAAGCTAAACATCAATCGTCTCTGAACGTAGCTGCATACAAATCGATAAGCTTATCACAAATTCATGATGTAGCCTGCTAGACGACATAGATACAACAGTTACCTATCAAGACTAACAACGTGTTCAAGAATTCCAACACATATTTTTCTTGATTTGTGTGGTTGTGATCTAATTGCTCGCAGGTAGCAAAAAGTTTTTAGGTCGATAAGTCACAACCGTACATTTGCCGAGAAACTATTTATGTCCGTCCGCCATTTTGTCGTTGAATGACGAAATGGTACATTCAGTGACAAGCGAGCGAGACTGCCACCATCAGACAATGATTATGAATATTTATTACAAACTGATATCATACCGATTGACTTCAGATTGGACTATGATATTTTCTGATTGCTACATCGTGGTTCAATTAACAAATTGTGCCGTAAGAAGGTAAATCTAGTGATTACTCACTTAAAATCTTTCCGGTGAGCAACAAAGAGAACGTGATCAATAACACAGATCATTTGAATAACAAATATAACAAAACAACGAACAAAACCGATGCCCTAGCTCGGCCAAATGACGCGTCATTAGGACGAAACGGGGGAGCGAAGTGTGAGCGGGGAACGGACGGAGACGAGACACATAATAGAATTACATATCTACAACAACATCACTTGGTCGGCCGAGACGACGTTGTGTGCACATACGTGATGTTGCCGGCGACCGGCGAACAGAAAGCGGGGCAGGGGCAGCGGCGGCTGCGGGGCAGGTGGGCATGCCTACTGGAGCTGCCACATTATCAAAGATCACGTGATCGACTCGTTGCATGTCAACATCTACTCGCTCGCTGACTGGTGCCGGCACTGATATAAATATCTATGTATGGCTATACATAACAGTCGGCATTACGCAGCTCCCCCTCCATACCCTAAGCCACTTGCATTTTTTAATTTCAAATATCTTTCGCCCGTGTACTATTCTGGCCTTTCATATCCGGGATTTGTCTCCTATCATGATGATGTTTAGGCAACGGAACGTGAGAACTTTCATTCTAGCCCAAGCAGCAAGTTGATATACATAACTGTAACTGTTGATTGTGATACCGTATACCAAAACTTCATCAGAGTAACGTAAATGATATCATATATACGATGTTAGCGGTAGGTATACGTTTACGTATTACCATGTGAGATATATTTTAAGCCTGCCAATGACACTCGAGTTTAATCATTTCAAGTGTAATCCAATGTAAATAAGTTCATAACACCATAGAGGTCGAAGTTTAGAGATGGATGATATGAGAGGAGTTTCTTCCTTCGCTACTGTTGCATGAGATGTAAATACCGAGTACGCCCTAAAGTATTTAATCCAACCAAGTATTACCGATAAACGAACTAACTGAACCTAACCTGAGCGCAGGAAATGTGAGAACAAAAGAATCGTTTCGAAAACAACATTGCATTCACTTCTGATTTAACAAAGACATTCCTATACAATTCGCTGATGGAATTTATACAGATTTCCACTACAGTAATAAGAAGCACTTAATTAGTGACTAACTCATGTGCCTTAACTTGTTCGTCATCGTATGGTCTAAAGGCTCCTACAAACAGGCGCGACACGACACGCGACACAAAGGCACCGCAAGTCGCGCAACGAGCTGTGCCTTTGTGTCGCGCGCGATTATATCGCGTGTCGCGCCTGTTTGTAGGAGCCTTAATTCGTTCATTACTTACATCACTTAAAATCATTAGTAGAACTTTGCGTGGCTCATTTCTCAAATCGATTTTTATCCCTCTAAGTGTATTTGAATAAGAATTTTATAAGCTAGTATAAATTTGAGGCTTCTATATGAAAACCTCTGACACCGATGGAAGCATGAAAACAAGTGTCTGACTCAACAAAACTCGTTTGTACAGAAACTAAGAATAGAATTCAAAGAACCACTTGACTAAACAATCCTATTCTTCTATTATTAACTCGTAAACCCAAATAGATTACCTAGAATATCCGCATCTATGCAATATCTGAGGTGTAGGCCTACTCGAGGAGGACTTCACTCGACCATTATAATACCCGCATGCATAAGTGTCGATCCCGTGGGAATATTGGGATAAAAACTATCCTATGTCCTTCCCGGGATACAATCTATCTCTCTGCCAAATTTTATCGAAATCCGTTCAGTGGTTTAGGCGTGAAAAGGTAACATACAGACAGACAGAGTTATTTCCGAATTTATAATATTAGTATAAATTTGTCCCTGCCAATTTGAAATCAAGATAACATAGGTATCTTTCATCAATTCATCATTAGTTCTATAAATAGATGACATAATAACTTAATAAGGCCCTCCGATATTTTTTTGCAAAAAAACAGCCTGTAAGATGAGATAGTAATTTGGACATAATATGCTATCGGTCTTGTGACTGCTACAATTAGGTACTTTGATTTGGTTCTGAATATATCGCCACACCATCGTGAATCAAGTTAAAGTTTAATGCCTGACACATAACCTGAGAAATACGAGCCTCGCACTGAAGCGGAAACGTTATCCTCTTATTACAAAACAAGGTTTTTCTTTATGCAGGTTTAAACCACCGTGCCAGTAATTGAATTAATAACCTAACTGTTTTAGAAATGCAGTTCTTTATACAAAAATGACAGCTTAGTTCAGTGTTAGTTTGTCACTTCAGTATTAAGAACTTTGCCTTATTCGAAATAAAGTTCGAAATACAAATACTGGCTCAAAGGTTTAGGCTAGAACCAAAGTTAGATTTCATTTTGTAATAAGACGGTATGGGTGTAGCGACAACCTCTGATGACTAAATCCATACTAATATTATAAATTCGAAAGTAACTCTGTCTGTATGTTACCTTTTCACGCCTAAACCACTGAACGGATTTCGATAAAATTTGGCAGAGAGATATATTGCATCCCGGGGAAGGACATAGGATAGTTTTTATCAACATACCTCGCGGGCGAAGCCGCGGGCGGAAGCTAGTATTCTATATATCCCTCATTTGGAGAAACATCGACGAAAATGTATTTTTTCCCTAAAATGAGTTAAATATGACTAAGCACTTAGAAATGTATAAATTACGTTATGAAAAGCAAAGACGTAAAAAAAATAGCAGTTACAATACCCGGCAATAAATATTGCACATCGACCTTTGGAAAGAGACAATCGGCTAATTTCGGCTTCGTAGAGCGTTATCTCTGTCGCACGAAATACAAACAGACCGGTATCTATTAGGAGCTGTTAAAAAACAATTATGATTCGCTTCTTTTGATAATTATTTTTATTCTTTGTATAAAATACAAAAAAAGGTAAAGGTCGATGTGCAATATTTATCGCCGGGTACTGTACGTCGATGTTTCTCCAAATGAGCGATAAATAAAATTGAAAGTCCCGACTGACTGATATATCAACGCACAGCCTAAACCGCTGGTGAATGCTAGACATGAATTTTGGAGGGTGTTATTTGTGAAGAGTAGGTATCCACTAAGGGGGTTTTTGGAAATTCAACCTTTAAGGGGGTGAGAAAAGGGGGGATTTTGTTTGTATGAAAAATCTTAGTCCTTGAGTTAATATCCTTGAAACTTGGCACGAATACTTATCTAAGTAAACTAGCTTCTGCCCGCGACTTCGTCCGCGTGAAATTTCTTGTTACTCCGACCCACCCCGTCGCATCGCATCGCCTGCCCGCGCTATTACTTCGTTTTTGCTTAGCGTTCTTTCTGACTTTTTTTCTTTTTGCTCGGCTCCTAAAGGTCATAGCGTGATGTTAAATAGCCTATAGCCTTCCTCAAGAATTGGGCTATCAAATGCAAAAATATTTTTTCAAATCCGACTGGTAGTTCCAGAGATTAGCGCGTTCAACCAAACAAACAAACAAACTCTTCAGCTTTATAATATTATAGTATATATAGTATATTTATAGTATAGATTATGAAGTTCGGAATTTTTTTGTTTTTCTAAGCTACCCCTGACAGGATTGGGAGGTGTCAAAGTTTGTATGGAAGAATTTTAACGTGCGGTCCGATTAACTCGAAACTCAGTACCTATTAATACTTTTGACGGAAAATAATCAATAATAAGTGTATGGGGTTTTCGAAAATTGACCCCTGACGGGACAAAAAGTGGTAATCCGTAAAGAGGATTTTAGTAAGTGGCTTGATTAACTTAAAAATATGGTATAAACAAAATTTAACTTGAAACTTGGCACAAATACTACCGATCTAAGTAAATTATAAAGTTCGTAATTTTTTGGAATTCTAAACTACCCTAAAGCAAAATTGGGAGGTGTCAAAGTTTGTATGGAAGAATTTTAATGCGCGGTCCAATTAACTCGAAACTCAGCATGTAAGACCAAAATAAATAATAAAGTGGTTCAGGGTTTTTCGAAAGTCTACCCCTAACGGCGGGATGAAGAGAGGTAGTCAATTTTACAGGGGAGTAGAATGGAATAGAATAGAATACTCTTTATTATGTACAACATATAAATTACAGACATAAATATAGAAACTTACAAAGGGTGACACAATGGGCGGTCTTATCGCTAAGAGCGATCTTTTCAAGACAACCTTAGGATGGATTTGAAAAGGGGAAGGACAGACAAATACTGTAGGTAGTCCGTGGTGTACCATTTACATAATACAATAAATACACACAAAGTATAATATACTATCTAAATAAATGTATACACATACATATAAATATTAGAGAGTATTTTATTACGTGGCTTGATTAACTGGAAAATTGATATAAATAATCTATAAGTCAAGTTATAGAAACATCCCAGACGATTTTTCAAAATTTCAGCTTTATGGGGATAAAAAGAGGGAATACAATTTATATGAAAAATCTGGTTATAAACTTGAAAATTGGCAATTAAATAATAAAAACTGTCACTTTTAGTTTAAAAAAAAACCTTCCAGAGGATTTAGGGGGTGACAAAGTTAATAGATTAGAAACATATGTAACCCAATGTCGGATTAACTCGAAACAATACCTACTACTAAAACAAAAAATAAAAAAAATATGTGATTTAGGGATTTTCAAAAATTGTCTCCTACCGAGGTGGACAAGGTTAATAAAGTTTAAGGGATGGATTTTACTGCTTGCTTCCATTAACTCGAAAATGGGTATGGGTCTTTGAGTCAAGTTATGAACACATCCCAAACGATTTTGCAAAATTCCACCCCTGTGGGGGTGAAAAGCGGGGATACAGTTTATTTGAAAAATCTGCTTCCTTTGATCTATAAACTAAAAAATTGGCCCGAATACTTGTTTATCTAAATAAATGATAGAGATCATAACATACATTTTCGAAATTTTTAGAGAAAAGTACGAATTTCACGCGGACGAAGTCGCGGGCAGAAGCTAGTGTAGTATAATAAAACACGAGTAGAAACTGACCTTGGCGCCTAGGAATCGCGCTTCCAGCAGCTCCTGCTTGCGAGGATCCAGCGCCGCTTGGAAGTGCTCCATCTTGACGCCAGCACCTGTTGAAGATGGTGCATGTTACAACTCATGTATTTATTGGATACAGGCGTTGTACTTGTATTTAATACTATGAAACATGACAGGATCATGAAGAATGTATGGTTGATCAGATCCCTGAACGATAAGGGTTTTAGGTAGTTTTTGTTACAGTCCGTTATTTACCGCGTCGCAAAAAGTATGAGCAACTTGCTGATACGGTTCGTAATGCCATACTATACCATAATAAATGGTCTCTAACCAGTGTCATGTGAAGTTCGTAATTCTGTATATCCTGAGAACTCTTATTTCCTATATCAGAATGGGAAATATATTTTTGGTGCAAGTTAAAGTAAAATAGTCAAATCAAAATAGCGCAGGTTGCCTAGCGGAAGAAGGAATGGCCACGAGCTACTGAACTGCCCTGAAGTCGCCACATACGGTACCGAGTACTTGGTATTCTTTGAGGCATGCCAGCAACATGAAATGCCCGTTGCCATCTGACGAGGAATTTGGGTGGATCGAATTGATTTATTCCCGTTCACGCAACAATGATACACCTTACCATTGCAAGATCAAGAACGCTTTGGAACATGACAAACAACGATGGAGTTTTAATCGAGATTTAAAGTTACCAATTTTGTTGAATCTACAACCTCATGATCTGTCGTTACTTGAAGGTATAGAAGAACGAACTCGCACTCAACTGCGTGGTCACCAGTGTTTCTAAGTTTTGTAAGGACTTCAATTTCTACGATTTTAAGGAGTCTGCGCAATAGCCAAATAGCGTGTTACTGAGCACTAGTATTGCCGTATTTCGTATTTAAAAAATAAAATACTCTTAATCAGTCTAATTACGAATGAAAATGTTAAATTACTGAGAAATGAGAATCAGATCAGCCCGTAAAACGTTGGTACTTACACTGATATTTCAAATACGATGTAGATATGTATTTATAATGTTGCGAATTGGCGACATGATGAAATCATTCATTATCAAACCTTAGTTGATTCGAAGTATGTAAGGTCAACCAATGTTATAAAGGCGACGTTGGATTCTCTCTGATAACATGTTGCTGCCAAAAGCTTCGGTAACTGTCTGTTGTAGTAAAGCGATTCGCCATTACTGTTATGTCTTCATGAGCAATAGCCGATATACATATTTCGGTATATTCAGATGGGTAGAGTGACTTGTAGGTTGATACTGACTGAAAATTACGTTAAGTGGTCTACATTCCGTACCTACATACGACCAATTTAGACAATGAATAAGGACCTGTGGAAGCTGTAATTATATCACCACATCCTCTGAGCAAATATGAACGTTGTTTGATTAATCTTAGCATAAAGTACTGGACTATTAGGCATTGCATTGATTTGTAGCCAATTATGCTATTAATTAAAACGAAGCAAAAAAAAAACGAGAAACCTGTATAAATATGTATAAACAGGTTTAAGTTGAAGCTTTATGTTTGAAAAATTGATCTTTTTGTTAAAGAATAGATAAGGTAGGGGTAGAGGTCGGGGGGGACAGGGTTTTGGCGCAGTATCTGGAGCAGACAGTCGAGTTGCGAGAAGTTAGGTACAGTTATTTATATAGATACGTATGTATGTTCAATGTTCATATCGATCGCCTCCCCGGGCCACTCGCCACTATGATCTCACCTCCATCCTTTGCGACTCCCTTCGTCCCCAACCCCCCACCCTTACCGCATAACCCCAGAGGCCTTTAACGAATGACGTAGCCAAGTGAAACGTGTGACTGATTCATTCAATCATTACTTATAATTAAATAAGACCTGTTTTTTAATAGTGTTTGTGTTTGTTATTAACATTCAAGCATCAGAGTCACAGTCACTTAAACAATTTGATCACAAGTTATGGAAAATATTGGGTAAACCGTAAAGGGTTAATAAATGCGACTTTCTACATACAGACAAAGCTCATAACAGTGTATTTCATACGTAACTTACAACCTCCCCGATCTAACGGTATTCTTGCACCCATTTCATTTACTTGCCTTTTATGAACAAGTAGTTATGTTACACTATATTGTTTCATTAGTTTGCAAAGTAGCCAGCAGTTGTTTAGTGGTAATTAGCAAGTACAAAACAAAATGTAGGCAATGTTGAATTAATTATCATACACCGATATTTCATTATTTATTTTTTTAAAGTCGTGCGCTGTATCATTGTAATCATGAGCATAATAATATTATTATCATGGTTAGAGTGCCATGTAAATATTCTTATTATGACTGTGAAGTAACCAAGTCACACCAATATGAGAAGACCTTGAAAGTTGAAAACGAAAATAACAATTCTATCTACAAGTTGTTTAAAGGCTCCTACAAACAGACGCGACACGCGATATAATCGCGCGTGATACAAAGGCACCCCTCGTTGCGCGACTTGCGGTGTCTTTGTGTCGCGCCTGTTTGAAGGAGCCTTTACTAGTTTTTATGTTCCGATACTTTTATGTTACCAAACATGTTAAGGCTCCTACTAACAGGCGCGACACGCGATATAATCGCGCGCGACACAAAGGCACCGCTCGTTAAGGCTCCTACAAACAGGCGCGACACGCGATATAATCGCGCGCGAGACAAAGGCACCGCTCGTTGCAAGACTTGCAGTGCCTTTGTGTCGCGTGTCGTGTCGCGCCTGTTTGAAGGAGCTTTTAATGTCCATTTAGGCCTAAAAGTAGATATTTAATTTATAACTAGCTACCACCTGCTGCTCTACCCAAGATACACGAGGCTAACTTCTCAAGCCTGGATAGTAAGCTAGTAAAACACTGGCTACACAGAACTAGCTTCATTTCTAGGCTAGTAACATAATCAGCCTACAATGCTGGGACACAGGCCTCCTCTCTACGGAGGGTCGAGGGTCATAATACTCATAATCCACCACGCGAGCCCAGTGCGGGTTGGTGGATATCTTCGAATTTTTGGTTCTAGGACATGCCGGTTTCCTCACGATATTTTCCTTCGCCGTTTTGAGAGCAGTGGTGATGAAATTAATACACAATGTAAATTGCCTGTCTGGGTTCGAACTCACGGCCTACAACTCTTAAAGTCGGGGTCGACGCCACTGGGCCACCACTGCCCTTGTAGGCTAGTTAAAAAGCTAGTAAGTTAGCGTCTCAAGCTCGGATAGTTTAATACGATTGAGTTTAACTATCCTGGCTTGTGTACTAGCTTCGTGTGGCCAGCGAAGATAGTGCCCAATCGGATCATTTTACTCTACGAACTAAGTCACTGCAATGCTTTTGGCTTAAAATTAATTTGGTAGGCTAGTTTGTACTCAGTGACTACGCGTTTAGTTTTTCTGACCGCAGTCACGTGTTTTCAGAGTCAATGATAGATGCCCAAACTACGAGGGTGAATCAAAAAATTCTTGGAATCAATATTAAAAAATTCAAATATTTAAACAAAAATATTTTATTTTTCTACATAATCTCCCTCCAATGCAATGCATTTAGAATAACGCGTTTCTAACTTCCTTATTCCTTGCGAAAAAAATTGTGACTCTCGAAAAACTCCTCTACGGCAGCCATAACCGCGTCATTATCGTGAAATTTTGTTCCACGAATTTCTTCTTTTAATTTTGGGAATAAGTGAAAATCACTTGGGGAGAATATGGTGGGTGGTCAAGGAGATTGAAGCCAGCACAGCGGATTGCGTTGAGCGCAACTTCCGATCGATGAGCAGGAGCATTATCTTGAAGAAACAACACGCCCAACGACAGTTTTCCACGACGTTTTTCTTTAATCGCTTCACGGACTTTCTGTAACTGTCAAAATAATGTCTATTAAAAAGAAAAACCAACCATGAAGTTTTTACTAAAAAAATTCATAGAAGTTTTTATGATTCATGCAAATACGTATATTTCTAAAAAGAAGCTACTAATTTGTCTCAATATCAGATTTAATGATTTGATTGAATGAGTTAGGTTAGGTTTCATTACATCTCATTAAATTTCATTTTCATTTCATATCAATAAAAAAATCTACTGAAGACTGTATGGGCATAGTTCCCTTTGCCTACCAGAATGGGTGAAGTAAAAAAAAATCTCTGCTTATATTTTAGGGTTGGCGCCATTAGTTAGTTGAATTTATCTTTATTATGTTTTTATTATTTTATTAAATTGCTTCACTTTTTCGCAACTGTATTAAAAATAGTCGTTCAGTACACGTGCGAAACCGTCATTGCAACTTGTTCCGACTGTCAACCCTCGCCTTCGGCTGCGCCTCGGCTCGGGTAGACATTTGTCGGAACTCTTTGCAATGACAACCTTTCCGCACTTGTAATGAAATATATATTTATCCATAATTTTGTATTTTTAGCAACTCGTTGCACAAAACAATTTATTACGTGCGAACGAACTGACAAAAACAAGTGACAGTTTGCATAAATATTGTGTGATTGCCACTCTTTAATTTGAATATCAAACTTCTCCCAAATAGGTTTTATATATATGCATTTTTCTAAGAACTTTTTGATTCACCCTGGTAAGTACCGGGATTAATTTTAAGTTGGTAAAATGAGGGTTTTCGTGAAAATTTACGACACCAGTTGGCACCACTGTGACAAGAGGTCTTCCAATATAAAATATATGATGACGTTCATCATTCGATTCATTCATTCGTTCATCATTCAGTCATGACTAAAGAAAATATAGGCTCTTTGACAGATGCCCTGGACCTGACGTGTCAGTGCTGCCACCTAGCGAAGGTCATTTCAGAAAACCCTCATTGTCCCGTGAAGGCGAATGTATGTGAAACGCTACCATTCCATCTTATAAAAACAAGAATATGCGTGATTCAAAATTTATAGTGTTTTGTGGCCACTGTCAATAGACAGTGGCCGCTCAAATGACTATCAAACGCATAAAAAATTTGAGCAACTGTCAAGATCTGGGAAAAAAATGATAATTAAAAACCAGGTCTCGAGCGGTTTCTCAGGAGGTTTATACAGTCAAAGTTAAATTGGTTATTGATTGGCACTATATCATTAAAATTCTGAAGTATTTTTTTTATGAAACAGTGCATTTACCCAACTGAATATCAAACATATCAGGAGTCATTAGGAGAACACTCTTCTCTTCTAGATCTTCATTGCGAAATTCTTCTAAAAGCAATGTAGATGATCCACGTTCATTCCTTTTTAAAATCCATGATCTGGTCCATACACGTTTCTCTAACACATCTTCTAGTAATAATTCGTCTTTTTTACTTCACGGACGCGTTGTTAATTTAATCCATCTTTGAGAATATTTATTTTTCTAGAGCCCTCAATTTTTTTATTTACCATCTGTAGCGAATCTGAAACAGCTATTGCTACGATTATAATTATTTAAGGCGAAAGCGCCAGGGTAGCCCGCGAATTTCAATTTTTTTTAGGTTTTTTGCAATTTGCCGGTCAGTATTAAGTTGTACGTTGATTAATATATGAATCGCGGCCGTAAGAAATATGTGTTTACACAATTATAATCATTAAAGTCATCAACACAACTCTCTAAGACCACGTAAGTCCCAAGAATAACTGTTTCATGAAATCATCATTCTTTGGACTTACGTGGTCTTAGAGAGTTGTGTTGATGACTTTAATGATTATAATTCTGTAAACACATATTTCTCACGGCCACGATTCATATATTAATCAACGTATAACTTAATGCTGACCAGCAAATTGCAAAAAACGTAAGAAAATTTGAATTTCGCGGGCTACCTTATCGCTTCCCCCTTAAACGTGTAATATTATGCAGTTGTAAGATAGGATATATAATTTTCTCAGAATCTTCTACTGCCCCCCTGAAAGTCTCAAACGCCCACGAGGAGGCGTTATCGCCCACGTTGAGAACCTATACCACAGAATAACTAATAGTACTTAGCCTACACTTTAATCACTGTAAAACTAGCCTTGAGTATCTCGGAGGATAGGAAGCTAAAACCTTGGTAAGTATACTATCCAGGCTTGCTGTCCTGGCTTGGCACATGCTAGTGCTGTTTACATGATGCCAGATAATTTTAAACCAGTACAGAAGGTCGTGGTTGCAGTCAGAAAAACAAAACGCGTAGCCACTGCACATTAGCCAATCGAATACTAGCTTCGTCTGCCACATGAAGTTAGTACACAAGTCAGGATAGTAAAATAAAATGTTGAAATTTTCATGCATGGATAAAAAGTAGGTACAGACGCCAGCACATCAAGCTACTACAATCTGTCAAATTTCTTTAATAGATTTTCAACTTTATCGCTAAAGCATAAGGTTCACAGTAGATTGGGAAAATTTGACAGTTTCGGGTACCTTGATGTGCTGGCGTCTGTACCTTATCTATTTTCCAGAGAGTTAGTCAGATACCAGGTAATTCTGCAAAATTTTTATAGTTATGGTTTACACGTGAAAATAACTGATAGTTACATTATCACTTTCGCATTTATATAAGGTGCTTTTTTTATATCCCACCGCTCCGATGCAATGTCGACAAATCTCCTAAAGATCGGTAACAATAGAAAAAGTAATTGTGTCTCATCATTAGTGAAGTTGAGCTACTACCTCTAGGGTGTGAATGAGACCATAACAAATAATCATGTGGAATAATAATAATTATGAATTATTTTTCAATTATCATTTTTCATACAAAATAATTCGAGATAATCACGATTATTAATGTAAAACACTTACGTGAACTATGACAACGTCGCATTTTCTAAGCTCTATATAATTATGAATGAAAATGAAACTTTGATATCAGGGTGAATCAAAAAGTTCTTAGAAATGCATAATTAAAGAGTGACAATCACACAATATTTATGCAAACCGTCACTTGTTTTTTCAGTTCGTTCGCACGTAATAAATTGTTTTGTGCAACGAGTTGCTAAAAATACAAAATTATGGATAAAAGTGAGTTACGTGCGGTGATAAAATATTTAAGTTTGAAAAAATGTCTACGAAGGAATTTTTTTCGGACATTCAGCAGACATTAGGGGATAATGCTGTACCCTATTCTACGATTGCGTACTGGGTGGCTGAATTTAAAAGAGGTAGATCAAGCTGTAAAGATGATCCGCGTTCTGGGTGGCCTTCAACCTCCGTTACGGAAGAAAATGTCATAAAGGTTGAGAATCTGGTTTTGGAAGACAGAAGAATAACCATAAAACATATAGCTGAGATCCTAAAGATATCATTTGGTAGCGTTCAATCCATTTTAATTGATTCACTGGGTTTCAAATAAGTGTCGGCAAGATGGGTGCCACGAATGTTAACCGACGAAAACAAAAAATGACGTTTGGAAATTTCTAAGCGTAATCTCGAAATGTTCCAGTGTGATTCGGATAACTTTTGCCGTCGCCTTGTCACCATGGATGAAACGTGGGTCCACCATTTCGATCCTGAAACTAAGAGATAAAGCATGTCTTGGAAACGACCATCCTCTCCACCCATTAAGAAATTTCGAGTTGCTCCTACCGCTGGCAAAGTTATGGCCTCAGTGTTCTGGGATAGTGAAGGAATCCTTTTTATTGATTACATGCCAAAATGCCAGACGATTACTGGACCCTATTATGCAAATTTAATACAGAAAGTGCGTGAAGCGATTAAAGAAAAACGTCGTGGAAAACTGTCGTTGGGCCTGTTGTTTCTTCAAGATAATGCTCCTGCTCATCGATCGGAAGTTGCGCTCAACGCAATCCGCTGTGCTGGCTTCAATCTCCTTGACCACCCACCATATTCACCGGACTTAGCCCCAAGTGATTTTCACTTATTCCCAAAATTAAAAGAGGAAATTCGTGGACCAAAATTTCACGATAATGACGCGGTTATGGCTGCCGTAGAGGAGTTTTTCGAGAGTCAAGAAAAACAATTTTTTTCGCAAGGAATAAGGAAGTTAGAAACGCGTTATTCTAAATGCATGCATTGGAGGGAGATTATGTAGAAAAATAAAATATTTTTGTTTAAATCTTTGAATTTTTTAATATTGATTCCAAGAATTTTTTGATTCACCCTCGTAGGTACAGACGCCAACACATCAAGCTACCCGAAACTGTCAAATTTTCAAATTTTTCCAATCTACTTTGAACCTTATGCTTTAGCGATAAAGTTGAAAATCTAATAAATAAATTTGACAGATTGTAGTAGCTTGATGTGCTGGCGTATCTGTACGAATACGGTAAGAACCTAAGTACTTATAACGAGGCGATTTGTTCTTTCGAGCACTAACAGTACCAAGTAGGTACCAACAACATGTTATGTTACAAAAAAGTAGGATACTAACCTAGTCCTTTTGAATGACGACTTTTGAAGACTAGTGATCTTTGGACGCCATTGTTATCATAAGGAGACCAGCGAGGTAATTGCGTAAAGGCTCGTACACACAGGCGCGACGCGACACGCGACACAAAGGCACCACTCGTCGCGCGACTTGCGGTGCCTTTGTGTCGCGTGTCGCGTCGCGCCTGTGTGCACGAGCCTTTAGAATCTGTTAGGAATATTTTAACTTTTAACGTAGAATTTTTGAGAATGTATGATGAAAAATGATAAAATAATTACGTAACTTGAAAACGAGGTTTTTTGTTTATAGGAATATTTGCGAGATTGTAGTGTCAAATGAGAGGATTATGTTTAAAACTGATATTCTAGTTTGATATGTAAATCGGTCTAGGAGTTTTAGAGATAGAAAGAATTTTGTATAATGAAAACATGCCGAAGTCCGATTTTAGTAAGTTAATGTTCTAGAAAGATTTTATTGTATAGAGATAGGATAAAATTTTTGCTAGGATTACCTTACCTTAAAGAGTGAGCAAGGATTTATTCCTCTCTCGTATTAACGAAAGAGGAATAAATCCTTGTATTTATTCATAGAAAACGCTTTGTACGTATGTATAACGCATAATCCAAGGCTCACCTCGTCTTTGTTTCAGTTGCTTTCTATGGGAATTACGTAAAACACTATAGTATATTACTGCTTATCGTGCCATATTACACTCTTATAAAGTTATAACCTACAGAAAACCACTTAAAACAATTTCTAAAAAATTACTCTTGTTGTTGGCAAAATCACAATCAACTAATTATCCCAACGCAATATTGACGCAATACACAGCTGTCAAAATACACTCAAGAGTACCGATTAGCATACGGCAAGCCAGATCCCAATTCCACTTAGTTCCCCAAAATGAACACCCAATTTAAAAACTATTTGGCGCTACCATCGAACTCAAGAGTAAGAAACGTCACAATTCCAATGTCGATCTATGATAGATCGACATTGGATCATCTATCGGAATTAGATTCAAGAGTAAGCACCCAGGCCGTCACGCTTACATGTATTAGTCCCTATCTCGAAAATCACTGAATCGATTTTGATGAAACTTGCACTGTTCTCTAAGTTAAAGTAAATGTAAGCCAATAAAAAAATTGTCACGATCCGATTAATAGTTGCGGAGAAATGCGTGGACAAACATATCTATAAAATTTTGTATATTTGTTTGGAAACCCTAATAGATTGCCATAATATGCGAGTATAATGCAGTTCCAATAATATTACATACATATGTATCGAATTGATAACCTCCTTTTTTTTAAGTCGGTAAAAAATACTATTTAGATGACGGTCGAAATGACACAAACATACGAATTATACAGCCGTGATCACTCAAAAAAATGCCACCTACTTTTCCTCAGAAATGTTGAGTAAGTATACTTTCAAACTTCGTATCCCTCGTCGTGTTTTTCTACTCGTAACTTTAAGTGTCACTTCGATTTTGCCTAATAGAAGGTCAATGTTATCATAGCATCATTGAAATCTACTGCTGATAATATAACGAACATTTAATTGACCTATTATTTTTTTTTACTACCCCAGCCTTCAATTATATCACCGCTAAACGATATCAAAGAGCCAAATATAAAACATGCTATTTTAGTTACAAGCACAACCTATATTTTTTTTTGACAAGTATATATTTTTTTATCTTTTACCTTCGTACGACCTACGTGCTTATTCTACAGGTGCCAAACCTACGACGACGAAAAGTTCTGCTGTTCTATCAATAAACGTTCCAGTTTTTGTAGTGGTATGGAAAACAATGTAGATATTGGCTAAAAATACATCATTTATCGTTTATCGACGTAGGTATCAGAAGGAATAATAGGAATATTCGTTATTTTTATGAATCAACCCATATCAAAATTCGATATTATTTTACTGCATGCAACAATACAGTACTGAATACTGATAACAACAATAAAGCGGAAATATTCAAAGATTATTTTGAGTACAAAATAGAAAATTAGAGAGTGTGTCAAATGCACTAGAATTCAGAGACGCTACAGCTGATCGCTTATTTATGTCAACAGCAGAGCCAGCCAATATCTGAATTTGTTCGAATAAGTGCTTCGCGTCGATTCTTTATAATTTAATTACATAAATAGGTAGGTAGGTGGGTATACCATTGCTGTATGCTGTACAGTGTACTTCATAAAATCAGAGAAACGGGGACATCTATCTAAGGTGTAGAAATCAAGAGTTCCAATTGTTTTTACTAGTATGTTACGGTGTCCCACAATCTACTTAGCACGTCATGTTGAGCATAGTTCTCTCAATAGAAAACTGCGCCCTTACGAATGCTTTCATTTTAGTATAAATACTCATAAGTCAACAATAACTCCGATAATACTCCATTATAAGGACTGCGACTGGTAGAGCACAAGTAAATAGTGGTTAGGATGGGAGGGAAGAGGAAAGATGTAGGATGTAAACCACGCATTGTAGGTATGGTGTGATGGTGTGTTGTGGTCCACGAGCGCAGACGACTCGCAGCCGTCACGGCAAGCAGACACCCACCCTTGCAGCGGGAGTTGCGCCGGCCACGCTCGCTCGGTCGATCGCTCATCGCGAACGACTCTTTGAAATGCATCTTCCAACACCGCTCCGAACTCCATCCACATTCACGTGTATCATCGGCACGCCAATACACAATCCACTCACTGTCACCAAACACGTCACGATACCGATGAAATTCAAACCGCGGCCGGGCGCTCTTCACCCTCCGTGATACGCACTCGGAACGTGCCGCATTTTCAATTTCAACACATGGATGACAAACACCAAACGTTTGAAGGCACGGAGCAATGCGACAGTCGGCCTCGGGCGCGGACTGGCGCGCGATGCGAACGGCCGTCGCCGCCGCCTCCGCCGCGAGACCGGACCTCGCGTCTCGGGGGCGAGGATGCGGGAATCGGCTTCGGCGCAATACCCGTCACGAAAATAATAGGAACAGCGAGTGCACCTCAGAGGCGCGACGCGACGCGGTCGGTGCGAGCGAGACGCGGATAAACACCAGACTGTTTACTTACGGTGTTCGAGCGCGGGGCTGCGTGCGGGGCGAGGGGCGATCGCCTGCAATCCGCACGCTGCAATTACTGCTTTGTACTACACAATTTCATCCCAAGCTAACGAGATCAAATACAATTTCAACTCACACAAATGATTACATAACTCTAATCGATAATAATTCACAGCAGTAAGAGTTCACGAGTAACGAGAAGAAATACCACAGTACAGGTTAAGTCCCCTTAGGTAAGTACATACATATGTAGATATAAATAAAGACAAGTTGTACTTCGGTCTTTGATGGCTTTTTCAATCTTGAGGGGAGTGTGGGGGGCGACCAGCCGTTTTTTTGACCAAAGCCAAGTCGAAACGTCTCTCCCCGTAAAACATACATTATAATACATACATACATTATGATGTTATCAACAGATAGTCACACATTGACATAAATTATAAGCAGCTGAAATATTTCCTTTGATTTTAGGATCATGCCATACATCACACCTACTTCTAGTTCTAGGCTTAGGATAAGTATCCATTAGTCTTTTTAATATTTAGTAGCTTTTGAGCGTCGTCTTCTGTAGATGAAAACGTCGACTTGTTATGGTTTCCAAATCATTATACCCAGCCAGTATGATGAGCATGATCAATTGATGACTGATGACATTAATTATCAAAATAAATACTTCAATGTATTTCCATCATAATCATAACAACAATAGATTTCAAAACGAATAAGTATTGGTAGGTAATAGTCTCATGTCGTTAAGATAACATATTAAACTGTTTTAAATGACAATACAATACCTAAGTGTGTGTGTGCTCGCTTTCGTTACAATCTACTTCATTTTCTGCTCTTATCAGTAAGGCAGGTATCTACTCGTACCTACTTATTATCATCTATGTAATATGCATGCTTGCTTACGTATGCATACTTTTTTTATTTATCACTTTGTAAACCCTATTTGCCCTCAATTAAGTAGGTAATTATCTAACTACACATCAGTCAATAATCTAGTTATTCCTCGACTTCCCCGGAAGGGGGGTAATGTTTTTTTTTTTCATTTGGCCGAAATGGGGACAGTTCGGCTCAGAATATAACCACATGAACATTGTAATTTTAATTGATGGTACGTATAACGTAGCAGCGATGATTTCATTTGGCCAGTGCGTGTGTAAAGTAGAGCAAGAGCTTGACTTGACGATCAATCGAGCAGCTATGCTGGGTGTGCATCGAGCGGTGGTGACTGCATTCCGACGCCCCGGCCCGCACCCCCCGTCCTTCCGGAGCTCGTCACGTGACGCGCCGATTAGCCGCCGAGTGCGCCACAAACACCGAAATAGAGTGAGCACAAACAAATCGAGGTATCTTGTTCAACTCGACTTAACGTATCTAAATTCGCACGCCTCCTTCCTGCTTCTATACTTATCAGATTTGTAACGTTTTTCGGACCCCCTACTATTCGCATTATACACGATAACGAGGACTTTCATGGCTTCAAATAAACAAGTAACTTCACCCATGACAGAATTATAAACAAGAAGCACATCCCCACTCCTACCTAAATCCTAGACTCAAAAGAAGGTACCTTCTTTTGAGTCTAAGATTTAGGTAGTAGGAGGTACCCCCTAGTACCTCCTTAACACTTTACTTACAAAATGATGAGTACTTACAAACTGATTTTTTTTAGAATTAGTTGCATTACGTTGCGTTGCGCGGCATAATCGTATTTAACAACAAGAAAAAGACGACAGGATCAATACAAGCTGCAAAATGTACACGTGATCGCGCCACTATACATATAAATCCCTCCCACAACGGGCGCCCCCTAAACACCCAGTTCTCCCTTCCGCCTATGTCGACAACTCGACACTAAATAATTTTTTCCTCAGAGTCAATATTACAAACGTCACTAGATTTAAGCCAACCTACGAAAATGCATGACTAAACACCGAATTATAAAAAATATCCATGACAAATAAATGTGTAAAGTAAGGTGGTAATGAAATAATATTGAATCAAATCAAAGAGTCCACAAGTTGACAAGCGCTGCGTGAAACCAGTTCCCGTGGGCGAAAGGCGACGCGTACGGAGCCCATTACCGCCGCCGCGCAACCCGACCCGCCCCGAATAACACGGTTGCCATTTGCCGGCTTACATCAACTCCAGACAGAAGCCCGAGCAATTCTTTGTAAAGAAACTTGTATTTTTTTTTTTAATTTCTACCAAAATATTTCGTCAACTCGGATACTTAATAAGCCATAAAATGATACACGGTCATCCAGTTTCACGTGCCATCAAACACTGTCCAAATCTTCGTGAACATTTTTATTGTTAAAGCTACTAAATCAAAACGATCGCAAAACTTTATTGGCCTCCACCCCTTTTAAGAACTGTGTATGTATACATAGAAAAAAAATCTAAGAAACGATTAAAAGCTATATTTAATTTACGTTAATTTAAAAGGCTCCAGTGAGCGTTGAGTGGGGGTCGCGCTTTACACAAAGGGCTGATTGCCAACAGCTATCGGTCATGCGATCGATATTTTGTGTTCATGGCCATGTTTAGACATAAACGTTTGTTTGGGAGTTATTTTGTTCTTTACTAATGAATTTAGTAAGCTCTAAAGCTTTGAAGGTGCTCAAAATTAGAAGGTAGGAAGAATAAAATTAACCGCCAACTTTTTAAAAATCGTAACATTTATCAGTACCTATCTAAACCATTTCGTCATATTCACTAGTTCACACGCTAGTGTTAATGATAATCAAATGTAAAGTATGAAACAAACAGACAGCCAGTGAATACCTGTTAGAATATGAGACGGTGCTCTTTTTCGCTTCGTAAATTATAATATTAGTTGGCAATAACAACAGTGATCATAACAACAGAACGCAGTAGTTATAACGCGCGTACAACTTTCTATTGGCAAGCCAACCTCAGTTGTAGTTTCTTTGAAATCCAGACCACTTTTTACTTATCTAAATGAAAAAGTGGTGTATTCAGTCGACAGAATTGGTGGCGGCATCGATGCGCCGCGCAGTATTTGCAACGGATGCAGCAAAATGAACAGTTCGTTGACCTCAAGCAGACCGGGTTTCACTCGTATAGCAGCGCCCAGTTCAGTGGCCCTATTATGAGTTACCACTTTATCTTCATGCCCATGTTCTAGTCGTTTAAAAAAAAAATGCCAACTTAGTAGAAGTTAAAATCTCGGGAAACGGAGAAACCGAAAAGTTTGGTACGCGTGACTTAGCAGCATTTGTTCAAATCGAAAATACTCTAACTTTCACTACCTCCAATTCGGATCATGCTTGAAATTCGGTTTTCTTCTATTTATTGACTAATACAAAACGTTTTTCACATTCTCGAACAACGAATAGGTAGATACATGATGCTCATACATAACATAAATCCTATTGAGTGTTGATCGCAGCCGTCATGAGTCCAGTGCGTCCTTTTCATACGTTACGTACGGTGTAGGCGTGAGCGAGTTAACAACATGAGATTTAAATTAGAATGGATTGAATAGGTTTGGCTGGTGCAACTCAGCGCCACATTCACAGCGCGAATTAATAGTAAACGCGCAAAGGTAAACGTGGCAACAACGCAGACGCCATTCGCTAATTTCGAGCGTTGTTGCCACAATTAGATGACTCGCCAGACTTCATTGAATACACTTGCTTTTATTATTGAGAATTAAAGACATACTTTATATTGAATCGGCAACAAGCTTCTCAAGTGCCATTTAAAAGATATCTTAGAAGTTACCTACAGTATCTGCTGAACAATTTCGTACCTACATATTAGTATTTTTAGGGGATGAAGAAAACATGAGATTTGATACGCTTTGAAAGTGTTGGTAATCAGTTGGAATGAAAATGAATATAATTAAGTTTCACGTCTACCTAGTTCGTCTCGTCACAGGTCGTCAAGGTTAACGAAACGCGCATGTGCGGTGGCTACTGGCTATAGTAGTGTAGTGTCATTAAAGATTTTTTAAATGTTTTTCTAAAACAATCTTAAATTCTTGCCTGCTTGTTTTGATTTGTAGCAATGATGAGGATCCAATCCTGCATAGAAATTGTACGTGTGCGTTGTGCGTGTTAAGATAAGAGATTAGCAGTATTTTTAATTTTTTTGGTATGATTATCATTTATTAGACAAAATCATTATTTAATTGGATAAAATGATTTCGTTAGGTCTTAATCTAGTCTGAGAGAGAATGTCGCAAAGATTTTCGATTTACAAAGTGCGTCATTAGTTTTATCATCAGTATGTGCAGTAGGAGGTGGGTGTCGGCTCCGGCATCGATCCACGTCTTATATACATCTTTTTACATACTTCCTCGCGTCCTATGTGGGGATTCAACCGCGATGCGTCAACCGATGCAAGGCACATGCACCTCGGGCCGCAACCCCGCCTCATCTCCCCTCTCACCATTGTAACTGCCTGCTATACAGACAGATCTCACCAGAGACGCATCGTTATACTTGATACTTATTGATTCCAATCGTTTTATAGCCTTCAACCTTGAAACGATGACCTTTCATGTGTGTAGCGTAGAGAAACGCTTATGTTTATTTGCACGAGTGCAATGATGCAGTATTACTATTATTATAAATACAATACTCAATGAATAGGTACTGTATTATTGCCATAAAAACACGAGTTCCATTGCTCGCTTATCGTTTCATTAATTTCAAGCGAGCTAAATTACGAAAGCAACTTATTTTACGGCAGTGGACAAGGAGGATCCATATTTCGCGAAAAAGAAACGGGAATAGACTAAGTATGCTGTATATCTATGCTACTATAGTGCCTATGCACACTATACAGTGTACAATAAGAAGTAAGAAGCTAAGTACGTGGTTCCTTAGTTCTAGAGGTGAATGACACCTTACGATCGCATTTGGCATCGCGTTAGGCCCTCTTAGCTGGCTAGTTTGGTGCACAGATGAGGTACTTAAGATTGGCTGAATATTTGCAGGACTGGGCGTGGCACATGGCTGCGATAGTAGAATGTTAACAATGAATGCCTTTTGCAATTTGCGTTAGTAAGAATAAAATCAATTGGAGACAAGTACGACTCCTACATCCAAGCCAAGGTGCGGGCAGCGGTCCAAAATATGGGGGGCTACTTCTGCAAGTTTGGCAAATAGAAATATGCATAGAGGTGTGAGAGGTAACATATTGAATCTGCGGCAAGCCGTATCTGTAAAAGGCGCGGTGGCGTATTTGTCGGCCCAGACTGGAATGACCTCGAGTCCTTATTGATCTGGTGACTGCTCGTCTGTGACGTCACCATCACGTGACCCCTTGTACCAACTTGTACACAACAAAATATCTACCTACCTATAAAATATATTTAGGAAAGGTTTTTGATCGTTTAATTACCTAATCAAATCACGGCGGCAAAAAAATCACTTTTGTTATTTATTACTGCACACCGCTTAGATAATATTACATTTTAATTTGGCATCTATAAAAATCGACTCACTTGGGTGCAACACTTTTTCCGTCATGCCTGCGGATCTAACGAGCACTCCTTCGAATCCTGTAAAAAAAAAGGAAAAGACAATATTATTTTACTGCTCTCTGGTCATTTTAATGGTAAATTAAACGAACTAAACAATGGCGAAATACATAGATAAATAGGTTCTTCGTATAATGTGATAATTTTGTGATAGCTTAACTATTTTATGCTAAATATCCTACGTCAGTACAACCACGGTCTTGAATGTAGGTATCAATGTGTAAAAAAGATGCGTCACACTCGTTAGTACGTCTTAACCATATTGTGTTGTAAAATTCCATTTTATTTTTCTCAAAGTGCCACTACATTAGTCTTGTTTTTAACTTTTTACCAACTTAAAATGCAGTGGCTACTGCAAATGGCCGCTCATGGAGCGGTATTTTGTCAATTGCATTCCATTTTATCATATTCAACCTACCGTTTACTTTACGAATGAACAATTCGACCAAATCGCACCTCTCTGTCTAACTAATCCGTGAGTTAAGGCGTATAAAAGGATCATGAAGAGCGGCGCATATAATGCCGCCCTCAGGGAATAACGGAATAGCGCAGGTATGGAACACGAGCAGACTGTGGGCTGAGGAGCGTGTGCACACTTCACTAACAAAACACTAAGGACTCATTCGTAATGTTTTGAAGGTCATCACACAGTAGACTTCCAAATCCAGAGACAAAGATGGCTGATACGATTTTAAATAACGCTCTCGCTCTATAGAATTGTTTAAATATCAGGAGCATGAATAACAGTCTGAATGAATACATAATTAATAGGTAGGTATTCAAACAGACCGAAACTTAGTTCTTGTTACGATTCGATCGTAGGTAGTTAGGTAATATCTACTTATCTTAAAATCTAGTCATAACACGGAGCTTTAGACACTCGAAATGTGTTTCATAGAAAAAAAAAAAGGTCAATTCGAAGGGCATTTTGTCTGGTCATCCATGCCTTCGCACAATATGGTGTGACCGCGCGGTTTGTTTGTGGTCGCGCGGCACTTGTTTTCATATTATTACATTGTTAAGGCTCCTTCAAACTGGCGCGACAAGCGATAAAATCGCGGGCGACACAAAGGCACCGCAAGTCGCGCAACGAGCGGTGCCTTTGTGTCGCGCGCGATTCGCGCCGCGCGTCGCGCCTGTTTGCAGAGGAGCCTTTAGTCTATTTTAAGGCTCATTCAAACAGGCGCGACACGACACGTGACACAAAGGCACCGCAAGTCGCGCAACGAGCGGTGCCTTTGTGTCGCGCGCGATTCGCGTCGCGCGTCGCGCCTGTTTGCAGGAGCCTTTAATGGGTTTGGAAGTTTTTAAATGACGTAAGTTTCTTTTGCAGGTTACGTAATCATCGATAAGAAATGCGATAAACACGTGTGGAAAATTGCTGGGACAGAATGAAAAAATTAACTATACTAATCTGCAATTGGGTGGAATAGACAATGTTTTTATGGAAATGTTGCATCTGCAGTTGGTATCATCAATCAATAATGCTATAATTAATAATGGGACGTTACTAAAGGACATGGTAAAAATATAAACAAGTTTGAATGACGTGTTAGTGGTAAAGTTTGACCTTGACATCACATTAAATTTATGGTTATTTTAGAGGTCCTAGAAAACTCATGAGCCAATTCTTTAAGTATAAATAAAGAGGTTTGTCAGGTATTCAACAAAGAACATAAAAATTTACCTGGACTAAATTGAGTCTCTCGTTTGGTTTTTCAATTTTTCAATAGTCAATAAATTTTATCTGAAGAACAAAAATGACAGTTTGATTATATTTTCTATATGAAATCTGTCAACGTCAATAATTATTCCTCATATAAAAGTTATTTGAATATTGAAAAATCAGCCCTTAGTCGATGAAATGTTAAGCAAGTTCAGAGTTCAGTGAAAAGTGATTTTTCATTCACAGTCATTTGATGTAGGTAGGTACCCATTTTCTTTTATCTAGGCTTTATTTATAATTATTAAACAATAGTTAAATACTTTCCATGGTTATCTTAGTCATCACTTATATCAGTGAAGGAAAAACATTGTGAGGAAACCTTGACTTATAATTAACTAGCTGTGCCCCACGGTTTCACCCGCATAAGTTTCGATCCCGTGGGAATATTGGAATAAAAAGTAGCCTATATGTTAATCCAGGCTGTCAGCTACCTCCATACAAAATTTGTCCAGCCGTTTGAGCATGAAGAAGTAACAAACAAACATACATACACATTCACACAAACTTTCGCCTTTATAATAATAGTGTGATATAAGTCTGGATTCGCCAACCCGTCTTGAGCAAGTGTTGCTGATCAATGCTCATGCCTTCTCTTTATGAAGCTCTTTGCCTTGCAGTGGGAAAGTCATAGGCTAGGTGGGAAAGTCATAGGCTAGTATAATATTATAATAACAAATAGTTTAAGGATAGGAAATATACAGAAAACTGATTTCTCTATACTATTGTCAAGAATGAAGTAAGATCCAAGTTGTGAGAGTAAAATAATCAATAATATCATCACTCACATCCCAACTTTATCAACTGCTGATCAGAGGCCTTTCTTGCCAATCCCCATCTCCATTCAGTATAAATATAGTTATTATTAAGAGAAGTCTAATTAAATTATGACGCTTTAAACTCTGGTGAAAGATAATAATTATAAGTTATGTTATAAACTATGACTTAAAATGTACACACAAGGTATTGACACTGAATAAAGTAGGTGCAGATTTTGAAAAGTAGGCATGATCTTTTGTATACTTATTACAGTAATATAAGTTTTAGCAGCAATTGCATGTCTTGGAGATTTTAGTAGGGTTCTGCAATATTTGGTAAGTCATCTCAAATGAAGTTTCTTGTCATGAATGGATGACACTTCACTATACTTGATTATTGTCCAGTTTATTTTTGCTGTATTTATTAAAAGAATTTGATTAGAACACATTTTAATCTAATAGTTTTTGTTATTTTTATTCAGTTTAGCACCTGAAGGTGAGGTAATGTTTTTGTTTTTATGATGTGAGCGCAAAAGAAATTTACAAAAAACCTAAAATTGAGCTATTCCTCACTGCCGTATGATAAAAACAAGCTAAAAATAGAGATAATTATATCATGTTCTTGTAATAAGGAATGCGAATCTTTTGAAAAGGCCATGTCATATCAGAAATATTTAGAAACGTTGAAGTACAAAATAGTGGAAATAAAAATCATCTTTCTCCATAATTACGCGTATTTATCTATTTAGAATCGATAGTACTAAAATAAAATAGGTAAAATCATAACTCTAACCTTAGATGCGAAGCAATGTCCAACCATGATATAATAACAGTAAAAAGTTCACATAAAAATCCAGTCGCTATTTATTTATTGTGATCACTATCACGCGACACTTAAGTTATAACAAATCCAAAAGTTTCACAGCACCAAGTATGAAAATGGCGACTAATTTAAACACAAAATAATTTAAAATTACAAACGTAACAGATTATTCACAAATATAGAGTAAATAGTATCACTTCAGAGATTTATAACACTCATTCACAAACTGAATTCATTACAGTTTTATTAGTACTTTGTAGATAAAAATAAACTTTGTAGTTATGGCTAAAACTGTGTATTTTTTCGTCAAATTCGCAACCATAATGCTTAAACCTTATTTTTTAATTAGCACCTGTTTTACTTTTGGAGGCAAACGTGTCTTTGTACAGCCTACCATTGTCTATTGATATTTGTGTTGCATTGCAACTCTAGTCGAGCATGCGACATTGCGGTTACTACAGAATTCTCATGATATCTTGTTTCGACGAAAAAAATAATGAATATTGTGTACTAGGTATCTTTTTAGACGTTCTCTTTTTCACCATTAAAATTGTGGGATCCACTTTTAATAATAATGTTTGATTGACTTTTTAACCAATTTAATGTGAAATTTTGCAAGAAAATTCAGAAACATTGACTTTTCAAAATCTTTGAGTACGATACAGAGACGAAACTGAGAGTGCGAGCGGGTGGGGTGCGTCCCATATCATATAAAGTTATTTAGTATATTTTCATTTATTTATTTATTTATTTGGTTCACCAACAATTGTATACACTATTTTAAGGAATATAAACAAAAGCAACAAATCGGAGTAAAGTGTAACAATCACTTATGGGTAAACTCTGCATGCACACAAATAGTTGTCGTACAACCTAACTTAAAAAAATAGGAATAAAAGACTATGTGAATGTGTATGTGTGTGTGGGTTGTATGTGTGTGTATGTATATATGTGTAAGTTGCTCTTATTAAAACTTAATAAATTAGTTAAACTAAATTAAAACAAACATATTAAAAAAAAAAACAAAACAGACTAAACCAGACAAAATTAGGTAGTACAAAAAATAAGTTATACGTATCCTAAATTCACCCACCCAGCGAGATAATGCAGGGCTGAGAAACTCAATTTTCGGGGAGAAACTTGTAAAAACTGGCTTTCAATTTGCCTAAGCTGTCAAAATGGAGGTCGATCCGATCACTGCAATCATTCACAACCCTGCAAAACCTCGCGTAGGGAGAGTTAGCACCCAGAACCGTTCTTCTCTGCGGTGGGCAGAGTGGTGTTATAGGACTGCGAGGAATTCTGGAGGGGACACGGAAACAAAAGTTATTTAATATTTGCGGACAGTCAATTTTATGGGCCATAACTTTACACACAAACATCGCGTCATTCAGTCGTCGACGTTTGTCAAGAGACACCATATTAAAATGTTTGAGCCTATCACTATATGAGCGTATTTTCCGAGACATACCGCTAGCATAGGCCAGATGCCCCAGAAAACGTTTTTGTACACGCTCAAGACGCAGTGAGTGAGTAGCAAAGTGTGGCCGCCAGACCACACTACAATACTCTAACATGCTTCGACTTAAACAGTTATAAAGGATAATTTTTGTTCTACAGTTTTTAAATTGCTTTGCACGTTTATTATATCTTGTAAATTTAAATAACGTTTACAAGATATAATAAACGTGAGATAATGAAGATATAATTTCAACTGTTGATACAATTTCTTTACATTTATATACTCTAAAACTTATTTCATATAATGTTATTGGATATAACGTTTATTTAATCGAAAATCATTAGGTATACCGCTTAAAATATTATTATATAATTCCGACTCGAATAAGTTAGGTTAGAAGGCATTCGTGGCTTCGTGGATTAATATATTGTCTTAAAAAGTCAATATGTTGTACTACAAAAGTTAGTGACAGAAACGAATCGCTGTAAAACCGACTGTATGTAATTTAAACTAGCGTAGGCACGGAGGGGCGAGGCGGGCCGCGAGCTGAGGAGCAGGTAGTTGGTAAGTGTGTAACCCTCGCCGCCGCCGCTAAGGCGTGTGCGTTAAAACCGTCTGCGACGATAAGCTCGCGTGGGATCGCCGGAGCCGCACAGCGCCGGAGCCCTGACAGAAACCATGCCTGTTGGATGTTGCATGCTTGCTTGCATGCTGCATGCTTGCTTACATGCGGAATGCTTGCTTGCATGCATGGTGCATGGCGTCATTATGGTTAACACTCTGATTAAATTTATGAACGAGCGAAGGGCACCCCGAGGTTAGGTTACTTTAAACCCTTTACACAGAAATAGGAGCCCCGCCAAGCGGGGGGCTTCGTCAACATAGAATGCAAGAGCGAGCGTATGAGAATACAAATAGCTTTACCTAGGTATACATATATTAAGAGGGCACCGAACAAACGCCGACCACGCAGTGGTGCCCTCATTGTTTGTTTGGTAATTTCTTTTATTTTAGAATGAAAATGCAGAAAATAACCACGTTAAGTTGTGCTCCACAAGATTATACGTTAATATTATTATAAAGGGTAGTTTTACATTGTTTAGTTTTTTTTATAATCACTAAAACGGATAATAGTGGCCACTATATTCCGTTTTAATGAATATAATAAAACTCAACAATAATATTTATTCGTCTAATAATCATGAGCCTTAAATATAAAAAGGGTGTCCTGTCATTTGACAAAAAACTAATCGCAAATTTTCATTTAAAAAATAACGTTAGGTTTTATACTTGTTAAAGTTATCACTTTACAAACTATACTTTCTGTAAATAACTCATTTGACAAATAATTAAAATACAATATTTCATTAAGTACATCGAAACATCATTTGACAAACTAATCTTTTTATAATCATGTCATTTGGTAAAACATCGCAAAGCATAAATAACGTTTGACAAAATGCGCTGTTGATAATTACTTAATTTATTTGAGATTTTTTTTTAAGTGTTGGTCCAAGAGCGAGCGAAGTGCGCTCGGGATTTGGGGCACCCCGACTCGGACAGGTTAGGTTCGAAGGGGATGATGGGGGCTCAATTGAGCGAGCAAAGCAAGCGAACGAGCCCCGTCATCTCCTTCAAGTTAGGTTTCTTTAAACCCTGTAGACAGAAATAGGTGCCCGTCTTCGACTACGTCTTATTATTACATTACATTCGGCATTACATTGGAGCAATAATCAATAATACGAAATAGTGTCTACAACCGTTGGAAGTTATTTATTAGTTTATTAGGTGGATTCCAAAGAACATTATTTGTAAATATCATTATGCGTTTATAATAGTATGCTTTGTAAAATTATGCTTCATTATTATTACGCCAGCAGTATTTATGGCAATAAACATTATGGCAAATCATTTATGCCTAATAATATTATGCGTAGTGATAATTATGATGAATTTAGTTATGCCAATATTTTATTTTTTATGCTTATCATTAGTAAACCAGATCCAATCGCTTGCACTCAGCCCGTGCCCAAACTTTCATTCTGATTGCGAACTGTCAAAATCAAACCAAAGTGCATTGATATTGACAGAAGCGTATGTTCATCTCTGTATCAGATACGAAAACATATTTAGCTGTGAAAGGACATCAGTTGCGTTATGAATCTACATTATTGTGGCGAAATAACCACAATGGTGTAGATTCATGGAGCAACGTAAACACCTATGGCTGAGACTGCTACAACTTTATTGTATCAGAATTATGGCAAGACAGCTGACTGCAACGATCACAATCAACACTGTCATTCACGTTAATATCAATGTGGAACACTAGACACACATACACTTTTTTTCTAAAAAAAAGCGTGAGTATGTGGCCCAGTTTTGGCCAAATATAAAATTTATGAACCCTACGTTGTGTTCGCCTTAATTAAGCGCGTTGTTTAGACAGTGGTGGTGGCGCTGGCATGATACTTGTCAGGCGGTGGCAGACAGTTTGACAGTAAAAAACTAGTTATGACTGTCAAACTGTACGCCACTACCACCACCTTTGTCTTAAGGTGAATGGGTAGTGGTAGACCGCGAAATTCAAATTTTCTTACGTTTTTTGCAATTTGCAGGTCAGTGTCAGATTGTATCTTGATCAAAATATGATTCGCGACAATAAGAGGTACATATTTAAGGAATTATAATCATTAGAATCTTTAATATATCTTTCTAAGTTAGATTTCTACCACCAACCACCAATCTCTTATGGAAAAGTGTTAGTGGTACAAATCTAACTTAGAAAGATGTATTATTGATTCTAATGATTATACTTCTCTAAATATGTACCTGTTATTGTCGCGAATCATATTTTGATCAAGATACAACCTGACACTGACCTGCAAATTGCAAAAAACGTAAGAAAAGTTGAATTTCGCGGTCTCAACTACCCATTCACCTTAAAAACGCATAATTTATTGATTCGCGTTGTGTGCCCACCGATCGAGGGTTGATAAATATAAAAAAAAAATTGGAGCATGGACGTGAGATTTTGAAGTCACCAGCTAGGTGCAGACGTGAACACACGACGATAATACAAGCTATACATTTCCACTACAAGCTGACCTCTTATTGTACGGCAAGCTGAAGCAATGCGACGTCAGATATACTGGGAACGTATAACTTGATATGTAGCCGTGTGTACCTAGCATTAGTCTCACTTTTGTAAAGACCATAGACATGTTCGTTTAGACTGGTATACCACCTAAATATTTTTTATCTGTCATAACATAATAAAAAAAAAAAACGTCAAAATGGGATGTCACGGATAGAATGGAATGAATGTCAAATCATAAAAGAGGTGCAGAGCAAATACGTAATGTAAAACGCTAGTAATTAAACAAAATCAAGTGATATGCTTCAACCTTATTGAAATGTGAAATAAAATTATCATGTCTGTCATAAACGAACCAGTGCTCAACATAATTGTGGTTGGTTTCCACCACAAGAAAGGGTGCCAAGTAAGTAGGCGTCATTACTTTCAATAATCGATAATAATTTTTTCAAAAAAGAGAATGTGGGGATGGTTTTTGCTATGGTAATGGTTTAGTAAGAAGTCTAATCTTACTGCTTGTATTTTCTTAAATATGAATCTGGCTCAACTATCGAACTTGATATGTTTGTATCGGATGCCGTGTGCTTTGCGTACTTCAATAAATAAATAGGATTTGGTTCCATAAAAATAATATTCAATTCTTACGAAGACTATCTATTTGTAGGTGGAACATTGTTATCCAGAATTAGTTCCTGGCCACCCATCAGAACTGCCAGCTGCTTGGCGACATTTGCCAGCTTTAGCTTTACCAGATGGCTCCCACAACTACTTGTCTGACACAATATTCTTCAATTTGCCTGGACTCACAGAACCAGCTCACACTGTTTATGGTGTGTCATGTTTCAGACAAATTCCTGTTGAGGTAAGACTTTCTTTGTAATAAAAATGGCACAATTATTTAGAAGTTCTACTATTAAGATGTTATTATATTATACAAGATTAAATTCTTGTTGATTTTTAATATTTATTCACAGAATGTACTTCATGCTCATTGCTTGAACTTAAACATATTTATACCTGAATCACCTAATTAATTAGAAGCTACACAACTTAATGCTATTTGCCTTGAGAAGCTTAAGGTTATTCTTTGTTGGAAAATTTCCAATAATGTTAATAAATATGTAATATGTCATTTCATATTATTAAATAATTTAAAACACATTATGCAACATTAGGTGTAAAGTTAATTAACGAACTAAAATAGTTGTTTAAAGCAGAATATTTATGTTTTTTTTTTATTACAGCAAGTTGTTCAAAAGACAGAGGACATGACACGTAGCTCAGTACAGAAGAGTGTGTGTGTTGTGTGTAAAGCCCCACTGTTTGGTCGCTTGGCCGTCAAGTTAGAACTGGTTGTACGAGCCTGGTTCCTACAAGGAGATTTCTCACAAACAAAACTGCTAGAAGATGCATACCTTCATTTAAATAGTTGTCCGGTGCAGATGGATCAAATTTTTGAAGGTATTTTAAATTTAAAAGAGTAACTAGGATTTATATACCATGTCAAATGACAAAACATGACAAGCTATTTAAGTCTCTATTCAAGTTTGAGCATTTCAAGTCCAGCCAGGTGCTTTACTTTGTTTAAATTATTTCATCAAAACTCTTCTCAAAAGCTTCAAGGAAACTGGTATGCCTTAGAACCAAAAATTCAAAGACAAGTGGCATGTACCAACCCACACTAGGCCTGCATGGTGGATTTTTATGTCCGTGACTACCGCCGGACCACCAACGCCAATTGCTTCCATATTTGGTAAATAATTAGTACTCAATTGGTACTAATTACTTAGTACTCAATTGGTACTAATTAGTACTCAATTGGTACTAATAAGTACTATAAAAACAAAATTGGTACCTTAGTAGTTTTCGAGAAAATCGACTTTGAAGGTGGTCCGGCGGTAGTCACACTCCCTTCAGCAGGACCACCATGAGCGCCGAAAAAGGGGGCATGCTACAGCTATTAGTACCCTTATATGTGATTTATTTCGTAAAAAAAAAACAGAACTGTAACATTTGTTTTTCCCGAGTAATCAATGATGATAATTTTCTCTTAATTGTTCAGCAGGACCACGATTTTGTATGTCGATTCCAAGTTAGAGAAGCTTATTGCAACAAAGCAACTTCTTAGTAAATTATTGTCAGTTTTTTGAACTTGGGTTTCCATTCAAGGCTGACATAATAAAAGTTCTATGAATTATTACTATTCAAGTGCCTACCACTGTTGTGCTGTGCATGACTAATGATATAGCAATATGAATCAGCCTACAAAATTAAATTTCTCCATTACCTACTGCTTTAGGCTACGTTACAGTTATTTATCAGATGTTATTACAAAGTACTGGTTATTGATAAAGAATCTTAAAAAGATATTTGTTTACTACATTGACTTATCATTGGACTGTGTCTATTATTTTGTCATTTTTAGTAGTTTTTTGACCTTGGACATTTTGCTTCATTCTGATAAAGTTAATATTTTATTAATATAATTTTATTTTCAGGTTTATCAGTCCAGAGATTAGTAGAAAACTGGAGGCATAAAGCTTTGTTGCTGTTTAAACTGATGTTGTTGAGGCGTAAAGTTCTTATCTATGGAGCACCAGCTGGTCCCCTGTCAACGGCTTTGTTGACTCTGGTGTCATTACTACCACACTGTTTAGAAACCGGACTTTTGCATGCAGCAAATGTTGTGTAAGTTGCTAAATGTATTTCTACATTACATGAAAAACTTGTGCTGAATTGTAATTTAGGATCCCTATTATTTGTGTTTGTGACAAATACTTTAGACACAGTATGTCCTAGACCTGTTTATTAAAATAATTTACATAAAATATGTATTTTAATCAGAAATTTATCTTATGCTTTACTGTTTCAGACTTTCCAGGCCATTATCTCCAATTCCTGCAGCAGTTGTTGATAATAAATTGCAATTAGAGCCTGATTTAACTACAGAAATCGCACAAGAGCCCTTAGGACAATTACATAATGGTTTACTTCAGATTGAAGAACTATCCCCGAAAGAGACTGGAAACCTTTTAGAAGAAAAAGATCGTGTCAGCAGACAAAGTTTTGATGAGACTTTACTTGGTGATGTGGTTGATAGGACAGATCTGTCAGGCGCTAGAGAAAAGTGCCACAGTATTGGAGAGAAATATAAACCGCAGAAAAGTGTTACTGAAGCACAACAGAGTCCAACTATGGCCAGAGACATGAGTGTTGATGGCTTGCACAATCTCACTGGGCAGATAGATCAAACTGAATGTGGGTTTCCTCTGCCATTGTTTGAAGAAGGCTATCTCTGTTTACCTTACCTATCTTTGCAATATCTCGATCTTTTATCTGACCCTGCTGTTCAAGGCTTTGTAGTTGGTGCATCAAATGTCCTCTTCAAACAGAAAAGGCAACTGTTTGATGTTTTGGTAGAGTTGAATGAAATGAGGATAGAGACATCTGATATGATGCTTCGAAGGCAATTAGCTCTCGGCACCGAGGATCTTCGGTTTGCTGATCACGTCGTGCGCCACGGTCCGACTCAAGGCGATGCGTGGATACGAGAACAGTTCGCGAGTTACTTAATTTATCTGTTAAGGACGTCTATGTTACCAGGTAATTATGGTTTATTGTTTATAATGACTAACTCATTAAAAACAGATATTTTTTATTTTGTGATTGCTCACTAATAAAAACTTTGGCTGTTTCTTTCCAGAGGGCAGTCGAGAGATAGAATCCTACAATTCTCAATTTATGACTGCTTTTAAGTCAACTCCTGCATATCAACAGTGGTTGCAATCTACAAATAATGGAGAAATAGAATCTTTTATAAATCTCATGCCCATGCACCCGTTTTCTGGACAGCTATCTGTGGCTGATATGAAGTTAAAGTTTGCTCAGTAAGTAAATATTTTAGCAGTATTATTGCCATTGTTTAGTATTAGATATAATTATGTGTCTGGTACAAATGTGGACTTATTTCTGCAGCACGATGTCTACGACTGAGGGCGGCAGGAAGGTGACTGCAGCCGTGGCGAGTACTGGGCGCGCTGTGGCTACCACGTCGCGAGCCGTCGGGGGCGCGCTGTCGCAGGCGCGGGGCGCTCTGTCGGGCTGGTGGAGCGCGCTCACGGCGCCCGCGCCCGGCGCGCCCGACATGGCCGACATGGCCGACACCGACATGGCCCGCACGGCCGACGACTCGCCCGGTTCCGACGCTGAAGACGTCGCCGAAGAGCTCGACCGAGACAACAGAACGCAGCTGCGCCCCGTCACACCGGAGCCGCCTGACAAGTCCATCGACGACAACACCATCAGTCTCAATAAAATACAGGTCATTTAGTCATCGCGATTGATTTAGAATCTTGTTACATAATGTCATTGAATCTTTCTAGTTGGCTCCATAGAACTTTTTTATGATGAGTCAGAGGATGATAGTAATCATAATATTTAAATGTAATGTAAATAAAAAGCTGTTCTACATAGCAACAAAGTATTATCATACTTCCTTTGGGATAATAATTTGTATTACATTTGTGATAATGGTTAATATCCCATACACATTAGTATGATGGGATACTAGAGAGTCCATAGTTGTGTACTCACAGTAGATTAACAAATTACCAATGATAATAGCCTACATCGAAAATATTCTGTAAACACTGGAGCACCTTGCAATATGATTACTTCATTTTGTTATATCATGCGAAATGTAAATATTCAATATTTGAGGCGTTGTATTGTTTTAATTTATTGGTGCTTATTTAATCTCTAACATTCCTACTTAATTTGTATTAGATATTAGTAAAATATTGTTTCAGCAAAAAGCTGCTCACTAATGGTATTTCCTGTAGTTTGGTGATACAAACAATATAACACAGACCAGTGTTTTTGTCATTGTTAAAAAAATATTTATAATGTGCATATATTTATCGAGGCTATTTCTGAGAGTTTTTTTGGTACATTTATTTGCGCTTCCGTTTATTTATAAGTTTAAATATTATTGTATATATATAATGTTGGCAACTGTAGATACTAGCTGATGCTGGATTATTTATTTAGTTTGTGATCTCTTTAACACATATTCGTTTACGTAGTTACTACATTTTAATAAATATTTAATATTTGATAAGCATGTATTCAATTCGTTATTGAACGTTCAAAATATGAGAAAATGCGAAAATGCTCTCTATGTTGTAAACCAATTTTGTAACTTGATAAATTATGCGAATATAAGGGAGCAACAATTACATACGAATGTAAAATTTTATGATGTGATTACTTGCCAATATCTGATATTGTAAACAAATAAAGTATTATAAAAATGTGACATACGCAAGTTCTTTTTGTTCTGTGAAAGTAGATGTAAAAGGTAAATAACTTCAATAGCGAATCTTTGTTTTATTTAACATTCTGCAGACGTTATTAACAGAAATCACAGAGATGATGAGTGTTATGAAAATTATAGCTACAAATCGTTCATTAGGAACAAATAATTGATATACTTAGTTTATATTATCACAATACGGGGTCAATAATTACATAAATGCAATATAATTTCTGTCAAATCAAAATTGTCTTCATTTTGTAAAGGTACTCCTATTTTTACTACAGTCGTCATTTGTCATCTATTAAGTTTGTTTTCTATCGTCCTGCCAAATTTATTTCTAGCTACGATTTAATTACGCCGAGAACTATAAAATATAGCTTGATACTGGAAATAAAGGCTCAGCGGTTCTCGACTAAATAATATCACACCCTAATCGTCATTGACGCCGAATCGCACCGCATCAAGCAGCCGCACCGTTGAATGAGTAACGGCTGGCGTACAAAAGTAATGGTGTCGCTCCTGCTGGTGCGTCACACCGCCGAGTCGGGCTCGTCCCACGGCCACGGCGGGCCCGCGTCCAGCGCGTCCTGGCGCCACAGCGCACGCGCACTGTCCACCGTGCCGTGCGCCAGCAGTCGCATGTTGTAGGGCTCCACCATGTTGCCCAGCGACGCGCCGCTGTCCGAGCGCTGCAGCCGCGCCGGGCGCGCGCCCCGCTCCGCGCCCTTGTCGCCCGGCAGCAGGTCGAACGTCGAGCCCACGTCGCGCGGCGACTCCAGCTCCGTCACGTCGGAGCGCGGCGACATGTCCGCGCTCCCGCCCGCTGCGCCCGCCAGTGTTGACGCGTCCGACGGCGGGCCGGGCGAGCCCGGCGCTGCGGGCGCGGCCTGCCCCGGCGCGCCCGGCGGCGACACGAGCGGCGCGGACTCGTCATCGCTGGGCTCGTCGCGCGCGGGACTGCGCTCTCGAGAGCCGCCGCCACGCGACATGATCTTGTCTCTGAGGCGCGTCAGGCGTTCTGCGGAGCTGACTTTGCGCAGGATCTCGGCGGTTCGGCGCAGACCGCGCAGCTTGAGGTCCACGACGGGCGAGCCGGTACACTTGGAGTCGTCGACGGACAGCGAGCGCGCCTGCAGGCCGGCGACGGGCGCGTCCTCCACCAGCAGCGAGGAGGGGCGCGAGCGAGGCGCGGGCGTGGCGCGACGCTCGTCCTGCACGCGCGTGGTGTGTCGCGGGCGCGCGCTGAATGTGATCTGTCCATCGTCGTCGGAGTCCTGTTCGTTCTCCACGTTGAAGGTGACGGCGGGCGGGTCGCGGCGCCGGAAGCTTCCGGCGCTCTTGAGGATGGAGGGGTCGCGGCGCAGCGCGCGCGGACTGCCGGCCGGCGAGCTGCACAGGGAGCCGCTCGGAAGACGCAGCTGTAGCGTGTTCTCCTCATCTGAAATAGACGCTCTGATGTATTAAGCCGGAGAAGACAAAAGCACAAAAAAAAACCAGGTTCAGGAGAAGGGCACGGGAAGGCGGCGGGTAGAGGGAGGACATCGGCGCGATGCGCTGGGAGTACCTGCTCAGTGCTCACGGGGCGGACCGGTCAGATCCGATTCGAGTCGCTCACGGAGGTGCCTATAAGAGAATAACGAAGGGCCAAAATCAAACTACCATCTGTAACTATTGTATATTTATTACTCCGTAAATAGTGAAAACGTTTGCCTAATCGAAGGAATGATACAACAGGTCTATAGTAGTACAGTAGCTATAAGGACAGCTCGTGACCCAGTTTTAATATCACAATCGAAACATTCTACAATTACAAATAATATTAGAATGTTTAAAATCCTATCTACTTAGTAATTGTCTAAAGACTCCTAGGCTAAAGATATGTTATAATTAATGACAACAATCGTCTTAAAAATATTGGGAAAGTGACAGTTAAAGATTTCAGATTTTTACAATCATTTTAGTACATTAAAAGTATTATGATTAGCGATAGCGAATCTGTGGAATCTTAAATTGTATATTGAACATACGATAAGCTTCAATAGGGAATGTTTTAAAATTTAAAACATTTAAAAAATAAACTGTATTTCTGGTATGCAATTAAAAAGGACATAATATTGGTGGTACGAGATATGTTTAATTCTAACATATTTTAAAATCAAACAATTATTATGGTCACTTGATTCTAAAATATGCGCGCAGCTTAAACGTATGGAATATATGACAATGAATAAAGTATAAAAGGGCACAGCCTACATTACTAACATAAAAAATGGCAACATTTATTGGAATGCAGTATTAAATAATAATCAATTTCGACTTACAAACAATCGGCTCTTGCGTAGCGTACGTACTTAATTATACTATTTGTCCAAAATGTGAAACTTGCTAGTGTTCAACTTGTAACTTAATATCTGTCGAGTACATAAGGGGATCTTTTCTATAATATGTGCATTAAATAAATACATTGTCACCTTGTATAAATTGTACTCATAAATTGCAAAATATAAATTAAAGCTTGCAACACAAAAGAAAACATAATTTTGAATAAATAACAAATAGTATAAATAAATATCGTGCTAAAAGTTAATACAATTAGCAAATAAATTAATATCCAAATACATAGATTTAAAATTAAAATAACTACAATCTTTACTAATAATAATACATTTTTAAAAGAAAATATGCATCGTTTTAGATAGTAAGTGCTTAGAACAAAGAAATCTTTGAAAAAAATGTACGAGTTTCTTATTTGGATGCATATTTCTTTATTCGATTCTGAATAGCATACGGGCAGTCTATTTCTACAATCACAACACAAAAATGTCTTTTCTATGAACCATGTGCATTTACACTATAATATGTATATTATCAATTTTACAGTGACAAAGCAAATCATGCTTAAAACATATTGTAAAAGCCGTGTAAGCAAAGCAATTGTTGCCCAGGCTTAAGTAGGTATTTAGCTAGTACAGTAATATAATTTTCAAAATTAAGATTGCATATAAATAATTATCATTATTTTGGCACACTTTTAAATGCCTCTGCAGCACGTATGCTTTGAAGAATAATAAGCACTAATTTCGCACAACTTTAAATCTTAAGTGAATGCAGCGTAAAATATTCGTCACATACGTGATGCTCATCGTCGATCAATTGATGTGGTCAGATAAAAATCTGCTTCATAGCAAGCATAGCCAGCATATGCTTGGTCTACATGAATACATCATCCGTGACGTTGAGGATGACGTGGTCTGGGCGCGGCTCGGGCTCGTCGCCGGGAGGGGGTGGGGCGAGGTCTTCGGGGGGCGGCGAGGGGGGCGGGTACTCGCAGATGGTGCGGAGGGGCTCACCTGGGTGGGAGGGGGGCTCCGACTGCAGTACATCCTCCAGCGCCTCCTCGTTTAGCGTCTGAAGCGCGCCGCAGATCATCTGCTCCTCCAGTGTTACCTGCCGCCAATTATCGTTTTAATGATAGCACTTTGAAAATTATTAGTAAGCTTTGCCCCAGATCAGAATCAGGTAAGGTAGTGGTGCAGTATCTTAGCGCGCGTAAACTGTTGCGATTGTCTGTTGATCAATCATTCTACCAATCACAGCATATTACACGCGCTTGACTTTGTCACATTAATTTTACGAATATTTTCGTTCGAGAAACTGGCCCTTTGTGTGACACATCAACCGCACTATGGACAAGTTCTCGGACGAACTTTAACAGTTGTACGAGCACGAGAGTTATCGTTCCGCCAATTACTGTGGGAGCTGTGCTAGCTCCCATAATAGTACTTGGCGGAACGATATTGAATGTTAGTTGATGGAAGTGTATAATTTATTATATTTCCACATGAATTTAAAGTTATTGGGATGTTTTGCGTATTGCGAATACGCAAAGTAAGGTTTAAGTTTGACGAGTGTCAAAACTTTACACGTATACAAATTCGTATCCAATGTGCGGTTAGCCTTATGGTAAATCTCTTAAATGGAACCACGAGTATATGACCCATATACAACGTGTTGCTATAACCCTTTTTATTCAGAAGTCAAATTAAAATTAGCTGACAAATTGTTAAATTAGATACCAAGTGATTTGATTGGTTGTTATTTCAGTCAGCCTATGACAGTAATTAACAGAAACACATTATTGTGTAGCCTTTCAGAAATCGGTTGAAATAAATTGGATGTTTAAACTTAAATTAATATGAATAACATAAACCCCACCAACGGAAAAACATTTAACCCTTTCCCATCACATGATTCCAGTATCCCACAGGACGCTTGTTAAATAAATTATGTCTAAACAGACAACATTTTTTTTTCTGACCGTGGATCCCCCGCTCAGTAAAAGTCTTAAATAAACTGGGCATTATAATTATAACAAATAACAGTGCGCAACATACTAAATACGCAAATATCAATAACGATCACAAACATGTATAATAAAAAACTAAAGTAACAAACAACATTCTGAACTATGCATTTCCCACTCACCATAGACCGTCTTGAATATTAATAAAAAAAACAACAAAGTGCTTTCACATAGGAACCATTGCCATACTGGACACAACCAAATAGACACATACAAATCGGGTCCGATAATCCTACGGTAAAGTGTATTTTTCTCTGCTTGTCTTATTTGGTAATCAAATATGGAGTACATACTAAGGGTTTGATATTGACCAAATTGGTGTTCGAATGATTAATTTTGTCTCTACATTCGTGAATGTGGTAAAAACCGTGAGCGTTTACAAAATAAGACACTAAAAATTCCATTGTTTTTACTGAAGGCGCTCCCACCGAGCATTTGCCTGTAATGTAACAATCCAAGATTCGATTTTGAGTATAACTTTATTACCAATACCTCAATTCTCCTCACTCACTGATGTAGGTAATGCTCGAATCTGAACTGTTACATTACAGGCGAATGCTCCCCTCGGTGAGGGAGCGCCTTTAGGATTACACAATTAAAAAGGATCATCACCGACAGGTCGACATACTAGGTGAGTAAAGGTAATGACTACTCCCGATGATCGTGCTCTACATGAATTCTACGTGTCTATATTACTTTAATAATCACCTGATATTCCGCGTATGGCTGTAAAACACACGATATATTAATGTCTTGCTAGCTTGGGAATTACTTAAAAAAATAACATTATCATTGAAGTTATCTTGTTTGTGGTCAATTGTAATTTTTTTAAATCCGTTTTTAAATAAAACTATGGTTAATATTTACTCTTTTCTGACTTTATCTACACAAAACTAACATATAATGTTTTGCATAGCATTGGTATCTGAGCTGCAAATAAGGACATTAGCTAAGTAAATAGTAAGTTTGTTTGTACCTGTTTCTCAACATTCGAAGGCCGACTGCGTTGGGTTTCCAATGTGTGTCTTGGTGGTTTAGCCGAGTCTCTCTCTTCTGAGTCAGTCGATTTTTCTGACAATACTGCGGATAACAGAAAAGTTATTTCGAAAACCCATAAAAATCTTTTCACACCACCTGCTCGCTTTTTTTTTCAAGATGGGAAATCATCAAATGACCCCTCCCGCTCTGGGTGGAGCGGAAGGGAGTGTCAGACTCTTACTGAATAAAACCCACCCGTGTTCCTTCCTTAGCCCTTTATGTTCCGGGCCAGCGGTAACCCTTTCGGACAATCCCGCTGACCCGGCAGGCCACCTGCTCGCTTACGTCAAATTTTATGTCATGCAAACCTAACCTAAAGCAAGTAATTTAAGCCCTAGGCTATAGCCGGGCATTAATATTGTGCTGAATTTCATTATGACCCGCTGGTCATTAATGTGATTTGAATTTGTAACATCAACTGAGAAAATCATATTTTGGAAACATTAACAAAAAAAAACCTTTTTTCTATTACTCGTAATGTACAGACAATGATGATGTGATGTGTGTGTGGTGATGTGTTATGTTAATGGTCGACCAGAGTTCACTTCATAAGTTTTAGTCACCGTCGACGAACAAAATTATCGGTTGCTGTGGCGCTTACCTAGTCCGGGTTAGAAGGTTGGGTTTGGGCTGACGCTCCATTGACGATATTATTTATTGTGTTTTTGATCAAAATACATGAGATTAGATTGAAAAAAAAAATACCGACAGGCGTAGGTATGTTATTTTAGTTCAATCTCAGATTTGGTGCCACTAACTGCATCTGACTGCTTGAAAAGTGAGCTAGTTTTGAATTTTAGTTGCAGTCGGGTTTTGATTTGGTAATTTTATTTTGATCCTTTTAGTGTGTTATATTTATGGAATCGTCTCCTCAAGCCCTTTATTTTGATACTCCACATAGTAATGGTACAATATTTATTTCAAAGCCCTTACTTTGTTTTCTTCTAAAATCCGCCATTTTGATTTTATAAAAACAAAACCTAGCCTATAAACTTCACGCGACCCAAACGAGTCGATAGACACCTCATGTGTTGAAATCCATCAGGCCGTTAGGATGCCTCGAGGCAGTTCGAGGGTATAAGGAATTCCACATACAAAGATACATAGTTAAGTAGTATGCATAAAAACATAAACCTGTTCTGTCACTTAGTCGGGTAAATAGTGAATGACACTGCTCATAACTAGGTATTCCCCGGTTATATGTATAACAGTGTCATCACACTAATATTATAAAGGAGAAAGTTTGTGTGTGTGTTTAATGTTTGTTACTTCTTTACGCGCAAACGGCTGGACCAATTTTGGTAAAATTTTGTATGGAGGTAGCTGACACCCTGGATTAATATATAGGCTACTTTTTATCCCGATATTCCCACGGGATCGATATTTACGCGGGTGAAACCGCGGGGCGCAGCTAGTAAACTATAAATTCGATAGTCGAATTGGTTTTTATTACCTCGCATAGGTGCGAAAAGTAGAGTATTCTCCTCGGTGATAAACGTGTCTTAGTCTTGGGCGAGCTTGAATCGCTCATTGAACTCAGGATTCTAGTCTTAACTCCCACGCTTCGCTCAGGAGTTAACTCAGCCCTAGAGTCCTTCGGTGCGTTTAGGATTCAAAATAGCGCCCGCGATATTACGACACTGCTTTATCCCCTTAGTGAATAATCTACCATTATAATGCATTCTAACAACCCTCTTACATAATTATCATATATAATAAACCTACAACGTTCCCACTGCTGGGACACAAGCCTCCTCTCTGTGAGATTGAATGGAACGTACTCTACCACGCGGGCCACGTGCGGGTTGGTTGAATTTTTTGTCCTAAGACATGCCGGTTTCCTTACGATTACTTCACCGTTTTTGAGAGCAATGGTGATGAAATAAAACTACACAAAGTAAAGCGTCTGCCTGGGTCCGAACCCACTCGTAAGTCGGGCTTGCTCTCACCCTTGGATTACTGAAAGCCAAACTTATTTATCTATTGTCAAATCTCACTATTGTAAGTATTAGAACTAATTAAATAATTACAACAGTGCGATTCTGTAACCATCTCACCGCGAAAACTTAGGTGAAGTGAGCGTGGAGTGAGCTGTCAATAGTGTAAATTCCTAACAAAAACAAACTCACTTCACCTAAGTTTTCATGGTGAGATTTTTACAGAATCGACCGGCTGATCTGAAATGAAGAAATCATATTGTCTAATTTTATGATGAAATACAATATAATAACAGTTATTCACCTGTAACGGCCGGTACAGTCGACGGCATGTTCGCTTCGAGCTCGCGGAGATTAACGATGAGAAGCTTGAACAGTTCCCAGTCACCGAACGGCAACTCTAGAACCTATAGGAACAAGAACGTTAGCACATATTATATGCAGCAGATTGGGGTAGTCTATGATTTTTTTCGGCGCACAAATCTCCTTCAATTTGCTTAGAAATAATTTTCCCAGATTTTACTGTTGTTTATTGTCTCGGAAGAAGGAACCTGTTGATACAAAGCGCCAAGGCAGCCCGTGAAATTCCATTTTTTTTGCAATTCGCAGATCGGTATGGTTGTATCAATCTGCCTGTCTCTTGCCAATTATGTTGAGGTTGACTTCGAGTCTAACCAGGTTGACTTTTAGTCTAACCGGATGCAGCTGAATACCAGTATTTTACAGGGACCAACGGCTTAATGTGCTTTCCGAGGCACGGAGGGTATTGGTATATAAAGATGGTCACCCATCCACGGACCAACCGCGGCAAGAGTAGCTTAACCTGATCGATCAAACCGTACGGCTGTTATTACTTAACCACAAGTCCCTCTATTTTTTTAATATACTATTATAATAATGATGATATATTCGAAACATATCGATATTTGACAGCTATTTGCGGCATTGTAAACTTTCAGATTGTCTTAAAGAGCAAGGCCTGCGGATTAATTGCATAGCTCAACTAGCTTCAACTTTCTGACTAACTGACAGACTATTTAAATTTTAACAATTCAAAAGTGCCTGTACAAGGTTTAATTGAAATAAATGCTTTGAGTTTGAGTTTACTCACTAACAGAAGCAATGGATTTTGAAAGTTCAACAACATTTATTGCGTTATTTACGTTGTTGTTTCATTTTCGATCATATTATGAGGCAAAGGATTAGTAATATATCCTTCAAAATTATACGGATAATGATTGATAGTGTGTTAAGAAATAAATGTGCTGTTTAATGCTAAGATACGCTATCTATCAGAGACACACGTACCGGCTCGAGGTCCTGCAGGCGGCACACGGCGAGCACGAGGCCGCACACGTTGTGCCGCTGCAGCGCGAGGGCCGCGGCCGCGCCGCCCGCGCCCAGCGCCTCGCGCACCATGCTGCACACGCGCTCCACGCTCAGTGTAGACAGCCGGATGTTCGGCACGTCCGTCTGGAACGAAGGAAAAATTGCGATAAGCTATAATAGTACCAGCCTATCATTGTGTTGTGCCACTTCAGGACAAAGGCCTCTTGTCATATAGAGAAGGCACACGCCATGATCCACGCCATTGATCACCATGCTTGCTTAAGATGACACCGACCGCACAGTGGCGCCCTCATCGTTTGTTTGGTTATTTGTTTTATTTCAGAATGAAAATGCAGAAAATAAGCATGTTGCAGTACCCGGCGATAAATATTGCACATCGACCTTTGGAAAGAAACAATCGGCTAATTTCGGCTTCGTAGAGCGTTATCTCTGTCGCACGAAATACAAACAGTTCGGTATCTATTAGGAGCTGTTAAAACAATTATGATTTGCTTCTTTTGATGATAATTATTTTTATTCTTTGTATAAAATACAAAAAAAAAAGTAAAGGTCGCTGTGCAATATTTATAGCCGGGTACTGTACGGTAGTTTAGTTTAGTTTTATTATAATCCGTTTTAAGGATTATAATAAAACTTAACAATGTAAAACTACTGTTTGTAATAATAATAACGTATAATCTTGTGGAGCACAACGTAACATGCTTATTTTCTTCATTTTCATTCTAAAATAAAACAGATAACCAAAAATACGATGAGAAGCCACTGCGCGGCCGGTGTTGTCTTAAGACGGGTTGCCGATTTCAGACTTATATTAACTCTAAGTCAGGTTTCCTCACGATGTTTAGGACTTACCTTTACCGATGTCAGTTACGTCCAAGATAAATTCGGAAAGTACATAGAAATCGAAAAAGTCACATTGGTACTTGCCCGGATTTGAACCTACAATACAGTCGCCGTCAGATATATTGTAGCAGACAAGGTGACCAAATACTTCTGAACAATTTAAAATGTCAATAAGTTCCATACACTACAAGTTACCATTAATATCTGAACATTCATTACTCCATTAATATCTGAGCAGATGCTTGTCAATAATTTCTATACACACAACTATCCAAAAATATCTGAACACTTACAACGTCAAGTGTATCTACGGAGACAAACATTGAGCTTACCTAATTCGTTACTGCGTGATATAAAGGACGAACCAAAAACGACTATCGACTTGACTATCTGTGGTTAGTCCAGTCATTTGGTAGTTTTACCTGGAAAGTTTTTAAACTGGTGATTTTATTGAGTTCGACGTGCTCTCTTCGAATTTTCACATTGTCGCTCATTGTTTTACCTTTGCCGATCGCACCGCCATATTTGAAAAATGGCGCCTAATAACAGGTTTTAGACAATATCTCCTTTCCGACTCATTATAGGATAAAACATTAATGTAAAAAAATTAAAATAGGGAAAATTTCCATCAATTTATGTGTTACAATTTTTTGTAAAATCAATAGTTTTGGCGTATGAGCGCCGCAAACTATTATTCATCTTATATACCAACAAGTGTTTTTAACTGTTATTAGGCGCCATTTTTCCAATATGGCGGTACGAGCGGCAAAGATAAAACAATGAGCGACAAAGTGAAAATTCGAAGAGAACACGTTGAAATCAATAAAATAACCAGTTTTCAAAACTCCCGGATAAAATTCCAGGTTCCACACCCTTTTTGAACACCAAATGACTGTTCTAGGTATAAATACGATGAAAAGGGAATACAAATTGTATAGAAAATCATTTGTTTAGAATACAACTGATATTTTATGTTAATGTCAAACTATTGATAGAAAATAGATCTTGGTTTTGTAATGAAATTATAAATTATTGTAAATATTTTTTTATTTGTGACAACATACGTATATAAAATATTAGTATTTTGTGTAACGTTGTAAGTGTTCAGATATTTTTGGTTAGTTGTGTGTATAGAAATTATTGACAAGCATCTGCTCAGATATTAATGAAGTAATGAATGTTCAGACATTAATGGTAACTTGTAATGTGTGGAACTTATTGACATTTTGAATTGTTCAGAAGTATTTGGTCACCTCCCAAGTAGCACATGACAGCCGCACAGTGACTTGATTATAGAATTTGTGAATACTCAAGGCTGTTTTAGTTTCCTGCTTAGGGCCTGTGTAGTTAGCTACGCAGCCCTTGTAATTCTAATTTGGGCCCCAAGTTAACCAGCCTTGAGCATTACAGTTGCTGGTTAACGGCAGTATAATCATTGAAGCAGGTGTACAAGGCCTGTACAATGGCTTATACAGCTATACAACAGTCATTGCAGCCTAATATTCAGCTATTTTAATTCTCTTCAACAGCTTTTAGATGTTTAGAGGCTTGGCAACAGCTTTTATTAAAGTATAAATAACAAAAAAAAATCTTTTGTGAATTTGTGACAGAGACGACATTTATTATTTGTTAAAGTGCGCGGGCGGACATATTTAAGGTAAGATATTTTTAATAGTTTTCACGTTGGTTTTTAATGTCCTCGTATGTAAATTGAGTTGCGAGTACCATTTTACTGTAAATGTGTATAGGTAATTACATCAAATATTACACGCGCCATTAGAATAATATCGCTTTAACGAAATTTTTTCAAAGATAAATGGTGTACGAATACTTAATAGATTTATCAATTAAATTATTGCTTTCTAACTTATTGTATTCTATTAGCAAATAAGTGGAAAATATATTGTTTGAATTAAAAGCTATCTAATATCCTTGAAATCTGTAAGAAATCATTTGGATATTTAATAACAAATCGTTTCTGTAAACCTAAAATGGTGTCCATTTGTTATCCAGCACAAATTCTCCTTAAATTCTTTTCAAAAGTTATTTACTGTACACTGTGGTGTTACCAAGTCTATGTACCAGCTTATAGCATTATGCTGGCTGGACAAAGGATTTTAATTATCTTTCTTACTGCATACTGGTATAAAGAGAGAGCATAAAATAGCTTTTCAGGGATAAAGAAATCTCGACAGAAAACCTTTAGTCAATCGTACATAATTTACCTACAAACCTTCACTTCATTTGATTTGTTTTTATTTTGATTTTCCGTTTTCGTACTATATTATGACTGCTAATTACTTTAGTTTTGTTTTCAGGAATAATAATGCCGTTTAAAATAATCAAAACCGTTGAAAAAGGAAAGGAAAGATTAACAATTGTTCCAAGTGGTTGGGAGCATAATGGCATTTTGAGATGGCCAGGAAAAAAAGTTTCTTTAAAATTGCTAATAAAAAATAACAAATCGACACCTCTGCCAGACTGGACTAAAATGGAGTGCACAGTCAAACGGTCATCAAAGCTGAAGAAGTCCTTGAAACAATGTTTAACTGTAGTGATACGTCCGATTATCCAGATGATGAGGAAAGATTAATAATACACAGCAGCGTTGATTACAATTCCGAGGCAGCTAGTAGCTATGCTATTTTTAAATTGTATATTTTTAATAAATTCTTCCTTGTCTTCATGTGTACTTAATTCAAATTCGTCTCTGTCGGAATCCATTAAACGTATGGAATTCTGTTTGTGCGACGCTTTCTCTTTACTGCAGCTTGGTTCATGAAAATCCTGATTATTATAAGCATCAATATTTTGATCAAAATCTATTTGTGCGGAACCCTCACTATGCGTAAACGACACTGGCTTGTAAATATCAATCAGTACTGCTCCTTTGCAATACTGACGTAATTTAAACACCAAAACACCAATAATCTAGATTTACTCTTAAATAACACCGAAAGCTGTAAAATAGCTGTCAGCTACACTTTATGCATTGGCATTAGGATAGAGTAGGTACACCTATTCCAATTTACAACTCAAGGTGAATTAATGATTCTCTTATAAATGTAGCGGCATTAGTAGAGATTACATACCCACTTTTAATCAGCCATTAACAAGCTCGTTGAAGTAGAATTAGAATAGAATAAGTGTACACCAATTAAAAGCCAGTGGCATTATTCGATACTTCAATGCAGCCCGCACCATTACAAGAGAGGTAAACTTTTCGTATTAACCAGTCGTTAACAAGCTTTGGACATCTAAACCAGCTAGTAGTATCACTTGCAGCCAAAAGATGGACTAGATCATTTTAAAATTCTACTTAAATGCTTTTAGTATATTTTTTCGCGATTATAAAGTCATTAGTCAGCTATGCTGTTTAATAGTGTATAATATTTCCTTAATACAGTCTAAAGACTCGTCCTATCCTTTAGTACATCTGCATAAAAGCTGTAGACTGTAATGTAGCTTCTTTATGACCTAATTCATCGCTAATGTGCTACTTGGGCTTGGCTGCTACAATATATCTGACGGCGACTGTACAACCTCGCACTAAGCAATTAATGAAAAAAGAATCGCGTAAGTACAATGCGTGCCACGAAAGATGAGACTTGACCCCGCCTCCCCCGCTCTTTCCGCCGCCCCTATGACGCCCGGTCCCGTCCCGCACTCAGACCTCATACCGCTAAAGATACCTAAAATCGTGTACTGCGCATGTCAAACCACGTGGTGTGTCAAGTCTCATCTTTCGTGGCACGCATTGTACTGCTTTGCAGATCGAGACGTGATGTGACGCTACACGCCAATGCTTGAAGAAACCCGCTGCGTCAAGTAAAGCAGCGCCATGAGGCACTTAAAAGATTGTTTATCTACTTTCATGTCGTAAAATTCTAATTATAAAATTTTAAACGAGTTTATATTGACATACTTTATAAACACAATACCGAAATAGAAAAAAAAAATTTCATTATAACACTATTTCTCGAACAAAATAATGTTATAAAATAATTTTTTTTTCCATTACGATACAGGTTAACCAAGAAGTTAAATCACTAAGGAGAATGCGTAACTTTTTTTAATCGAACTCGTTAAGCCCCATCCACATGCTTGACAAACAATGGCAAACAGCCAACAGCAAACACGGACATGTGGATGGGTGTTTGTCGTTGTTTGCCTGTTTGTGTTTGTGTTGGGCAGTGTTCGGCATCGGTGTCGGTTTTTCTTGCCAGATCAAAGGATGTTTGGCACTTTGTTTGCTGTTTGCGGTGTTTGTGACAAACAGCCAGCGTGTGGATGGGGCTTTACATATATACGGGAGCGTGAAGTTTTGGTGTGTAAATTTTACTTATCTGTGGTTGCGCTAAAGTGCGGTGAAGAGCTGGGTTTTTGGCGCCATTTTTACGTTTTTTCTGAATTTAGTGTTTTATTCTATTATTGCTTAAAAATGTCTGATAACAGTGAATGTGAAGGAAATTTGACTCGGCCCGATATTTTAGATGCGGCGACGGAAATGACTCATACAAAACTACAATAATTATCATAAGCAGTAAGGTATGTCTTACTTTTGAACTTTGATCTTTTATTTAGTATATTCAATCTCAATGTATGAAAGTAGATAAAAAGTTGTATAAAACTGCACATAATAAGGTATTAAACACTCGTGTGATACTATTACAAACCTCGCTCCGCTCGGTTTGTAAACACACACTCGTGTTTAATACCCCTCATTATGCAACAGTTTTATAAACTACTATTATCGTCGCGGCGGCGGCGCTTCGATTCGTAAAACAAAAAACATTGTGCTCGTGGGGGGAGCTCAATGTTTTGCGTGCCTTACATTGGGCACTACCGCTAACAGCAAATTTTCACACTAACAATCGTTTCCCAGCAATTATTTTTGCGCAATGTTACTTAGTTTGATGTACAGAATGAGTTGACGGCTATGTGATTTGTCTTTTTACACCCTGTATAGAATGATAATAAAGAGTGCCCTGAAAAATTACATTCTGAAAAGGTCACAGGAAATTTGAAAAGGGATATAAACAATGGGTAATATTTTTGATCCGCAAGTGTATATGGCTATATGTTTCTCTTGTACCGATGTAAAATACTATCCCCCTTACTAATAAACGTTGTGTAGCGTCTGTATATTACACAACGCTTTGTCTTCTTCTTTCGAAAGTCAAATTACTGACGACTGAGAGAGAGAAATCTGTGTGTAACTATTCATCTGATATAATACGTTTATTAGTAAGGGGGTATAACAGTAAAAATATCTTATAAAAGAAACAACGTACCATCGCGGGGAAGGCAGACCTAATCATGTGGAAGGGGTTTTGCGTCGGCTGCTGTTGTGGTTGGAACTGCGGTTGCGGGAAGTGTTGCGGGTTGATGGCTTGCGGCACGAAGCCGCTGCCGGTGTTGGCCCAGCCTACCCACATCTGTTGCGGGGGGACGGGGCCGGCTGCTGTTGACTGTGTTGGTGGGGATGAGCGCTGGGGAAATGAAAATATCGGGTAAAAAATGCCCTAGATTTATTGCATCTGTCTATAGCATTTCTAGCAGTCTGGAACTTGCAATTGGTATGATAGCGAACATCGGAATGTAGAGTATATTTTTCGAAATTGCGAGAATAACATTTTCGTGCGCATTGGAAGTTTCCTTTTAATTTAAACGTAAGATAGTGAATGCTTACTAAAAATAGAATAGAGTTATTAAAACCTAAATGAAATGTTTTCATGAATAATGAATTAATGACGAATGTTTATACTGTAAAAGTATTATTCACTAAAATTTCCTAAAAAAATACCATTATTTTTTACCAAAAGGTGGTTTTAAAGCTATAGTTAGTTTGCCATATTTACCATTTTCCAAACATATACCGTTTTTTTTACTGCAAGGTAATTTGATCGCAAGTTTAATTTCCAAACATTATATCACTCCAACCGTCACGTTTTAAATAAATAATTACGTGATTCATAAATATAGCTCATATTGGCCTCGTTTTAAATGATACGTAGACTAAAAATAGCACACATAAAGGCTCCTTCAAACAGGGGCGACACGACACGCGACACAAAGGCACCGCAAGTCGCGCAACGAGCGGTGCTTTTGTGTCGCGCGCGATTATATCGCGTGTCGCGCCTGTTTTAGGAGCCTTTAGTAGAGTTTTTTGTATCGCCCCCAATATAAGTTCACCTACTTTGAAATGTAGTACTGAATATGAAAAATAAAATTGCATGCCCTAAAATATTGAAAGCAGAATGCATTCAAGAGCGTCACTGTACTAATACGTAATAGGCAGAATGCACTCTTAGCATTTCTGAAATATTATTTTGATTGAACCTAAGGTACGGTCAGCAACAAAAGTCGATTACCACTGCTACTTTAACTTTACACATCATCTAAATTGATACAAAATGATTCTATAATCTTTAAGCATTTCATAAGATTCATATTCTTTATATGTTACTTCCGTTCCGATTTCAATGAAATATTTTGCTCAATAATTAAGTTTATAAAACTAAAGTGTTAAGAGCGTTTACGACGTACGGCATTTCATACAAATTTTCAAGCCTTTGTTTTTCGAAATGAATGAACCGATTTTAATGAAACTTCGTATGCATAAAAGCAGGATACAAAGGTCTAAAAAGTTTATCGAACATTTTCGAAATGTCTTATTTAAAAAGAAGATAACTGGACATCTCTGTTTCTATGGAAAATTTAAAATCGTTTTAAAGACGTTTGTATCCTGCTTATGCGTATGAAGTTTCATTAAAATCGGTTCATTTATTTCGAAAAACAAGGGCTGAAAGTTTGTATGAAATACCGTACGTCGTAAACGCTCGTAAGCGATTTGCGAGCTGTCTGTACAACCTTTAATTTATAAATCATTTTATGAAGTAAATTATATCCTTACGTGTTTCCTGGGGAAGAGTTTGGAGTGTGGTTGTCTTGAATGCGGCTGTCCCCACATCATACCGGCCGCACCGCCCGCGCCTGTGTCTTCTTCTACACCACTCTGCAGCTGTTCCTCTGTGGGCAAAATTTAGGAGAAGTTAAACTAGTTGTTGGTTGAGGAAAATACTACTTAGGGTACCTTTGGCGTTTCATGAATTGGGAGTAGGGAGCGAATTTTTTTTTTGTAGGCAAACAAATTCGTTTTACTAAGTAAGAGGTCGTCGACGCCTATAAATAGACGTTGCTATCACTGACACAGCTGAAAGGTCTTCTCCCACTGTTATTACATTGGCATTCATATCTTTGACCTAAATACAGCAACGCTGATCGTTTACACAAGGTTTAGTAAAATCTAATAGGGGATTTTACTGAAGATCTATGGGTATTAAGGAACCCTGGTAAAAGCTTAAGTAAGATTCGATAGTGGATTTTACTAAAGATTGAGGAACCCTGGCTATTGAACAACTCACCTTTGATGAGCTTCTTGATGTAAGGATCCAGGTTGATAGTGAAAGGGAGAAATATCTTGAGGTCTGCGGCCGTGAGCGTGGCGCGGTGGAAACTTAGGAACACTTCTAGTTTGCGCTCATCTCGGTCCAGCTCCATCAGCGTGGTCGCCTCGCGAAGACCGCTCATTAGAGGTTTTACTCTGATTAAAAAAAAGAATAAACTATCAAATGATTGCGACATCCATGTAGTTGACTGTTGAGTGAAGTAAAAAAAGACAACAAGACTTTACTCTTGTGAAGTAATGCCTGGATGCATTTATAATTAATGCCTGGTACATGGTGACATTAGTTACCACTAGCGCCATCTTGTATCGGGTAGCAGAACTAGTAGAATCAAGATCCTTCTAGAAATTTCGACGCTAGAACTTTCGAGAACTATCGACATCTGGTCAGTCAGGACCGGTATGTACTCGAACATTCTAAAAGTTTCTACAGTAGAAGGCTCTAGAACCCTCTGAGGCACTATATAATGCCAGTGTGGGCCGCGAGCCGGACACACAGTTGTATAAGCGATACAAGCGAATACATCGAAAGCGATCTTCAAGTGCGACTTAGAGCGATCAGTAGTGCAATTGTGTTTATAATTAGTGTGTTTGAGTTGTTATTAGTGTTGTTGATTAAAGTGTCATTTTTTTGTTATTAAATCGGCAGTTTTTATTGTCACGAACCCCAAGCTCGTAACAATAGTAAGAAACCGATGGATGTTTTCGAAGGAATTTAATTTGATAAATTAACAGTCTGTTTTCTATTAATTTAATTAAATTTGATTCGGTTTCTTACTGTAGCGGTATCTACAACGCCACATGCAAACAACGCGTCATACTGACGTCACGCAAATCCTGCATCGCGCAAACAGAGTTTACCGCGCAACTAGCATAGATACAACGGCCCGACATGAATCAACGGGCAGTTGCCCGCCAGACACAACACCCGTCTGGTCGGAGGATCCTCCCTTTTCTATGGAGGTTGAGTGAACTTTACACCCTGTTCCTCATATCTCTATATTACTAAACTTCAACTATATCGGACGACTCTGGTTACTGTCTCCTTTGGTACATACGCATACCGTACCCCCCACCTATTGATTTTCAAGTAAATAAAGACCCTAAAAAACATATTTCACACACTAATTGATCACGAAACAATAAAAGGGTCTCACTTGTCATAGATATGCTTGAGCGAAGTGCAGTCATCGATGTGCTCTTCATAGGTTTCGTGGTGGTAGATGATCCAGGAGGTGCGGAACGGCCACTGTTCCGTCAAGTTTACCCACGAAGCCAGCTGGTACCAGTTGAACTCGATTTGAAATGCCTTTAGAAGACGACCTAGGAGAAAGAAGTTTGTGGTTTATTTATAGCAATCACTGACCTGTATTATACAAGTACGCTGGACTTCATACTATCGATGACATAATGAAAACATTTGAATTTCGCCATTTTGGCGCTGATAGCAACGTGAGGGTCCGTGGAACTAATATTAGAGATGGACATATCCTTCGATAAAAAAATACTTTTATGAACTTTAAGAGAAAAAAATCGAATCACTTCCAGTTATATTTTTATGCTTCATTTTTAAGTAATAGAATAGTTGCTACAAAGGTTAACTGAAAATTCATTAGGGCGCGGTCAGATCGCAAGCTATAAACAGTGGATAGTGTCCTAGTTAAAGTTATAGCGCATGACGGTCACATCAGTGAGCTTTAAATATGAGGATAGGCTTAAAATTTTACCTAAAAACTACTGATGTTGAGTCATAGCTGCTTAGTTGAGTCGGTGGGAAATTTGAAATTAAGTATTTAATTAAAGTAAAAATGCTAAAGTATACAGTACATTGAAGATGGCAAGTTTTATTTCGATGTTAGGTGATTAGTTCGGAAACAAGTAAACATTACATATAATATTTATCTTTTGAAATTAGAAACTAGTATTTGCTATTTTTTTTTAGCTAATCAAATTGCAGAAAGAATCATGACAAAATAATAAAGATATTTAGATAAGTTGGAATTCTAATTCTTATACTCTTGGGTGCCTAAAGAGTATATTCAGGCATTTTCAGGCATTTACAATATTTTTATAACCCCGCAATAAAAATATAATGTTAAAAGTAAATAGTTTAACGAGGAGCTCATTATTTCAGAACGAAAGGGCGGCTGTCAGGGTAAACTGCAGTGGCAAAGATTTAAATCGTTAGATTCGCCCTACCGCGTCAAAACATAGTTGCATTTCCGATTCGTTATGAAACCTCTGATACACAATGACGCAGTGTAGTAGCACTGCGTTATTATTAAATAGCGTTTCTATGACAATCAAGTGTAGTCACTTAATTGTCATAGAAACTCTATTTAATAATGTGTGAACTCACTCTTCTCAGTATGGACACTTTTTCTTGTGACTAAGTACGGTAAGGGCAAATCCAGCTATTTAAATATTTGGGGGACGGGGTTTGACTTAATGTCAAATACTGTATTTTTTTTTATAAGTTAAAAATGGGCAACGAGATGAAACAAAAAACTGATATTTTCATTTCGAAATATTTTAATTATGCGGGGTTTTATAAATATGATAAGTATCAATCTACCCTGGTAATATATTCTCAACGTGGGAAAATATTTTGAACCCTTTAAATGAACCCTTTTTTGCACAAATTAATGTAAGGATCTCGCCATGATTCTTTCTGGCGACATTAATTTTCTATTTGAAAGACGTAAATTTTAAATGATTCTGAAGAAAATTATCGACACACTATCAACATGGAACATTCACAACTTTACTTATTTGAATTTTAATTCCTGAGAACCTCGAGCGGGGCGCTTTGAATCGGCACAAAAAACAACTGTCATTTCCTATAGTATATTTTAGTCTAGCGTACTTGTTTATTAGAGGTCAGCGATAGCAATGGACAAGAATAGGTTTTGTTTTATTCCTTCAGCTATGTTTACTAAGAAGATAAGATATTCAATATTTTATGAATTTTGGGGTATCTTTTACTCTTTTTCATGCTTTAAAGGTGTTTAACCGGTTGAATGCCGTAATTACAGAAAAAATTAAAACGTCATTGTGTATCGCGTGGATCCACGTTCTGAATGGTTAGTTAAAAATCAAGTCGAAAACGTCATAAAACTATCTATTATTAATTTATGCCTGTTGAAAATTATGCAGCCAGGTTTTTCTACAACTTGTTTTTCAATCATATCCCAAAAAATGGCGTATGCCATGCGCATACGATACGCCCTGCCCTGTTATTAGTGAGCTATCCAATTACTGGTAGCATTCGGGTTGCTCACTACACTGTCTTTTCTAGTCAATTTCAACATGGCTTGAGTGATCATAATTTAAACGGGAACCATAGACCACCAAAAAAATCTCACCAGTAACATAAAGTACATTCATAAGCCTTCTCATGCTCCTAGGATTGACGTCACTGAAGTAGTCATCAGTCAGCAGCACTCTATTGAGATCCGCGGCTCCTGCCCCTGCAGTCCCGCCCGCCGCGCGATGCAGGCCTGACGCGACTGACGACGCGACTGATTCCGACGGCCGGAGGCGACGCTCGCGGGCCGCTTGACCTTTGATGCGTTCCTGACTTGACATGAGTTCTGATGTTGAAGATAATCGTCGGGCTGATACCTGAATGTAAATTAATTTAATTTAATTCTTTATCTACACGTGGCTTAATAATAACACCCACACGAGTCTATTTTCAAGGTTAAGCAACGCTTGCCGAGGTTGGTCCGTGGATGGGTCCATAACATACAGAGACCCCTCCCTGACTCGCAGAGTTGTTCCCGGCTGTCATTCGTAGATCTAATCATTACGGGTAGTCAGAACTCCGAAAGTCTGATAACCATTCTTGCCAAGGAGTAATATCGTGTTACCCTGTAACTGGGTTGTGGACATCAGATAGGCAGTCGCTCCATGCATGTAAAATACTGATCCGCTACATCCGGTTAGACTGGGAGCCGACCTCAACATGGTTGAGAAAAAGCTAGGCAGATTGATCTACTTCTTATTCTAGTGTCTCCTCAATGACTGAAGGTTGGCCATCAACCTTCATTTCTCTTTGTCTTTGCGCGGGGAAACAAATCAGCAGCACAGATTTATATTTGGCAGAGGTTATTGATACATGAACAGTTCGGCAGGGTTTTATTTTTTCAGATTCTTCTCTACACTCTGTCCACTAGTTTAACCGTTTTCTTGACAGCTGCCTTAGAACGTAAGTATTCCAGATTACGTAAAAGTTAACATTAAAATGCGTAATAAAAAAAAAACTGCATTGAATTATCTTATTTATGACTTCTTACTGACATTATAATACCGTACGTGTACATATCAGTTTTAAGAAAAAATATACATATATATATATATAATTGTTATGCGTATTAAATTATATTCTACCGTATTAGGTGATCGAACGTATTCGCTGCAAATGAATAAATCGAAAATAATCATTTTATATTATAGGTAAATCAGTATAGAAAAACCTTGCATGATTTCACCCACTCAAATATCAATAAAATATATACCTACATTATTTGCCAGGATACGAATTTGCCACCAGAAACAAAATGTTAATGTTTTATTTCGATATTTAAACTTTCATAAAATGTTATGAATAAAATATTTTAATATTTATTTATTAAACCCCATATTTATGTGTATACACTACAACACAATTATTGACACGGTAAACTAGTGCATATTTTATTTTTACGCTAAATTATGCTATAAAACCTGCAAAATTGAAATTAAAGTAAATAAAGCGGCTAATTTATATTGGTTTGTTTGTAATAATAATAAACACATGCATTAAAACCGCACCATTTTTTATTCGACAGCAATAAAATCGATAAATAATACTACATACTAATTAAAAGTGAAATTATCGAAATGTGTGTTATAACGTTGCTGGAATCACTAGTTTCATCTGTTACAAAACGGTTAACCTAGTGGACAGAGTGTAAAGCCGGATTCAGACTACTGTGTTGTGTCGTGTCGTGACGCCTTCTGACGCAGGGTTAGCCAATCAAAACTCGTTGTAATTTGACGTAGTCCTGAACAGATTTGTTTGATTGTTGTATTCCGAGTCACGACACAACACGACACAGTAATGTGTGTGTGGCTTAAACCGTTAACAATTTTTTTGTTAATATTATCCACAATGTTATTGAAAATAATAAATACGAGGTGCATGAAATTATTGAATTTTTCCTTAATTAAAAATTCGAGGCACTTTGTGATTGTTGGTTTTCTGTATAATTTCGACTGTATTAAATTGCATTGGATTTTTCTGTCTAAGTAAATACTTGTTATCTACTATATCCAACGTCAATCCCCAAGCATACCAAAGCAGTTTTACAAGATGTTAAACAATCATAAGCACTCACAGATCTCTGCAGTGACGTAGAGAAGTCATCAGCGGTGATGACCTGCATCCTCCTCGAAGCGGTTAGCTGAGCAGCCTTGACCCTGCGCAGTGCAGAGTTCTGCAGGTAGAACGGAAGCTGCACCATGTTGCGAAGGTAGTCCCATCCGCCGATGTTGCTCTCGCTGAAGGCTCGACGACTGTTTATTTCCACTGCCTACTCGAAATATTGGGAAAGATTGTAGAGTGTGTTGTGTTTGCTTACAAATAGTATAGCTTGTAAAATTAAACAGAAAAGTTTTCTATAAGTAAATTATTTGTAGTATTTTATGATGTTTAGTTTGTGTATGTCCACACTTTTGAACCACCTTGAAGAATGTGTAGTACAAGTTCAAGTCCTTTTTAAGGTTTCCTACACGGGGATTCAGGACCAACTGCTAATTATTATTTTTTTTATTTCAATAAATAATATATTCCCTCGACAAAAAGGAGAAAGTGAGATCAATGTACAGTGCGTGCCACGTAAGAAGAGACTTGACCCCGCCACCCCCGCCTCTTTCCGCCGCCCTGATGACAGGTGTTATAAAAATTTTGTATAATAGGCAATAAGGTATCTCTTTGCCTGACATTTTATAAACACAAACAACACTCGAAAACTAAAACTGTACTCCATCAAACATATATATTTATAATATGCGCGCGCAACCGATACCCAGGTGAATAATCTGAATTTATTATCTTCGAGAGTCTCTAAGTTTACCTACTTTTAGATGAAATCAAGAATGAAAGCTACAACATTACACTGGAGACAAAAATAATAAGGAGTAGCCAGGATTGCTAGGGAGACCAGTTACGGAAATACGACAGATTAGTATTATTATAAATGGAAACAAACCCTGGCATTAAATTGTTCTGAACTTTTCATAATAGGGTTAGGGCTGTCCGAATTCCGGGGAATCGGCAAAATTTTCAGAGTATGTTCTGATTTGTATAAAAAACTGACCAGGACACCCTGGAACCCGAAAGGCCTGACCCAAAACTGTAATTTTGCTATTCATACAAGTTGCAAAATCCTAAACGAAAAGATTACGCGCGGGTTACGCATGAAATAAAATAAAACATAACATGAAAAATCCTAACGAAATGACATGCAACACATAACAATATGGCTAAAATATATCTCTGACAAGTTTAACAAATATTCTGATGAAATCATGCAAGTAAACTGTATTTTTATTTAGTTGTCTTATTTGGTAAATAAATATGGCGTACTATAATTTAGATTTTCAGAAAATGTAAAATGTTTGTTAATGGTTAATTTGAAGCAGTTTTGGAAGTAATTCATACCGTTTGTTTTTTTTACAAAGACCAAGACATTCATACCTACCTGACTTAACCCATTCACACAGCTATCATCAGTACAATATTTTACTGCATAATTTTGGGATAACACGGCAGTTTCATATTCCATTTTATTTTTAACCGTATGAACGTTGGGCTGTTGATGTGTGATCTTTTACTGTAAAATTAGCCTTAAAGTCTGTGACTAATGGGAAACCTTGCGTTTCGTACCATTTTCGTTTACCAAATAAGCAAAGAAAGAAAAAATACACTGTACATGATAAAGGATTTCGGCACAACATCGAGTTAAAGCTAACAGGTATAAGGTTAACACCAAACATATGACGGGCTTAACTGACCTCCATCCAAGCAACCTGTATGAAATGTATAATACTAGTAAGAAACTGTTGCTATAAATAACTTCTATTCTATGCTTACACTATGTTAATCATACGTTAACATGTAAAGAAGACAAACAATACAAGGGCGGGGTAAATGAAGTCGCAAATCATATAAGAATTATTGAAGCAAGAAATATGCGTTTTAGCCTTTATTTGACTTTTTATTTGGGTCTGACTTTCCCCAGGGTTTAAATTCCTACGGTGACGGTTATAATGATTGAGAATGACGGTAACAGAGATAGCACCTAGAGGTAGGACCCGTATTAATAAATCACTATAAGGTTGTTCGTTCACAATGAAGGATTAGATATTGACTACAGTACAGTAAGACTGTTGTCAAGTGGCTAAATGATAACAGCCGCACGGGCCGATCAAAGGTTAAGCTACGCTTGCCGCGGTCATATCGTGAATGGGTAACCGTGACATATCGAGACCTCTCCGTGCCTCAGAAAGCACGTTAAGCCGTCGGTCCCGGCTGTTATTCGTTGATCTTTGAGAGCCGTTAAAGCAAGTCAGAAGCTCAAAAAGTCTGACGACCAGTATAACATATCGTGTTACCCAGTAATTGGATAGTGGAGGTCAGATAGACAGTCGCTCCATGTAAAATACTGGTATTCAGCTGCATCCGGTTAGACTGGAATCCGATACCAACGTAGTTGACCAGAGCAGTTAGTCTAAGGTCATCCCGACAACAGAAAATCTGGATAAGTGGAATTTACATATGAAAAAGTTGAAAAACTGTGAGTTCTCAGCCGCCAACGTAAATTCCATCGTTTCAGTTACTCAACAGTTTTATGTGGAAAGTTGAAAGAGCGATTTATCAATACAGGTTCAAGATAAAATCAAAGATGAAATATTCAAAACAACAAAAAGGACGTCACAGATTACATTAAAGTTAAAGTAAGAAAATATTTACCTTGCTGATGATATGTGGGTCTATGGCCAGAAGTAGTATGAAGGGACTCTTGGGGTCTGAACACAGTGCATGTACCGCGTTCAATAAGGCCAGGACTTTCTCTTGTTCACAACTGTCCAAAGCATCAACTACCACTACTAGACGGGTTTGTTGCCCGGTGAATGCGTCTAGACATGATACCTGGATGGAAGAACGTTTTTTTTTATAGTTTTTTAATATAGTAGTACTTTGAGTTGGATTTTTACAGCTTTATAAATGAGAAAGGGTTAAACATCGTTAATGCAGTTTTTTTGTTTGATCTGAGTGGCAATTTAAATTTATTAAGCTGTTGATCGTAAATGATATGATTCCATTTTGTAATTTAATTAACAATTTGGCAATCAATCACAAATAGCTAATGTGCGATTTGCATGCAACAGATTTAACTGATCAAAGACATGACAAGGCTCTCAGAAGCCGAAAGAAGAAAATATGAGACAAACATCACAAATTAATTTGGAGAAAACATGGCAGTCAGGTCTTTATAGCCAGTAAAACAAAGATGCAACATAGTACGTACCACATGCGTCAAAGCCTGTACTTCAGGCCTAAGTGCAAGGGTAGGCGCATGCGCGTGCGCCGGTTTCTTCGTCGCTCTGGACAGCCTGGCCCTCGGTGACATGACCAGCGCAGCCAGCACGCGCCCACACGTGTACAAGTTGGCCAGTAACGCCGCGCCGCTCACTGCGCAGGCGCCGATCATCAGTCCCTGCTGAATTTCACGCCGCCTGATCGACGACGACCCTCACTCATTGAGCCGTCGTTCGGAATTTGTTTGGTTTCTTATTTCTAGCGATTACCTCATCATTTATAAAGTTTTATGCTGCTCGTAATTTCAAATGATTCCATTTTATTTACGTTTTGGCGTTTTGGCTAGCGTATTTTCTGTGACAATCTATTTTGCCAAGTTGACTTTTACGACTTTGTTTTCAAATGACATGATGCCGTACGCGTTGAACTGAACTTGTTATCTAATGTGAGCCAGAAAAGCTGTAAATATTTAAGGATCGTTTTTGGTATAAATAAAAGTCTTTTTTTAATCAACAATTCTCGGTTTAAAGGTCATACGGTGAAAATTAATTGATCCCAACTAATACTAGAGCGAGAGTATTCTATTCTATACTCACTGCGGCTCCGCTTCGCGTTCGGTTAAGTACATGGTGAGCACACACAGTCCGACGAGTATGCAAGTGAAACACAGCTCGAACGTGACGATGTGAGGAATGCAGCAAACTCGTCGCCACCTGAAAAGATTCTTAGGACGTTAGTTACATTATAATCAAAAATAAAATAAAAAATATTTTTGTTTCACACTTCTGCTCAAATTGTCAGGATATCGGCCTGAAGTCCCATCTCAAAAACTCATGACAGTATTTATTGCTACTTTGTCCGGCTATATAAGCATAAGGAACTATTTTTGTGGAATGAGACCGATGTGGAATTCAGCTTTATTTAAATAAAGCTGAATTCCACAACGGTCTCATTCCACAAAAATAGTTGTTAGTTGTATATTGCGTTGTTAACAACGCAATATACGAAAATACTTAATGGACACTGTTCCTTGTACAGCCACCCGCATGTTCGTAGATATTGACAACGTCTTTGTGTAATAGCAGCAAGGACCATTTCCGTAATGCAAGTGTTACCAGTGCCATGTGGTTAGCTGCTACACGTTTTGGAATGGGCAACAAGCTTCAACATTTTGGATAATCTACGTTTTTGGAATGGGCTAGCTAGGACTAGCTTCAACTTTCTGACGAACTGATCGACTCTTTGACAATTCAAAAGTATCTGTAAATGGTTTAATTGAAATAAATGCTTAGAGTTTGAGGTTGACACTTTTTGAGGTTTGAGATAACTTTATTCTCATAAGAATTATGAGCTGAAATCCAGATATCTAACTCACTTCCACCCCGAAGTTGAAGATACAGGCTTGGGTCTGAAGGCCCTCGCTAGCCGCGTGCACATCCTGCCGTACTGGCACTCGAGCGCCTCGCCCAGGCTGGCGATCATCTGCACCACCATCGCCTCGCCTTCCTGGCCGCCGCCGCTCTTCATACCCTCCGTGAAGTGGAATCTGCAACGTACGAAAATATGGATGAATTACTATTTTTGAGTTTCATACGTGTCTCCCTCAGAATAGAGAGTCTGGTGATCATCAGCCCCTCTTCAGAGCTTGTCAATTGTTACATCTTTTGTGGATGCCTTGGGTGTCTTCCTCAAAAATCGGAAAGAAGCATGGCACTATACTAGATAGGCGGATCGTCTCATGCTGCATCGACATTTGGTTCAGCTTGACCTCGTAGGTGTAGGGTCCAAATACGTCACTCGTTTGTATTCTTTTTCAGATGGTAATAACTGGTTTACAGTGAAGTCGTGTTTTTTAAAGTGTGGGCACCTTCTATTTGCTGTTATAATTATCTAATATCAGAAAGTTAATGTTCATACCTTATAGGCGTCGCCGGCAAAGCCCTTGGGTCGTTCGGCCCCGGCGGGTGACAGAAGACAACCTGCAGCGCTAACAACAGCGAGCTGAACTTGCGACCTAGCGTCGACAGCACGCCACCGGCCCACCACCACTCATATCTGTAACGAAACCACGTTCCTTGATTATTTAAACAAAGAAACCGAGGTGACAAGATATAAGGGTTGCTGTAGTAAAAAAACAACCATGATGAACTGCCCAGTGTGCACTAAACGTAGAATCTCTAGTAGATAGTATTTTTGCACCCCAACTGTCTCATTGCAAAACGAGTTCTTACTTTAGCCCAAGCCTTTCGAGCCAGTTATTGTATTTTAAACTTTATTCCAACAAAATTTAAGTTCTTAATACGAAACGTATGCTACGTTTAGCGCACACTGGGCAGTTCATCTTGGTTGTTTTTTTACTACAGCAACCCTTATATCTTGTGCCTATATTAGAGAAGTTTTCTTTTGATACTCACTTATTCCCAGTGTACCACAGAATATACAAGGCGATGTATATAAGCGCGAAGAGAGCGAAGCACAGTCCAACGGCAACATAAGGCGGTGCGCCCGACACAGCTGTGATGGCGGCCGCAGACAGCGCCACGTGCCACGCCCCCCACGACACCGCCCACGACCACGCCCACCCCGTCTCGCTCCACTGACGAGCGAAGTTCTTCATCTCCTCTATAGAAAGGGGAACACGCTCATGGTTTAGTAAGGGCCTGATTCAACAGCCGCAGTTGAATACCCGGAATAGATAACACACTCGAGGGATTGGTTTTAAGTTTAAGGGCAGGTTTGTCTAGTGTGCAACTAGCTCAAGTGATAATAAATAAAGTTGCGGCTGTGCTGTTTTACATCAAAGGTTGACTGGTAAAATAACCGCATTCTTGAAGACTAAACATAATGTGAGTGTTGCGAGAGGTTTAGTCTAAGAAATCGCTACACAAAACAGTTCCAATTTTTTTACAAACGAAAAGTAAGTAGAGTAAAGTAATCAAACAGATTTTTCTTTCAACTACATAGCAATGTTATCATTAATCACTACAAAACCGATCACAAAGGACGTATTTTTTTTGCTTAGAACCAAAACAGTGCAGAAATGTTATATGAAATCGCATGGTTGCACAGTTTTTCATTAATGCACTGTTTTTTAATTTTTTATTTGGATATAAATTTACCACAGAGGTTTAATGTCTCCTTTAAGTTTAATATAAAAAGTATGCATTAGATCAAAAAGATACTGGCTGAAAATAAAAATCGGCTGAATAAAACCGACTTGATGAAAAAAAAAAACAAATGGCGCGCGTTTGTACCATTGTAAAACTACTTCATATTTAGCAAGAAAAGATTAAAAAAATGGAAATAGCGATAGCGATATAAATGCAACTCCAGAAAGCATAAAAACAGCTGCAAATGAAATTGTTAATAACCTTTTGCCGTAAAAGTCGCGGGATAAATATTTAAAAGCTTATGAAAACTTTTGTTTTCATTAACTTGAGTTTTTATTTTGAGTAGGTATATTTTATCACGGTAGGTAGATTGGTAGTTGAAAGAAAAGTAGATTACGCACTTTGCTAAAGTAATTAATGCACACGTGTTAATTTAGGGCCCTCGCTTGCGCTCGGGCACCAACATTATACTCTCGTGCATTAATAACTCACTTTGCGTTCGATGCAACAATCTACTATTTTAACATGCGCATTGTTGTTATAAATTCATACTATTAGATCGGCTTTCTAACAAGACAGAGCCCATATTGGTCCCACTTTGCTAATTAATTCAAAATCTTTTGATCTCGTCTTTAAAAAACACAAAGCGGTTTGTATGAAACGGCCCATTAACTACGACCTTCACTGAGATGCATTATAGTGAAAGTTGTACGTATAACAGTCTGCGCGGCGCCAACAATGACCACCTGCTTGTAGGAACATTATCAGATATTTAGTGATTAATATTCCTGTCCGTCAGACTGCCAGGAAAAATAGTCAATGAGCCGTTTAACAGTTCATTTATTATTTCAGATATTTCAGTGTGATAAATCTTTATGTAAATAAATGAGCCAAATATAACGATATAGGTGTACCATTTTGGCTTGCTCAAGACCTCGAAATTGTTCAGTCTTCTTCAGCGGAAGATAGTGGGTGTGACAAAGTACTGATTGATTTGTAGGGTCTTATATCAATGTTAATCATCATGAATCATTATTTAAAATAAACGGCATGACGGATATGTCATGACAAGGTGGGTGTGCCAACTCGAATAACTTAAATGACGCGCCAATTTCATAATACGTTGGAACGTTTGGATTTTTCATTATTAATTGATTGTATTTCTTACGTCATAGATCTAAGTGAACTTATGAAAATAATGCGTATATTGTTGACAGAACGTGTGCATATTGTTACTACGTCTCAGTTTAATGACGTACGAAGTTTTTCTAATGTTAATGTTTGTTTACTGTTCATTTCTACGGAACGACGTAGATACGGGTCATTATTGTCTACAAAATAAGCAGTATAGTTACCACATTCTTCAAGTCATATCTATCCTCAATAAGTAGGTACCAAGTTTAACTCGACAAAATGGTTACTATCGCTATTATTTAATTAAAAGATAAAGGAAAATTGCTTTAAAATGATCTCACCTTTAAGTTTATTGAGCAAAAACGATTTCCCGGATCCCCACCTTGCGTACAGTCCGACAGTGATCGGGACCGAAAGACTTGGTTCGGACAGCATATCAGCCAACGCAGCGCTATACAATTCATAACCTAACATGTTCTCATTGTCTTCATTTGTATTCAGTTTTCGGGCACCGAAGATTTGTCCTAAGATTGTCTTGTTGTAACTCATGTCTATATTGTACGGAGTTTCATTCAGCTTGTTCGGTTTATACAGTAACTGGCTGTGCTTCGGATTACGGAGAAGAATCTCCACGATTTGCTGCAAAAGAAATGGTTAATGTTAAGATCATCAACCGATGATTGTTACGTCTAATTAAGTGTAAGCTGGGTGGTGTATGACACGAGGAAAATATGTTGAACTGTGCATCCATGCATTAATAGGATGTTATGACGATAATCGTCGAAGACGTGAACATGATATAATAAGTCGTTAATACGTTACGTCGTTAAATTACGTCTTGTTAATATTTGTATATTTTCCTGTTATTTTTTGTTGGGATCATAGAAAAAGTTTTATTATTCTTTTAAATTATACCGTTTTACGTTGCAAAATGATTGAGGAATGACCTTTGGCATTATTTTGGAACCAGTTAGACACGTGGTTGTTTTGTTATTTTTTCAAAATGTGAAAACAACAAGAATAATGTTATGTAATGTGTATGTATATGTAACGTAATGTGTATGTATATGTAACGTAATGTGTATGCATATGTAATGTCGCGGTTGTGTTTTAGTAATGTGTATGTATATGTAATGTCGTGGTTGTGTTTTTGTAAAATGTTTATTTATATGGAATCAAATTATTTTAGCCAGGTGTTTCGACTGCCGCAACTTGATAAGAGTATTCTTGTGCAACTCAAAAACATTCATTTGATCGAATCTCTCGGATCCCTAAAGTGAGCTAACAGGCTGTCGGTTATCCTGATAGAAAATAGTAAACCGGAACTTACGCCTTGGAAAAGAAGTTAATAAGACACACTAAACTAAACAATTTATCGATATTTCGTATTTAATCATAGAGTATGTAGTAAACCTTCATATTACCTTAGACCTGGCCCTCATAGCGATGTGCAGGGCTGTGTCACCTCTGATGTCTGCGACGTTGACTCGCGCCTTTCGCTCCAACAGTAATTGTACCATTTCCGAGTTTCGAGAGCGCACCGCACGTATCAGTGGTGTGTCGCCAGACTGCGAGTAATTGTGAAATAAGTAAACAATATTGTAAGAAGTAAACATAGTATAGTAGTGTAGTGTAGTAGTAGTAGTATATAGTATTGTTCTGTTCAAAAAGGTACTTGCAAGGTATGTTTACTTTAAAAGCAGTTCCGCGTCTGCCTAACAGAAAAATAGCATAATATACTATACTATATATTTAGAAGACGATCTTTGACAGTCGTTACGGGCAGTCAGAAGCCTGAAAGTCTGACAACTAGTCTTACCAAGGGGTATTGTATTACCCAGTAACTGGGATGTGGAGGTCAGATACGCAGTCGCTCCATGTAAAATACTGGTATTCAGCTGCATCTGGTTAGACTGGAAGCCGACCCCAACATGGTTGGGAAAAGACTAAGCAGATGATGATGATGATATTAAGAAGATGGACTGCAACCATCAATTTCCGGGCAATAACTAGTACGAACATTTGAAAGAATATCAGTAACTATGTCATCTCAAAACCTTGCCAAAGCCAGTAGACAGAAAAACAAATTAATATTGGCAATCTTTTCCCAATATAGTACAAGCCAGCTGTCTATGAATAATATTCATAATAATCAAATCACGTATGCAAAAATCACGTTATGTTAACTACGACGGGATTTTTCTAGCTGTTTTTCCCGGCGACGAGACTGTGACGTTTTTCGCATAAGTATTGATTACATTAATAATATTGGAGATTTTTGCAACTGGCTTTTCCCAGCCGGTAGTAGACTTACTTAGAAGAAAAAATAACTAGTTTCTTTTAGAAAGCTGGTTATTCACTGAAATGAGTGGCCTTCCAACCTGGCGTTGATCGATGTCGCGTTCACGCTACGTAAAGTGGTCTAGAAAGTAGACTGATAGTATCGAAAATAAGTTCGCATTGTCGCGGTTTTAACGTCGCATAAGCCCGAGATGTCTTGCTTAGACATAAACGTATACCTTTTACGCCTAATCAGGATATCTCCAAGTCATGTATACCGTCTCATTACGTGATACAGTAACGTTTTTAGTGTTTACTTACAACAGTGCTATGTTCGAGATCAGGATTAGAAGCCAGCAGCAGTTTAAGAATCGAAACATGTCCTTTTTCAGTCGCGGTGTATACAGGGGTCTTCTTCTCCTTGCCTGGTAGATCAACGTCTACGTGTTTCTTCAGTAAAGCCTCCACTACGTTCTTGTGACCACCTTTCACTGCGTGGATCAGTGGCGTGTCTTTTGATTGATCCTAAAATAAGAACAAAAATATTTTTTTATACAGATACAATGTTAACGTTTATAGAGAGAGCTTTAAGCATCCCGGTGTTTTTATTAGCGTCTATTAATAGAAGAGTTTATTTCATTATTCAGGCCGAAGATACAAGACATGAAGTCAGTCGTCGAAAAACAGCTCAGAGATGGAATTTATTTATTTATTCTTTAAATAAAGCGGTTTACAACCAATTACAGAAATTAAAGACAGTTTACACATACACAAAAGATTAAATATAAAATCAAGTAAAAAGTTAACAACACTTTCATACATCCCTCTCACAGTAATACACGTCCGCAAACAGATTAGCTAGCAGAAACATATTAGCTAAATGTCTTTTTTATATCTGTAGATACCATTTTATCTTTTATAGAGAGAGCTTTAAGCATCCCGGTTCTTTTATTATAATTCAGTGTTGTATCTCCGTACAAGACATGAAAGTCAATCGAGAAACAGCTCGGAGATGGAAACATATCAGGTAAAGAATTCATATTCAAAGAAGATACAAACAATGCGGTTGAATACGTAGTTAGATAGGTCATTACAGCAATTACACAACAAATAAATAGCACTCAGTGAATAATAATACTATTAATAAAATGATTAACCAGCCAGTGTATAAATTACCTGCACGTTAATATAAGCGCCGGAGTTAATAAGAGCCAAAGCGATATCGTAGTAGCCCTCTTTACATGCGATGGCTAGGGCGGTGTAGCCGTCTCTGTCTAGCGCGTTCACGTTGGGCTTGTGTTCCAGCAGCATTTGGACGATCTCGAAGTGGTTACCTGAAAATAATTGATGAAGGGAGATCAAAAAGCGAAAGATAAGGAAGCGGTAATTGGGGCGTCTTCAAACGACTGTTGAAACGGTGGAGGAATAAGTTGGTGGTATCTTTATTCTGTTCAGTCTCATGAAAGCACCCAATGCCCTGGTCACTTGTAAGTATCACAGGCGATGCTTGCAATGCCTATTTCAAGCAACGGTCTCTCGAAAATGTAAACTTATTCTTAAGCTAGTTTTAAGCATTATCACTGTACATTTGAGAAGAGAATTAAGACATAATTTATAGTCGCTGATATAGTTCTACTCGTAGGTGTTAATAATTGTTCAGAATCTTTCGGCCACCCAGACGTCCTTCGCATCTAGGCGCGTAGGCCTACTTTGAGCGTATACGCAGCAGTGACGTCGCGTGGCGACGTTAGTTTTGATACGTCCAGCTTTATGCGACGCTAGCACAGCATCTATGTCGTGTCAATCAAAGCTAGATGCGTAGACGCCGTGATTATGCATGGCCAAAACCAGAATATGGTGTGTAGAATCTCAGTATTGTTTCATCTCTATTTATGCTACAGTAACATACAGTTACTCTTTTTAAATTTAATTCAATGTGCGCACATAGTACAGGCGCCAGCACATCAAGCTACCCGAAACTGTCAAATTTTCCCAATCAACTTTGAACCTTATGCTTTAGCGATAAAGTTGAAAATCTATTAAAGAATTTTGACAGATTGTAGTAGCTTGATGCGCTGGCGTCTGTACATAGCCACAATATCTTTAACCAGAGGGACAGTTCTCGTAATTTTAAGAACGTTCACAGTCTGATCTCAGTCTCAATCTGTCAAAAATACCTCTAATCTCCCTACATTTTGACATTTCTTTGTCGCCGAGATGACCGACTAGATTTTGAACGTTTTAAATTACGAGAATTGGCCTTCTGGTAAACCAGACACCGACGCACAATCTGTTACCATACATTCGTTACATGATTCTGAACCCCCTAAGTTGACATAATACGTAGGTAATTAAAAAAAAAATGCTGTTCCATAAATTTTCACCGACGAAAAATTTCTACGCTGGAGGGTCTATGTGCTTTATTCATGTTTACAGTTTGCGCGTCGATGCCCCTGCCTCCTGTATACCAAGCCAGCTGCGTGAGTATTCCAAAATCAGTTCGTAATGAAAACACGCCAGACAGACGGTAGACTCATTCCCACATTAAAATAAATATTGATGTCAATTTATGTTGTTATGACTGTTGATAGCTTTGACACAGTAATAATGGTTTGTTTACATTTTTTTTTTCAACGTTTCCCCAAACTATGAATTACTCCTGTACCGTGGTGCGTTTACAAACATTTAAATTCACATACACAAACAGCCAGACCTGGAACAGCTACCTGTAGGCAATACAAATATTTGTTCCGCGCGGGAATCGAACCCGCGACACGGAGCGCAGCAGTCGATCGCTCAGCCACTGCGCCGTGTCCTCGCTTCCTATTTTGTAATTTCAGTTTCGTGCCTTTGTAATTTGAAGCAAGTCATAAAGTCATAACACAATTCAGTTTATTTATAACGGAGTAGACTTCAATACCCAATCAAGTACCTGGTACTTGTTGACAGGCCTACGCTGTCCTCCTATACCTACTGTAATTTGAAAACATTGTAAAAACCAATTATATTCAATCAATCAATCAATCAGTTTATTTGTGAAACATAGGTGTTTACATAAATAAGGGGTGCGCTATGTTTTGTCATAATTAGAATAGAATAGAATAGAATACTCTTTATTATGTACATCATATAAATTAAGACAATAAGACAACAACAAACAACAACAACAACAATTAAGACAATTAAGACATACAAATTTATAAGTGACCCATTAGGTGTCATTACATTATGTCACAAAACAAAAAGGAACATCAGAGGGGCAATTCTACTAATTTTAACAACGTTCACAGTCTGATCTCAGTCTCAATCTGTCAAAAAATATTTCTAATTTCCCTGCATTTTGACAAGTTTTTGACATTTGTTTGTCGCTAAGATGAGACTGCGACTAGATTTTGAACGTTTTAAATTACGAGAATTGGCCTTCTGATACAACAAAATTAATAAATAGTTATACTTCTTATCAAAGGGTAAAAATAATGCATTATTCTAATAATTGGTCGTTCAAAAATTCGTCTAGATTATAATAACATTTGTCAATTAATAATTTGATAAGAGCTTTTTTAAACTTACATAAGGTCATGTTTTTTATGTCATTAGGAATTTTATTAAACACTTTAGGTGCTATACCAAAAAAACTTTTTCTCATCAATGCGGTCTTACATTTTAGATGACATATTTTATTTACGTATTGGGCACGCAATGGAGTTTTTTTAGTGGAAGATATTTTTTTAAATAAATGTGTGTTTCTTTTCATAAACAACGCAGTTTCCAATATGTATAATGCTGGAAGGGTAAGTATTTTTAAAGACTTAAAATAGGGTCTACAGCTATCCGTTGTTTTTATATTACACATTGCTCTGACACATCTTTGTTGCATCTTAAATATAAGCTCACGGTCAGTCGACTGCCCCCAAAAAATTACGCCATATCGCAACACAGAAGCTACAATTCCATGATATGCTACCAGTAACGTATCTTTATTCACCTTTTTTGATAAGTGAAAGAGTGCATAAGCAGATTTACTCAGGCGTTTACAAAGTGCCTCTATCATGGGTTTCCAAGTAAGCTTACTGTCGATGGTAATACCTAAAAACTTAGCATTATTAACTTCTTCTATTTTGTGGTTATTATAAGTTACATCAATATTTGGATGTGGTTGCCGTTGATGAAAGTGCATCACCTTAGTTTTATTTAAATTAATTACGAGATTATTATTATTCATCCAACGGATTATATCGAGAAGGGACTTATTAATATCATGTTGATAAGTTGTCGCATTATTACATTTTATAACAGCTGTGCTATCATCGGCAAATAAGATCATTTTGTGTGGTATTATTTTTGGCAGATCATTTATATAAATCAGAAATAATAACGGCCCTAGCACGCTACCTTGGGGCACGCCATATCTTACGTGTCTTGGTTTTGACCTATATATGATCTGCGTTTTAGTCTTATGACATATTCTAGATATATCCGTGGATTGATATCTTTCACTAAGGTATGATTCAATAAGTTTCAGAACATTGCCCCTTATGCCATATCCATATAATTTTTGCAGTAATATCTTATGATCTACATAATCAAATGCCTTAGTCATATCTGTCAAGATTGCACAGACTGGATTCTTTGCATCTACTGATGTCATAAGATGAGAAAATAAATCGTACAGTGCCATATTAATAGTATGATTTTTACGAAATCCTTTTTGTTCCTTGCAGAATAGGTTGAACTTTTCAAAGTACACATAAATTGAATTATAAATTACTTTTTCAAATATTTTTGAATGTACTGGGAGTTTTGCTATCGGCCTATAGTTTTTTACATCTGTTTTGTCGTTTTTTTTAAATAAAGGTTTAATTATGGCTTTTTTTAGACCTTTCGGAAATATGCCATCAGTGATGCAAAAATTAATTATGTGTGCGAGAGGTGGCGCTATAATTTCTTTAACGTATTTAATAACTCTAGTAGATACACCATCATAACCAATTGTGTTTGTATTTTTTAGATTGTCAATTATTTTAATAATGTCGGTCGTCGAAACAGGTAACATAAATAGGGAATGCGCTGTCAAATTTCCAATATTATTTTGATTAGTCAATTTTATGTCATTTTGTACATTGTTTTCAATTTCGTCAACAAAGTAGTTATTGAATTCATTAGATATGTCAATAGGATTCGATAAAGAAAGTTGATCTTTTTTTATGGCAGTTATTGTATCATGTGGCAAACTTGATTTAGATTTATTTACTATTTTCCAAACTGCCTTCGATCTGTTTTGAGAGTTCTTTATAAAATGGTTATTTTGCGATTTCTGGGTTAAACGTATTATTTTTTTAAATAATGCAGTATATTTTTTAAAAGTTTGTTTATTGCTTATGTCAGGATTGCACCTATATTTCCAAAGTAGTTGTCTTTGTTTTCTACTACAGATTTTTATCCCACGAGATATCCATTTGTGGTCGTCCAAATCAAAAGGGACCTTATGGCGGTAACTAGTTTCCGAGATATTAATAAATTTGTAAAATACCTCAAAAAAATCGTTTTTTTATTAACTGTATTTTTAAAAAGATGATTGTATTTACTACATGTAGATGTGTTCAACTTTTCGAAAAGTCAATTTAAAAAAGTTTCGTATTCATCTAAAGTTTAGTAAAAAAGGAACCTTATCGCGGCAAGACCTAACAAATCGTTTTTCTTGTAATTCAAACCATATAATATCAACATTTTAATATTGCAAGGTAGGTATAAACTAAACTATTCATTCAGGTTGGGAAATCATCAAATGACTCCTCCCGCTCTGGGTGGAGCGGAATAGGGAGTGTCAGACTCTTACTGACTAAAACCCACCCGTGTTCCTTCCTTCGCCCTTTGTTCCGGGCCAGCGGTAACCCTTTCGGACAATCCCGCTGACCCGGCAGGCTTCGGCCAATACGGGCCCCTTCGTTTAGTGCTGACATCTCTTTGAGGCGCGCGTGGAACACGTACGCGCCGTCCGGCACGGGCCTGGTCCTGATCGGACGGTGAGCTACCCATTGCTCTCCGCCCGCGCCTAAGGTGGCCGGGAGTAGTCGCGCGGCTCCCGACGCCCGGAGCGTCTCCCGCGGCGGCTGGGACGGGAGGCTCTCTCTCTCAGCCGTCCCGCCGCCTCCTTCGCTAGCATGACTGCTTCGCAGAAGGAGGCGACTGCTCCCCACTCCCTCTAACCCCGGACCATGGCTTGAACCAGGCCCGGACGCGAGAGGTCGCCGCCATGAGATCGCGCCGGAGGTCTGTCCGCTCCGCCGCAATTTGCTGCGGAAGCGGAGTTTCCCCCCGGCGTAGTGCCTCCGCGCGCCACTCATACAGGCGCGCGAGGACTATCGCCTCCAGATCCCATGGCGGCAGTCCGGCAAGGAGGCTTGCCGCCTCGCCCGAGATCGTGCGGTACCCCCGGATCAGCCTAACGGCTACCACCTTCTGGGGCGCGTTCAAATAATGGGCGGCTCGCCGCCGCAGTGAACGCGCCCACACCGGAGCCCCGTTATAGGGCCATGGACCGCACGACCCCCGCGTAAAGCCTCCGGCAGGAGGCGTTTAGCCCCCTCAGGTTGGGCAGGAGTCGCTTGAAGGCGGCCCCGGCCCGTTCCAGTTTGGGAGCCAAACGTCGGAAATGCTCGACTAAGTTCCACCGGCTGTCGAGGATGAGACCCAGGTATTTCATCGTCGTCTCGACGCCGATGTGAACCCCTCCTACCGTTAGTTGGGATCCCGATGGTGGCGTATTCCGGAACCCATGAAACGACATGGCCTCGGACTTGTGCAATGCCACCTCGAGACCCAACTGCCGGATCCTCTCCACGACTATCGCAACCCCGCGTGTCATCGCGTCGGCCGCCGCCTGATGCGACCTCCCCTGCGCCAGGACTAGCGTGTCGTCAGCGTAGCGTATAGCTGCCATTAGATAGTGTCGCACGCCGCCGCATGCGGCATTCTTTGTATATGCCTCTTTGTATATAACTACCTACCTAGCACCCTAGTAAAAGTACCCTAATGCCCTAGCCTACCATACAAACCATACCAAACGTAGGTTACGTTGGTTACGTGAGAGGGAAGTCTGTCACAAGGAGACCTACGGTAACAGACGGAATTTGGGTAGGAAGAGGGTTTTGTGTACGTCGTACAATGTACACAGGAAATGGTTTTCTTACTGCCGATCCCACAGACTCATAGGACCGATGATGGCTAAAGGTGTCTTGGCCACAGTAAGAGGAGGTATAGGAGATGAATCACACTCGACTCCAGCTTGATGACTAACTTTATTACAATAATAGACTTAATTATATACAATTTTTGTGGTCAATACACATTGATACATGTGTGTCGTGTGTGTATTGAGCCGATGAAGCGAAGATCTCAGTAGGCCACCTCTTAGTGCTGACGGTGTGCTGGTGTTGCCGGCGCGTAGACCGTATGTATGTCGCTCTTAATGCTGACGCTGTGATGCTGTTGTTGGCGCGTGTAATAGTGGTATGTTCATGGTTGAACATTCTGGCGCCTCTCAGGGTGCTTGAAGTTTCCAGACACTTAAACCTTTTTTCTAAAAATTGCATCATTGCCGAAATTTCTTGTACTTTATTAGGCTCTATTAGTTGTTGTTCGTATTTTTCATCAGTCTCTGAGTCCCATATTCTACTAAGTATTCTTGTTAAAATAGGGTCCCAAGTTGAAATCACTCAATCACTATTGTAGTCCATATTTTGTTTAGGTACTTTTAATAGAGGTAAACAATCTTGTTAGGTATGTTTTTTATCATAAAATATATTTTTAAAATAGGCTAAGGCTAATAGCAAAAGTAATTCATTATAACATCTGTTATTTCATTTTGTTTTATCTTGTAATGGCTATAAATTATTTCATAAATATATTTTTCGACAAAAACGTATCAAGATTGTTTACCTTTATTAAAATACTTAAATTAATTAACTATACTAAGAGATAAGTGTCAGCAGACTGCAACGGACCGCCTTAAGGGCCCTTTTTTACGTATATACTTGTTACGAATTTTCATACCTTGTGATAATAAAAAAAAATTTGTTAAATAAGTAACATTTTCATACCTTGTGATAATAAAAAAAGAAAATTTAAGTTATCTTGAATGTTGCACTAAAATATTGATTATGCATGCTAAAAATAAAAAATATTGTTTAGTGCCCACCATTAGGGCCCTTTTTTAATTTGTTTGAAGAAATTGTTCAGTTCTCTATGTAACTTTACAAGATCATAACTAACAGTTATCATTGATCTCTTAGCTTTATTAGCATCTAAACCAATTATGTATAACCTATTTAGTGATTAAGTGTTGATTTTGTTACTGTCAGATCTCAAAGTTTATAAAAAATAAGAATTCTTGCTAGTAAATAAAAACTATTTTTTTTAAATTATGTGTTGTTTTTATTTACATCTAAGGCCTTTCGCAAATCTATGTAATTAGTAGCAATATAGAAACGATAAAAGTTTAGTGAGAAACAGGCGGTTTACTTATTTTTAATACTATTATCGATACTTTGCATCTCATTGATAATGCATTATGTTGGCGGGTCTAGTTCCCACAACAAACAAGTTTATGCAAGGATTGTAAGAATTTCCATTAGTAATAATCATAGTCAATCAAAGTATACCATCAGTTACATAACTTCACACTAAAACATAACTTTTTTGTACGGCATACTTAAATTGCGATTTTCTCGAAACTTATAATTTCGATCAGTGAACTTCAAAAATTCGTAAAAAAATAACGGCAGTGGTTAGAAGGTTGGTTCTTGGCTCTATAGTTCGGTACATTTATGTAGTTTTCAGCTCTGTAGATAACTCATTTCCGCCATAAGGTCCCTTTTGATTTGGACGACCACATTTAGTTTTCTTATTAGTCAGTCCCAGAAAAAACAGTCACCATAAATGGTGACTGTTTTTTCTGGGAAGCAAAGTCTATACAACATTAGGAAGTCATCCATGAACCTATCATAAGACTCATGGGCCTCTTTAGCATTATATACTTCCGAGAAAGATAAACATTTTATGTGAGCTTTAAATGTCATTAGGTTGTCGGTAGAGATATCTTGCTTTCTGAATTTCCAATGGGTTAATTTACATGTTCTTTCAATAGGCACAGTAAGAATTTGAGTCGTGTGATCAGAGAGACCGAAATCAAAAATTTCTGCCTTGCATTCTTTTTGATAATTGTGAGCAAAGTTATCGATACAACTGTTATTTATATTTTTATATTATATTTAAAAAGAGTAACCGTGGAGTTTCTTGCCGGTTCTTCTCCATAGGAAACGACAAATTGGAACCGTGCACCTAGTTTCTGACGTTTCATAAGTGTCCATGTAGTTTTATGTGAAATAAAATATTATGATTTTGAGTGAATAATTAGTTCCACAAAATTATCTAGGATAATCCATTAAGTTTCTATTACAATAACTAAATAGCGAATGAAGTAGCACTAATTATGTGTTTATTTGTTGTTGTTTCAAAACAAATACCATAAAAATAGAATATTGAAACTACAAAAACATCTAGGTATTAACTATTCCTCGCCGGCTGTCACTGAAAACCAGCGCTGGGGCTCTGTCGCATAGGGTCTTAGCATTTATGCTGAGCGATGGCCGTTTTGCGAGGATGTGACGCATATTTTCCCCAACTTGTAACTTTCTCTGCATCATGTTTACCGCAAATAAACGATTTTTCTTTCTTAAATTAGGTTTTCTTCCATTACATTATTTTCACTCACTGGCTTCCAGGTTTAAGAGTTATTTAGTATGACATAATGTCCTACTAGTGCCAAAATATATGGTTAAGCATTGTGTATCATATTCAACAGGCAGTTCCACTTGAAAATTAACAACCTGTTCTGTTCCGTTGCCAAAGCTTGGATATAAATTGTGGACAAAATTTCCGCCAGTTACGAGCTATTTACGCTCATTTATAGATATTTGATTTGAGCTAAATAGAAGGACCACCTAAAGAAAGTGGCTGGGACGGACTGGATGCTGTAGGCGGAGGACAGGGTGTTGTGTCGCAGCCTGGGAGAAGCCTATGTCCAGCAGTGGACTGCAAGAGGTTGAATTGATTGATAGATATTTGATGACCTGTTAAATGCAAGTACAAGCAATAAAAGATTTACAGTCGATCAGTTTTGATCGATAGTGCAAACTTTTCAGATCATCAACCTCCTGCCCTTATCCCAATTTATTTGGTTTCAGCGCAGCAAGTCTTCTTCTTCCATACATCTATTAAGCCCTTTGTACACGGCACGGTTTCTCTAAATAGCGCCGTAGAAAAAACGTGACAGTCAACAAGCTTCCATAGTGATCTATACAACACTGACGAATCGTGCCACACACGGCGTATAAACCGTGTCCATCAACAAGCTTCCATAGTGGTCCATACAACACTGACGACCGAGCCTACATGAAAAACGTGTGTGTACAAAGAGTCTTAGCCGTCATCTGTGATGTCACCCCCATTCTAACTTTATCATCTATATATTATCACCTACTTATAAGGCCCTTAAAACCTTCCTCAGAACGCATTCCCGATTCCTCCGCATCACATGTCCGTGTGATGTCAACTTTTCGGATGTGGGTGTAAATACAATCACTTCTGACTTGACCCTTTTGGGGAGTGAGCGCAACGAACTTCGTTCAAGTATTATTTTCTATTTTTATGTTTTATCTATTACTTTCATTCAACCAGCAGCAAAATTGTTCTATGGCAATATTCCTGAATGTGTTCTATGGGTAAAAAAATAATTGCAAAGCTTACCATGTGTAGCCTGCAGCAGCGGCGTCCAGCAATACATGCCCGCAGTATTAGCGTCTGCACCAGCACGCAACAACGCGGCGCAAGCGGCAACGTCGCCTGCGCGTGCTGCCCATGTTAAGGCTGATGTTGCGTACTTATCGCAGGAGTTTGGTCGCGCGCCTGCGGTTAATAGTCGTTGGACTACGCCACTGTGCTTCCGCCCTGCCGCCCATACTAGCGAGCTGCAGAAAATTTATTGTTTGGGATTTTTATAGAATTCTAAACACATTTAGGAAAAGGTTTGAATAAATATGGAACATCGTTGATGGAAAAATTTAAAAGCTCCCCGTTGATGGTAAATGAGAACAGTCCGAATGTTTGTTGACTTTGAAAGCAAGCCAGCAGGCTCGTCGCTCATAATATTCGTCGAAGTTTGATACTATATGAGAGATGCGGGCAAATATTTAAGAGTGAGAATACTTTGTAATATTGAGTCAACATGTTTTGGAAACCAGTTAACTTAAATGAGATTTCAAATGACAGTAAATCACAGTGCTTCTTATTGTTAGGCAAAATATGCAATAACTTTATGAGAATTAGACATGGAACCAACCGCAAACAGACATTCGTATGATTACATAAATATCTTGTTTTGTATTACATATTGGTATCAGCAGAGCTACGTAAGTTAACAATATGCATTCATCTTTTGTAGTATTCCGAACCAATAAAAATGAAACTTGTTTGTTTGTCTTGTTGACTTGTCAATGCTAAAAGTTATAAATGTACTTAAAGAAAAATAAATCATCTTCAAACATTGCCGTCTAATGGCCTGTGCACTGCTGGATATAGGCCTCTTCCAGGCTACGTGACACACACTACGCTTGCCTATACGCGGTCTCCACTCCAGGACTCGTCTGCTCCACAGATCAGATAATTTCATAGAAATTCTTTTTAATTTATACTTATCTGGTAGTCTATCTTGAAACTGTGAAACGGATCCTTATTATCAGAACTGAGTATCATTCTAGAAAATTAAATCCTTAGGCTGGTTTTATAGTCACGCCGCTAGACGCGCCGCTGGGCAGCGCGCTGTTAACAGCGCGCGCTTGAACAGCAGTGCACTGTGAAACGAGATTAGTACCGCGCGTTCCGCTGCTGTGAGACGTATCCCGTATCGATGTAATTCATTTTGTAAACAAATGTCTTACGATGCGTCTCAACGGCGTCACACTAAAACGCATACTGGCCGTAGAAGCACGCGGCTCGTGCTTCGGCAGCGCCGGCGAACAGCGCGCGTTTACTGAACGGCGCTGCTCAAGCGCGCGACTTTGAAACGCAACTACTATCCTACACATCTCCGAACGCGCGCGCTCCAACGGCGCTGCCGAAACGCGTAACAATAAAACCAGCCTTAGTATTTCGACGAAAATAAGAATCAATACAACATACTTGATGTTATAGTTGCCGTGTGCATGAACATCGGCTCCTTTCTCCAGCAGTAACGCCACAATTTCTTCGTGGCCTTTGTAAGACGCCCATAGCAACGGTGTCCACCCGCCCTGTGAGAGGAAAAGAAATATTTTACAAAGCTTCTCAGAGGTCCGTCCATGTTAGGCCTTTCACAATTTAAGAAAGAAAGTTAAATGTAAAAATACGGAATCCTGAAAATCTTGGCTATGTAAATTTATATTTATAATATGCTACAAAGTACTAAACTGCTCGTAATGCATTTAATAAACTATAAGTACCTACTACAAGTACTACAACCCATACACTTCCAAGTAATGTCTTCCTTATTGTAACTGACTTGATAATAATTGCAATGTTATCATCAATTACTGTAGAATCGATTCCAATTATTTTGTATAGGAAACATGGTTTTCATAACATGATTGAACAGCAAACGTCTGAAAACAGTTATTTGTTCACAAAATTTTATTTTATATTCGAAGTCAACGTCTGATGTTGTACACATCATTATTTATTAACTGAGAATGAACAGATTAATTTATTTTTAATTTAGCGGCTGTCGGCACCTAAATCAGTAGCCACACATTCCTTAATAACGTAGTTCTTGACCCCATTTCTATGTTTGGCCTCCAACTAAATATATATATTCACCTAAAATATCATCATATATATACTATACTATTTTTTTCCATACTATTTGCTTTGTCATTTCAAAACCTCTACAATAAATTTAATTCTCCACTACGTGGAATAAACGGAACATTCCAGTTATGTAACCTCCCACGTGAATAAAAGACTCATGGATAGTTGGAATAACAAAATATTTCCCAAACCCCATTGATCTATGTAATGCGAAATGACTGCACACTTAAAAGCTAATTTATATCAGGCACATCATTCATAAAATACTATTTTCTTTACAAACTGTAAACATTTGAATACTAGAAATTAGGAAAGCTGGACAAGGCATCAAATTGTTTATGAGGTTCTGACTGGACGAGCACATTATATTTTAGCCAGATTTTAGAATGTGCTGCATGTCAGTGACATCTTGGCAGAGATCCACGTCAAGTATAAATATACTAATTTTGAGTACACAGTCCAGAATACATTTTGGTCATTGCTCTATTATAATTATTCAGGTTACATATTGTGCATGTGCATCGGTGCATACTATTCAAAAATAAATAAATGTATTGTTCAATCAGTTCTGTATTTACGCTGTTTTAAATCCTTATACCAGATACCATGAAGACATGTTAAATATTCCAGTCAGACACAAAATAAACATCTGTCAAAATCAAGATCCATGACGTCAAATTCAGCCTTCAGAAAAAGAAAAGACCCCAACTAATAGCACCATGTTTTGTCCATAAAGGAATCAATTTGAAAATGTGCCATGATGTTTAGAAACATGTCACAATGCAGACACTACAAAATGTATGGAACACCTGTTCAGCGTAGACACTACAAATAGTTTGTTAACGAACGTTGTTTAGTTTTTTTTTCTCAATATTTCATCTCTAGAATTAAGTTTCCTCTGATCTTGAGCATTTAGAGTTCTTTCATCTTGATGTTACACACTTTCAAAAGAATTATAGCCTGTAACATCTACTATGTTTGTATTAAAAGAGGTTAACTCTTCAAAATTTCGTTAGTGACGTCTTTGCAGAATATCGTAAAGTAGTATTATCATAATTTACGATTCACGACGGTAATAGTTAGTAACTCTGTTCTAAGCATAATAAAGAACACAATATGAGCTTAATGTCTAAATGCATTTGCGCAGAAATAGATCTTGATAATGTTAGGATTGTTAGGTCATTGACAGGTCTTCTTGATCGTACCGTTATCCAACCGTATTGGCAGGCTAACGCATGACCAATTCCTTTATTCATGATACTCACGTTTGTATCCCACAAACAAAGTTGACTAGGTTAGGCAGTTTGTAAAACTTCACAAACATGAAAATAGATTTTGGTTTTTCCCGTTAAGGGCTATATTCCTTCCTTCTCACCGCATAAAATAAGAAACTTTCCAAAACGTTGTTCTTATGAATAATATGAAACTTTCACAACCAACTGACGTAACTGAAGGATTGACTCGTCTGAGCAGAGTCGGGTTGATGACCATTAATAGACTATACTGATCGCGGGTGAGGACATTACCTCCTTCATCAATATTTTATTTGAAGAATACACAGTGTGTAGCGTGTGTGTAAGTGTTGTCGGGTTTTCACATCAGGAATTTCTCAGTAACAGCCCCGCTGGGTTTGTGATCAGTTGGGGGCAGTAGTCTCGCCCCCATTGCATGGGATTTAAAACATAGCTGGCAAAAAGAGGGTGTACCTCCTATAGGTACAACCTCTACTTAACCGTTCGGGAATTACAAGCGTGATGTTATGTTTGTTACTCACACAATCCCTCGAGTCCACTCGAGCGCCAGCATCTAGCAGCTCCTTAGCTATGGTAAGATGGCCGCCTCTGGCCGCGAAAGCAAGCGGTGTCCAGCCATCTGCGTCTGCGGCACCAGCATCAGCGCCGGATGCCAATAGCAGCTGCACCGCCGCCACCCGACCATTCTCACTTGCAAGCATAAGGGCTGTTGTGCCGTTCTGTAAAAGAGGAAAAAGTAATTATCTTGTTTCGACAGTTAAGACGAGACAAAGAGGCCATTTTTTGACTGAGTAGAAAAGGTCATTGGTTTAATTTTTTTAATCGAGTTTGAATTAACAGTATACCCTGATGTTTCTATATCAATATCGTAATTAGGTACACAACTACTCACCCACTTCCATAGATAGTAAAAGGATACTCATGAAATTAAGTAGGTACTTACTGCGTTTTTAAAACGCTTTTACGGCAAAGAATTCAATTTCCTAATATAAATTCTAAAGACCACAATACTGCGAACAAACTAGCAACACTAGCCCCTCTGATTACGTGTGAAAAGAACAAGGGATTTTCTCATTTAATTTCTTTTGATAAACAAGGGCTTAATTTTATATATTATATTTCTAGCATTCAAGGTATGCAAACTTATAGGCATTGATTAGTGAAATATGTACCTATTAATAATATACTTGGAAAAATACAAGTAATGTAATGCTATAATGTCGCAGTGGTTTAAATTCCACGAATCTATTAAAAAACATAATTTTTAGTATCCTTCCCAGTGACTCACCTAGTTGCCCATAATTTAGAGATAAGATTAAATTACTGCTGGCTGGTACATTTCCCACTAATTGAATAACCTATAAGTGGAATGCATAATCCTTTTAAAATTCCTGTCCCGGGAATATCTCCGATTAGACGAGACTCTGTTGAAGGTATATCACCTCCATGTACTTTGGTAACACTGGCTAGGTGGAAAACTGTTTGTTTGGAATGACATAAGTTTTTCACCAGACTCCATTTTCTACATTGTTCCATGATTGTTCCTTTATAAACCTATACACCTTTCCAACTAAAGCTTTATACTTTTTCATGTGCATTTCGCTCTGCAAACCTCCCCAACAAAGGTTATGGGCCCAGAGCAGTAAAGTGTGTTGTATGTTGTGAAAATAATTCGAAATTCTAAAGATACTTTATGTAAAGTACATGTAGGAAGAAAAATGACTTCGAATGTACGTATAGAATTATTGACGAAGGACAACTACGACAGTTGGAAGGTACAGGTGGAAGCATTGTTAATAAAGAATGACTTCTGGGAGTATGTAAGTGGAGAAAAGCCAAAACCTACTACCGATGCTGCTATATCGACATGGAAGACGGCTGACAGAAAAGCAAAGTCTGAACTGATATTGGCATTAGATCCGAGTGTAGTTCGTCATGTAAAAAAGGTGGAGACTGCACGAGAGGTATGGTTAAAATTAGAGAGCTTGTTTGCATCAAGAGGACCTGCAAAGAAAGCGAATTTAATGAAAAGGCTCATGTTACAAAGGATGTGTGAAAACCAAAAGGTACATGAGCACCTTGATTCCTTTTTTGAAGCTGTAGATAAATTGGAAGGAATGGATATAAAAATCCATGATGATTTGTTAACGATCATGCTGCTGTACAGTCTTCCGGGAAGTTACGAAAACTTTAGATGTGCAATAGAGTCTAGAGATGAGCTTCCAAAGCCAGAGCAACTAAGAGTTAAAATCATCGAAGAGGACAGTTCAAGAGGAAACGCTCATGTTGACAAAATAGAAGGCGCCATGTATTTGGACAAACATCAGAAGAAAATTACTCGAAAAACATTTAAGTTTAAATGTTTTAAGTGCCACAATTTTGGCCATAAGGTGTCGGACTGCACAAAAAAAAGGGAGAAGGCTCAAGAAACTCGATGTGTGGAGTCATGCACTAGTCATAAAAGTTGTGAAGCTTTAACTATGTATCATGTTTCAGATGACTGCCGCATCGCTATTGATGCGAAGCGCCGTCAGGAATGGATTTTTGATAGTGGTTGCACTTCTCACATGTGCAATGACCCGCAAAGGTTTGCTGAGATACTCCCTGCGAGTCTAAAATTAAAATTAGCCACAGATTCTTTGACAACCGTGCAAGGTAAAGGTACAGTTAAGTTATTAGCATGTAATGATGATCGAACGCGAAATATTGAATTTGAAAATACCCTATTGGTTCCCGATTTACGTAGTAATTTAATTTCCATCGCCCAGCTTACCGAACGAGGTTGTGAAGTCACGTTCAAGCACGACGTAGCCTATGCAGTTAAAAACGGTGAGGTGAAACTGACCGCTGATCGGCGAGGTGACTTATATTACTTGAGGGAACTGGACGCTTCAGCGTCAGTGTTAAGTAGTGAAAGTGTTGATCTGTATCGATGGCACGAGCGTATGGGACATCTGAATGCTAGGGATCTTATGAAAGTACTAAAGAAATCAGGTATTGATCCGATAAATATCGATAGTAACTTGCATGATTGTGATGTGTGCGCTAAGGGTAAAATGGTATCGTTGCCTCATGTGAAGTCCAGTTTACGCTGCAACGAGAAGTTGGGAATAATATACTCTGATGTGGTAGGTCCAATGAGAGTTCAATCTAATGGCGGAAATAAATACTTTGTCACTTTTATTGACGACTGTACTCGTTGGTGTGACGTATTTATGCTGAAAAATAAAAATGACGTTTTGTCAAAGTTTAAAATTTTTAAATGTCATGTTGAAAATTTGACAGGAAGAAAAATTAAATATTTACATACGGATAACGGGACTGAATACAAAAATAAATTTTTCGATGAATTTTTAGAAAGTGAAGGTATTAAGAGACGTTTTACGACGCCATACTCACCTCAAAGTAACGGAATCGCTGAACGGATGAACCGTACGTTGATTGAGATGGCAAGGTGCATGATCTTATCGTCAGGTATTTCACCAAGTTTTTGGGCAGAAGCTGTAGCTACTGCATGCTATTTGCGTAATAGGTGTCCAACTAGCAGTCTGAATGGTGAAATTCCATACGAAAAATGGTTTGAGAGACCTGTGAATGTCAAATATTTAAAAACGTTTGGCACGAAAGTACACGTCTTGGAAAAGGAACCAGGTAAAGATAAGTTTGCAGCACGAAGTTCACTCGGTGTTTTTGTGGGTTATCCAGGTGACGCTAAAGGCTATAAAATATGGATACCTGAGAGTAGAAGAATCGTAGTGTCGAGAGATGTAAAATTTCAGGAAGGTAAACTAACTGAAATTGAGTGTAAGGTCTCAAATGAATCACTAGTTGAACAAAAATCTGAAAAGAGTATTGTGAGAAAGACTGTTGATATAGAAATCCAAACTAAAGAACAGTCGGATATACCATTTAGTGATGAACCTTCAAGAGAAGAAATCCCATTTGATATTCAACCGAATGTACCAGTGATTGATGATGGAGGTGCAGAGAATACAGAACCTACTGGAAATGTTACTTTAAAAAGAGGTCCTGGAAGGCCAAGGATTCAAAAAGGACAAGTTGGCCGCCCTCGTAAAATCTACAACATGGTTGAGGTAAGAGAGAGTAGCGACAATGAGTCATCGACGGAAGAATACGTTGATACTGATGATTTTGCTGGAGCTATTGAAATCACGTTGAAAGAAGCTTTAGCATCTGATGAAAAGGTCCAATGGGATGAAGCGATTCTTTCAGAAATAAGAAGTCTAATAAATAACGACACGTGGGAAATTGTGAAGAAACCTTCAGATCGTAATATCGTAGGATGTCGATACGTGCTGACTACAAAGCTAAATGTTGACAATACTGAGAAAAAGAAGGCCAGACTTGTAGCAAAAGGATACAGTCAGCAACATGGCCTAGATTATAATAAGACATTCGCTCCAGTTGCGAGAATTGCAACTGTACGTTTGTTGGTCGCCTTAGCTGTCGAAATGGGCATGGACATTGACCAGATAGATATAAATACCGCTTATTTAAACGGTGATCTGACCGAAGATATTTATATGAAGATCCCAGAGCTGCTGAAAGAAGGCCTAGAGAAACTAAAAAATGCAGATGGCGTTAATTCTGCAGTAGGTAAAAAAGCAGCTAAAATGCTTGATGATATGAAAGCAGGTGGTGACACCTGTCGTTTAAAGAAATCTCTTTATGGTCTCAAACAAGCTGGACGTCAGTGGAATATTAAACTGGACGAGAAGCTGAGACAAATGGGATTCAGACCTACGATAAATGAACCTTGTTTGTATCACAAGCGCAATAAAGGTGGATCAGATCTTTTTGTTGTTGTTTACGTGGATGACATATTAATCGCATCGACAAAAAGATTGTATATAAATAAATTCAAGCAGGAATTGGCGAGGTGGTTTGAGCTTAAAGACTTTGGTCAAGCAAACTTCTGTCTCGGGATAAATATAAAGAAACGTGGCAATGAGTATTTCTTGTCACAAGATAAATATATAAAATATATTTTGAAGAAATTTGATATGGATAGTTGCAATCCTGTCCAGACTCCAATGGAAATTGGAAATCCTGTTATTAGTGAAAAAGGAGTAACAAAAGCGAAACAATTTCCGTATAGAGAACTGATTGGAGCGCTCATGTATTTAAGTGTAGCGACTAGACCTGATATCGCCAACGCTACGGCAAAACTTGCACAGTTTGCAGAAAACCCGCAGGAAACTCATTGGAGGGCTGCAAAGCGAGTTCTTCGATACTTAAAAGGTACGATAACTCACGGTTTATCTTTTAAGCCGACAGGGTTATGCATACAAGGGTATGCAGATGCAGATTGGGGTAGCTGCGTCATTGATAGACGATCCTTTACGGGTTATTTATTCGTTCTAGGAGGCGCAAGCATATCATGGACTTCACAAAAGCAACGCATCGTTGCGACTTCAACTTGTGAGGCCGAGTTTGTGAGTTTGGCAGAAGCTATGAAAGAAGCTGTATATTTGAACAGTCTGTTGAAAGAGCTAGGTTTACATCAACTCTGTAAGGTAAGAATGCATGCTGATAATATAAGTGCTATTTGCCTTGCTGAGGATCACGGTATACATCATGCGAAAAGTAAGCACATTGACATTAGACATTTCTTTATAAGGGATGTGCTACGTTACAATAAAGATATAACGTTGGAACATTTGTCAACTGATAAAATGCTGGCAGATGTCCTCACCAAACCTTTGCCTCGCGTAAGACACGAATTACTAACAAGTGCGTTAGGGTTGTGTGTGCGAAAGTAAAGATAAGTTTTTTCTTTTTGTGAATCGTATCGTACATGAGTTGAGGGGGTGTGTTGAAGGTATATCACCTCCATGTACTTTGGTAACACTGGCTAGGTGGAAAACTGTTTGTTTGGAATGACATAAGTTTTTCACCAGACTCCATTTTCTACATTGTTCCATGATTGTTCCTTTATAAACCTATACACCTTTCCAACTAAAGCTTTATACTTTTTCATGTGCATTTCGCTCTGCAAACCTCCCCAACAGACTCGTATATTTTTTCTGTTTTTGTTTAAAAAAAATTGGGATCTTAACACGTAATAGCTAGTGGGAGAAACTTTGACTGGAAATAAATAATAAAAAATAAAAGTAAATACATAATTAATTAGGTATCCACGCACTTATCAAGTATAGTTTCATAATCCGTTGTTACTGTTAGTTACAATTTAGCCTTTACAATTTAGATAAATCAAATTTAACAAGGAACTCGATAAAAAAAATGTAATATTTTGATTATTTTCCTTGTATGCACCCATTTTAGATGTAGATAACATTCAAGTAAGTCTATGGCATTCCAAAAACAACCTCCTACGGTTTAATCAATCGAGCTGCTTTGGGCAAACCCAATGATTCATTACTAGAGTTTCACTATCCATTTCTAAAAATCCAAAACTTGAGAATATTACTTAATCATCACAATTCATGGCTATTTGATTTTGCAATTCTACTAGGTTGATTACATATTCTGTTTAGGGAAAATCTCTGAATGGCTATTAAAACCTCAGAAAAAAATAGTGATGTAGACAGGTACAAAGTGCTTCAGCCATGAAAGGGAAATTTCACACCGAGCGGTTTCTTTAGAAAAGTCAACCTCGTATACAAATAAACGATGACCCGCTAGCGAGGACATTATTATAGAAATTGGAGTATGTATGTGAGATGCGAAATTAATTTATATCGAGCTCTCTCGCTTTATTACTCTATATTATGTGGACGATGTGTTTAACTATCTCTCGTGTTTGTAATCTGTTTCTTCGCGGTATCCTCATGGATACCCTCAGCTTGACGAGAATTATGGGTTTTGTGGGACTGCTGCCGACTAAAACCTCCTGCTGCCAAGAGTCGGCGGCGTAGTCTCGAATGAGCAACGCACTCCTGACAGTATGGTAGTGTCCATGGCCTGTAGTGTTTTAGTCAAAATGTTATAACTAATTAATTATGAGATCTGTTACTTGCCTCATCTTTGTCGTCGATGCTAACATTCCTGTTGTTGGCGATGTACTGCTGTAGTTCTGCCAGGTTGTCGCTGGTGACGAGCTGCGAGAGCGTCCGGAAGCAAGCCAGTGATACCATGGACTCGCTGCGGTGCAGGCTCTGGATAACAACAATAACACACTAAGACGCACATTTCTATAACACTACATAAAGAGGTCTATTACACTCTTAATAGACGCTTCATTATTGTTTTGTCAGATTGAATACTTTTTTTTTAATTTCTACCTTTTTATCCAGTGGCGTTCATTTGATTTGCAGCTTTATTTTGTTGACTTTAACTGGCAAATTATGCTCAGACACTCAAACATAAATGGATGACAAGTGGGAGAAACACAAAGTTTACTAAGTACAGTATTATAATCATTGAAAATCACTTTTTGAGTTGGTACAAATACTTATGGTAAATATGTAAATAAGTAATTCCAAAACAGAAAAATCTCATAAAATCAAATGTAAAACAAGCAGGTAATGCTGAAAATGTACGAACAAAAAGACAGATTATAAAGTTAATACAGAAAAATAATGAGGACTCTTGTATGGAACTTAGACTAGGTACCTGATTGAAACTCTCACATATGAGATCTTTTATGATAAATAGCTTAAAGAAAGTGACGGGCAAAAGGTACCGGTCGCATCATAAGGCCAACTCAGTCTAAGTATAAATTGGGCACAATTTTGATTTCTTAGTATATCACACATAAATAAAATGGTTATTATTATCACAGAAAACAAGCATACAGGTCGCACATGGAGGATAGAAGTTGGTTAGTTGCTGACAGACGGGCTCCACAATATTGAAAAAAAACTGTTATAATAACGTATAAAAAAATTTAGTTACGCGCAATAGTTTCAAAAAGCAGTACAAAAAATATATACCTCGGTTGGATGTGATTTACTAAAACGCATCATTGAAATATTGATAAACATAAAGTTTGCGGAAAAGATGGAAATTTAGATTTTATAGCCGTGATGCCGTTCTTCGGGAAAACACACAAGAACAAGTAAACGTTTACTCGACACAGTTCGCGACTTATAATGAACACAATTTATAGATATAGTGATAAGGTTTGATATCACAAGGTAGCCCAATATAATAAATAAACCGCGTAATTACACACTCTACTATTATTGTCAACAACCGCAAAATCAGAAGAAGTAGATATTTCATGGAAAATGATAAGTGATAGAATCGTACGTATATTGTAAGACTACTAGATTTTTGATAACGCGCATAATATTTTGTACCAAAAAAGTTTCAGGTGTCAGTTTTTATTAGGCATTCCGGATCTTAAAACTGATATCATACATGGTATTATAGTTGAGATTACATTTATCACCTACTTGTTATAAACGAATCTAAAATACATTTGTTGTGAAATTCGAGTATAGTTGAAACGGTTAAAAAAATAACAGGAATCTCACAATATTCCAAAATGTTGGATACGTTCCATTCGGATAATTTTGGGAAACAATACCCTCTGTTATGCAAAGATGTTTGGTACCAGCCTATTGAAAGTCAATTAAACGCCGTCATATAGGTAATCAAATGAAATTATTATCTTGCTGAATAATCAATGCCATGCATGTAATTTGCCAAATACAAAAGCGCACATACCATTCACACGTTGCATTACTTCTTGAAATATCACTTTAAAACAGATACTATGAATCATATTTAGTAACAAAAACAGTAGTTATGATCACAACACTTGTTACTCTACTTGTTATCATTGAGCAGACCGTGTTAGAATGTCTCCGTAGTGCGAAAGCGGGGAAAGCAAAGCCGTGGCTGAGCCGGCGATGCTGTTCCCCTGGAGGTGCCGTGACGGTGAACCGCGGCACGTTGAGGTGCGCGCTGGCCGAGTGCGGCCCGTCGTGGTGCTCGCCCGACCCCAGCTGCAGGAACGACGGCCGCCGCCGCTTGTGCAGCTTCGGAGGAGCCAGCATGGAGCCCGCAATACTGTTGCTCTTTGCACGAGGAGGCGGCGTCCGCATCACATCTTCAGTCGACTGTGCTTCGGATCTTTCTGATTCCGTAACGCTCTGTTCCGTGTCTGAGGATGTCGGAGATTCCAATACCATCTCGAGTGACGGAGCGGTAGAGGGCGGCCTCGCCACATTTTTCTGTTTGTGTATGTTCGCAATGAGACAACGTATGTGCACGAATTCATTGTCACCGCTCGTAGACGCGTCGGGCAGCTGCGGGTGGAGGGACATGTCGTGTCGTCTCCCCGCATAATAAGACGCGTGAACCGCTCGGCTCCTGTGAGAGATTTGTGAATGTGGTGATCGAGCCGCACTATGAACATCGTGACACGTCTCGTGTTGGGCGGTTACTATTTAGAGCGCGCCGCGGCGTGTAGTTGGGCGGGTGGAGGGCGGCTATGAATGAACTCGTCTGCCAGTGCGGCAGACGTACGAAAAAGTTATAAACAAATATTAATAATCGGAGTTTTTTTGCTCTGATAGTCAGGCTTGATTCTACACTAATTTTCCTACTACGAAACGGTGCTTTTATCAGCATGTTATAAAATCGTCTAGTTGAATCCTCAAACATTTATTAAATTCCACAATGTGGTAATTAAAAAAAAATGAGATCATTATGGACCCTGTCGGGCACAGCAAAATAGAAGGAGAGAGGAAGCTTTCAAACTTTACTTATTCATTCTTAGGTAAAGTTAAGTATTAGGTTTTTCTTCTAATGTGTATGAATTTTCAAATAAATATAATTTCTGTAGATAATATAGCACTGAAGTATAGTTTATCGTTTAAATATCAGTTTGCAGTATAGCAGCATTTTTTTAAAATGAAAAGTTGTTCTATATTTAATTAGTTTTCCCGCTAATAGCTATTCCGTATAATTTATTTAGCAGACGCTCAGAGCTCAGACGGCCCCCGGACCGACCAGTATATTAATATCCTTATAAAATTCACAGAGGGAACTCTATTATACTCGTGTTGGTAGATAAGTAGGTAACTAATTAATTTAAATTTTGAGTGACGGGCTAATACCGTTCGTAATGATCATAATTGATAATTGTGACTTTTTTGTTCGTTAAAACATCAGCTCTGTGAGACGAAGTTTGACACTTTCACGTGATATCATAAAACGAAGATTGAATTGCAAAAGTTTGTTCAAAGTTTCCTACTCACCTCGAACTAAAGTATTATAAATTACAGAAACTCTTAAAACACAACAATCCTTTTAGATCTAGGTACTTCATACATAGATAAGTCGAACACAGATATTATTTCTAATGAAACGTGTAGGATGAAAGCTCGTAGGTATCGACATTATAGATGAAAGTATTGAGTGATTAAGAACAATAAAACGTTCTTTAAGTAACCCATTCAAAATAAATAACCAATTTTAAATTTAAATGGATGCTCCATATTAATTTAAAATTAGAAACCGGAGGGACAAGAGGGTGCACTGTAGCGGAAGAATTGTCCTATGAAATAGAAAAGCCACAAAAGGCTATTTCCGTTGTCGCGAATAAAAACCGCGGGGGTCAGCAGAATACATACAAGCGAGTACGTGCTATATGAGCGCAGTGAGATGCGCTTGAAGATCGCGGCGGCTGATCGGTGCGCGGCGCGCTCTGGGGGCAGCATGTTGCGGACTGTGCCGGTCTGAGTGTTCTAGCCACACGGTGCGCTCCCCGCCGCCGACCATGCTCATTATGTGAACCATTCTTCATATTTAACATGAATTATTATTAGTCATAACCATGAACTTGAGCTTGTGGTGCCGCCGCGCTTGTTTGTTTTTATTTCAGCCTATCTACTGTATACGAGTATATGTATACAAGGAGAAACTGACTGACTGGGCATATCCGCGAACAGCCGCAACTACTGGGGCTAGGAACGTGAAATTTTGCAAAAGCTTCCTTTTGAGGATACACAATTAAAGCTTCCTTTTAGGGGAAACAAAGCTTCTTTGTTGGGGAGCACTAAGAAGGGATTTTTGGAAATCCGACCTGTAAGGGGAGTTAAAAGGGAAAGAAGCTTAGCACCGGAAATAAAGAATAACGTGTAACATGGTTTTCGAAAATCTATCCCTGACGGGGTGAAAACGGCCAATCAATTTGACAGGGAAGGACTTTACGGCGTGGCTTGATTAGCTCAAAAGTAATTTAAACATAAAATGACTAAGCACATAACCCCTTTTGGGGTGAAACTAGGGGTTAGAGTTTACTTATGTGAAAATTATTTTCCTTTGATCAATAAACTTAAAAATTTACCCAAATACTTTTCTTAATAAATAAAATGTTCGATATCATTAATTTTCGAAAACTTTAAGGGGACTACAGGACCTAAACGCAAAAAAACGAAAGTTTTATAATGCCTAAAAGTATATGATCGACTACAGTAAATAAAATGAGAAAAATATATGATATTCTTCAGGATATATGCTAGGTAGATAGTGTGTTGAAAACATAATACAACTAATTTGATACGATAGAAAAAAATCACGAAGATAGGTACCTCTAAAAACTTTCTTTTCACAATAAAAGCCATTATATATACAATCATTCTGAATTTTTGTCAGATTATTCTACAAGCAACATATTAAAGCACTAGTGTTTTAATTTTTTTTGTCCAAACAATAGATTTTTTGTAAATAGATAATTTCTTCATGTTTTACAATAAATTACCAGCGTTGTGTCATCGCGCTTCTCTTTCTTTTCTATGCAGTCCGACAGTGACCACGCTTTAGGTCATGTAGTCCCCTTAAAGGGGGTGTTGAACGAAGTCGCGGGCGAAGTGCTAGTGTAGATATAAACGTAAGAGATGCGAAAGGTGCACTTGCAATTCAATATTATAATTTGTTTTTCTTCTCAGAAGATGTTTTTTTGAACTTATGTTTAATAGGTTGCATAAGTAATCAAAGAAAATGTATTATTGACGGCAAGACATTCCAGTCCAGTATGACAGGTTATTCAATGATCAGATCGATATTGACAAATCAATAATTCCAAGTAGGCACTCATAGACAAGACGGTAGTACCTAATCGAACTGGGATTCTACACATTTTATGATAAATTACCTAGGTAATTTATTTATTATAGCTCTAGAGCTAGACTATTTTATTTTGGTCTGTCAGTAGTTAAGTGCGTTACAATTTTACATAAGAAGAAGTAAGAAAACCCTCCTTGTATAATGTACGTATTCACGTCATACTCGTGGTGATAAACTTGGACTCTACACGCCTAGATATTTTCTATTAAAACTTATCGTAACCGGTCTGGGATCCACTCGGACATGCATTACGAACAGTAAACAAGAATAGTGTACCGAGGTTAAGATCCGCAGTCTAAGTAGAGTAAAAAGATTAACGGGGTTACAGGATTCCATGCAGTCAAGCGCCACCGCTACGCCTGCGCCGCGCCCGTCCGACTGGAACTGTGCTCACTTCATTTTTTATCCCATACAAATCATATGAGAGATAAATTATTAAACAACACGAACAAAAACATTTAATACCTGTCCGTAAGCTCGTATAAAAGATGCTGCACGAAACATCTTGATGAACGAACATTAAAACACCTCGAACTAACGAATACTTAGTAATCAAAAATCTTCTTAACCACCAGTGAACTTTGAAACGAAATTTTATTCTATGTCGTCGCAGCTCATTACACAAAACACACTGCAAAGAGTTCAGCTTCTGGTCATACTTATACCCTTTAATGTTTTACGAAAGCTTATCTGAGTTAATATTGGATCACAGGCGATCGTTCTCTAAACAAGAGATTAATGTGATAACGGGAAAAATACGAATGTTATACCACAATTTGAATAGGGTCATAAATACGGAGCGATAAGGCAGATTACTGCATTTGGTAATTCTATGCTTACATAGGAATTACCGCGCACCAGAGATTTTTGTAGTGAAACTTCTTTAGGCGCGTTGGGCATTTTTTGAGATGGGAATAAAACATTGAACTCTCGCCACTGTTACCGTAAGCGACACCGCGCGTTTTGTTTATAAGACGATTCAACAGTTCGTATCGGCACGCGTGGGAATCAGATGTGTTTTTAATAAATTAATTGCTTGTTATTTCAATTCCGAGAATTTATGTTATTTACGCGCTAAGCTACGCAAGTGGCCACCAGCCGGTGCGAGGGCGGGTACGCGGGGCGCTTGCGCCAGTTGTTGTTTACTTGCAATGGAGCAAAATCAATTAAACGATACTAAATTGGAAGATGATAACCAAAACTTGATAGAGATGAATAAAACTGAAGATTTACCGATTACCGGCCAAAAAAGAAGTCTTATAGAAGAAGAATCTGATGAAGAGTGGAAGATAGTAAATAATAAAGGAAAATGTAAAAAATCTCGTCTGAATAGTCCGGAGAAGGAAATACAGAAACTAGAAGTTACGATATCATGCAGTGATAAACTTCCGAAATCTTTTGCATTGACTAAATTGTTAAAAGCAAATGAAATTAATAATATAGTTCACGTTAAATATCTGAGTCCATTTCGAGTTCGAATACAATTTTAAGATGAATCGAATATGGATAAGCTATGTTCATGTGAAGACTTTATAGCCAAGAGGTGGAGATTCAGCAAAGCTATGGAAATAAGTTACTCTTACGGCGCGGTAAAAGATGTTGAGTTGGAACTGGAGGAAAAAGAGATACTGAGCAGTTTATTCTGTCTGTGTAAATACAGTGGAATGCCCGGAGTCTTAAACCTAAGCTAGTAGCGTTTTCTCAGTTACTTAACCAAAATAAAATACATATAGCTGCTATTTCGGAAACGTGGCTAGATCCCGACGGTCATTTAAAATAAATAACTATAATATATTTCGTCATGACAGGGACGACTCTTATGGGGGTGTGGCTATTGTTACTCTGTTACTCATAAATCTATAAAAGCTCAGGTAGGAAACTTTCAGCTGCATACGGGATTCGAAGTCCTTCATGTTAATTTTTTTAATTATTCTCTTTTAGAAAATGTAATAATAGTATACAGCCCATTTTTTTTTGCGGATTGGAAATCATCAAATGACCCCCTCCCGCTCTGGGTGGAGCGGAAGGGAGTGTCAGACTCTTAGTGACTAAAACCCACCCGTGTTCCTTCCTTAGCCCTTTATGTTCCGGGGCAGCGGTAACTCTTTCGGATAATCCCGCTGACCCGGCAGGCTTCGGCCCTGACGGGCCCCTTCATTTGATGCTGACATCTCTTTGAGGCGCACGCACGTACGCGCCGTCCGGCACGGGCCTGGTCCTGATCGGACGGTGAGTTACCCATTACTCTCCGTCCGCAGGCCCACCCTCTGTTCGGACTAATCAAACAGATTGGAATAATTTATTATCATCATTTAATAGGAAGTCAATCATAATCGGTGATTTTAATGCTCACCATACGAATTGGTCCAATAAAACAGACCCGAGAGGTGTTCAAATTGTAGACTCACTCGTAGATAATAGTTTTGTTGCTATAAATAATGGCAGTGTAACTCGCATTGCATTGGTTGACGGTACGAGTACCTTGCAGGAATCTCCTCCTGATTTGTCCTTGGCTACATCTGATATTGCGCTTAATTTTAATTGGTCAGTTTTAAATGAAACTTTGGGAAATGACCATTTGGTTATCAAATTGTCTTCTGTATGTTTTATGAATAAAAACGTTGTAGTTAAAAGAAATTATAAAAATGCCGACTGGGATTCGTATAAAATACGAGTATGTCTTGAAGATATGTTTTCAAACTTAATACTTCCTATGGATCCTCAAAAAGCTTATGATATTTTTATTGATTATATAAATTTTGCAGCAGACCTACATATCCAAGAGGATATTTTGAGGTTGGATTTTGCGGTATTTTAGTAAGAACTAAAATACCGCAAAATCCAACCTCAAAATTTTCTCCTAAAACATATTGGAAAGCAGAAGTTTCTTAATCAGTGGCAATCCGGAGATTAGCTTTATCAAATTTTCGTAAAAATCCAAATCCTGCAAACTTAGATATTCTACAAAATAAAATTGCAATTGCATAAAAGTTAAGTTAAAAGCAAGGCTTAATGATTGGATTCAATTTTGTTCAACAATAGATAATAATATATCAGTTTCTGAAATGTGGCGCAAGATGGATAAAGGGTTATCGGGCTCCTAGGACTTAATCCGCAGACTTACACCAGATTATGTTATACCGAATCAAGCAAAATTTACATTGCTTGATTTGATTCTGGAGACTAATATCTCCATGCAGGAGTTAATTAAATGTATTAAAGCGAAGGATACATCTCCAGGGTGCGATAGTATCTCATACTCCATGATTAAAAATCTCCCCAAAAATGGTAAGGTCATTCTCCTTTTGTTATTTAATCAGTTCTTTTCATGCAGTTTTATTCCCAGTCAGTGGCGTGATATTGAAATAATTGCAATCCCAAAACCTGGAAGGGATCCTAATCAGATTTCGTCGTTGAGGCCCACTTACCTACTATCGTGTATGTGCAAAATTTTCCATCAAATAATTAATAGAAGGCTCGAATGGTTTTTGGAAAACATAGTATATTCTCACCTAATATGGTAGGCTTTAGGAAAACAAGGGTTGTTTCGATAGTCTAAGTTCCTTAGTTTCTCGTATTCAAAAGGGGTTCTCTGAAAGGTTACACACTATCGGCTGTTTTATTGACATAGACAGTGCCAATAACGATATTGATGTATCGTCCTTATTAAAATTTTACATAAAATTAATGCAGGATCGAAAATATGTCAATACCTTTGGTGTTTTTTGAAATATTAAAACTTAAACCGGATATGTTACTAGAACTGCTTATAGAGGTCTGGCCCAGGGCGACCTACTATTCCCACTACTCTTTAATGTGGCAACAATAAATATATGTTAAGCTCTTGAAAAGGATATTTTTATATCCCAATATGCGGACAACTTTGTTTTATATTTCACTCCTCAATCTATCTATGAAGGTACTAGAATATTACAAAATTCTATTAACACCTGTGACCTTCTTCACCATGTGAACTTCTTCGGAACCTAGGCTTAACAATTTCTCCAAATAAAAGTAAAGTGTGTATTTTCAAAAATAATTACTATAATGAAATTTTAGTGGTAGAAGAAACAGCATTAGAAAATTTATATTGTGTTAAATATTTAGGCATGTGGATTAATCGAAAATTAAGATGGACAAAACATATTAATGAGATCAGAGAAAATGCTATGATATTTATAAGTATATTTAAAGTATTGATGGGATCTAATTCGGGTATGCATCCATATTATTTGAGAATGCTATACGTTTCTATCATTCGGAGTACATTAGACTACGCAAGTTTTCTTTATGATACTAGCGCCATGAGTAATTGTGCCAAACTGGATAAAGTCCAGAATCAGTACATGCGCATTATAGGAGGTTTTATAAAAAGTACTCCTATCCATGTCATGGAGACAGAGTTATTATTGCTGCCTTTCTTTGTGCGTCGTGCCTTCTTTGCTGGTAAATTCTGGCTTAAGACAAAGTCACTCGGCTATAATCCTATAATTCCGTTGTTAGAAGATCTAACAAACCGCAAGAAAACACCATTGATAGTGACGATTCACATATGCATTTAAAATCACTGCCTGTACATTCGAGTAAGCAACTTGAACTGTTTGCCTTAGATACCTAGATTAATAATTTAGATACAAGTAGTTATATAAGTTTTGAAATTCATAACATCAATTTAAAATGCAAAATTTTTTTCTCATTTGTAGTAAATTCTTACACGAAATATATTCAGATACCTCCAAGGACTTCTAGATACACAAACAAAGGCGTTCATAAAGCTTAATGTAAATAATCTTCAAATATCCATTATGCACGCTGAGCTCATCGGTATTGCAGAATCACTGTCATACATTAAATCAATTAATAAGGATATTAATTTTGTAATATTTACTGATGCTAAGAGTGCACTTCATCAATTGGTGCGATGCACTCAAATGATCAGGGGTATTCCCTTGGCCTATTACATACTAAGTACTATATCCGAACTTAATACTATAAATAGGAAAGTAAATTGTAGTGGATACCTTCCCACGTTGGTCTAATTGGTAATGAAACTGTGGATAAATTGGCTAGAGAAGCGGTGGTTGATGGTATTAATTTTAATTGCTTGCCTTACCTACTACACGAATTTAATCGGTACTGTTAAAGAGTTTTCTACCAAATTGTGGTCTGAATATTTTGACAAAAGATCACTTATCAAGGGAATTTGGTACAGAACTTTGCAACCAGCTTTACCTCGAGTCTTTTAGTTTGAAAAATGCAATATGGGAAGGTATGACATTGTGACGAGTTTTAGACTTCGCTCAGGACACATTCCAATAAATAAGTTTGGATTCCTGATGGGAAAAGTCAACTCTTCGAATTGTACGGATGTGATGTTATAGAGGACGTATATTATTTGATGTGATTTTCATATATTTTGTGTTCGTAACGAAGCATTTAGATATTTTGTACTTCAAAACTTGGAATCCCCTTTCAATGTTGGATGGTGTAATAGCATTTTGTCCTTTCCTCTTTCGGAGGAGGCCAAATTGCTTTATAGGCTTACACGTACAGGTATTAAGAATAGATCACCTTAAGTTTATCCACTGTATGATTTGTATATTTAGTTACATTTTAGTATTGTGATGTGTATATTTTCATGTTTATTTCTTACGGGGGTGACATGTTCACATATGAACCCCATTAATAAAAGATTAAAAAAAAACCGAATAAAAAAATACCCGCTTCGGAACACATGTTCGGCTGTCCTCGGGATGTACTCGGTTTTAATGTACTTATATCCGATATGTCAGTGAGTGCGGGCAAAGTATTTTGTTTGTGTTTTGTTTTCACTTCTGTCGGCACTCCCGGAGTGCCGCTGTTTTTTTTTGTCATAAGTAATTACTCTGACGTCATGCAAATCTAAAAGTAATTATCCAACACGTTAGGAAGCTATGAACGTGAATAAATTACGTAAGATATTGAATCAACGGAAATATTAGCCCATCAATAAATTATGTTAATCGTTCCACTGGCGTTTTAGTGTCGTACGTGCTTTGAAGCTTCATAAAACGCAAAGTATCTTAGTTTGAACTCAGGGTTATGTAACGAAAGCAGCGTGACAATGCATATATTCTCTTCAGGAAATGAACATGAAATGTGTCGGGAGCAGGCTTTCAACAATCCATCAATTATACATCTGCCAGTTGAGAACGCGATAGGCGAGTCGCGACGTTGCCAAAGCAACGTTCCGGTACACATAAACGAAAGGTAAACCTAAGGCTGACTGTCATCACTTGCTATTTGCGTCTATTGACTTGACTTTGACTGATTTATGTACCACCACGCCAGTTACCCTCGGGATATAAGAAACTCAAAGTCCATGTGATATAAGCGGAACCTTTCGTAGCTACTTTGCAAGTTAAGTATAAGTAGATATTAAGTAAATACTTAATAACACTACTTTTTTAAAGGCCTAAGTGGCTCATACGCAGTGGCAGGTTGTTAGCCTATTGCCCACAGCACAGGGATCACAGTAACCTGTTCCCCTAGTTGACTAGCAATTTGCGTGAAATGAATAAACATCCCATCAGCTTGCCCTAAGGCTGCCACTGGCGTTTTACGAGCGTTGGCGCTTCTTCAACGTCTGCGCAGCGCCAACGTTGCGCAGGCGCGACGTTAAGGGGCTTACAAGACCTAAACGGAAAAAACGCAAGTTTTAGAAACAATAAAACTACATATATCGACTACAGTAAACAAAATCAGAAAAATATATGATATTCTTCAGGATATATGCTAGGTTGCTAGTGTGTTGAAAACATAATACATCTAATTTGATAAGATTGAAAAAAATCATGAAGATACTTCTAAAAACATTCTTTTTACAATAAAAACCATACTAATATATAGGGTGTCTCAGTAAGAGTGCACTTTTTAAATTTAGAATAATTTTTTTTTTCGTTCAAGTGGCAACTCTGAAATTCGACAGCCGTCACCTATGTTTATTCCGATTATTAAAAATGGAGCGCTTTTCGAAAGAAAACGCGTTATAATTGTGAAAACTCTTTACAAAAATGGGAAAGTTACGCTGAAACCGCTCGAAAACTATTTTCAGCCGAGAAAGTGCACCTAATGTGTCAACCAGATCGTGCGATTTAACACCTTGCGATTTTTTTCTTTGGAGTTTTATGAAATCTCGGGTTTATACGAAATAACCAGAAACAATTCCTGAGCTCAAATCAGAGATCCAACGCGTCATCGGTGAGATACAGCCACAACTCTGTGTAAAAGTCATGGATAATTTCATGAAAAGAGTGATGGCCTGTCATCAGAGCCATGTGGGCCATTTGCTGGATATTTTATTCCATACTTAATCGGAACATGTCTTCTTTACAATCCAATAAAAATATCACAATTCTCTCAAAAAATACATGCTTTTATTTTAAAATTAAAAAGTGCACTCTTATTGAGACACCCTATACATACAATCATTCTGATTTTTTGTCAGATTATTCTACAGGCAACATACTAAAACACTAGTGTTTTCATTTTTTAGTCCAAACAATAGATTTTTTGTAATTAAATAATTGCTTCATATTTTGCAATAAACTGCTCGCGTATACTTTGTATTGTTATTTTTAAATCTGCGATTACAATGTATATGTTACGGTAAGTGTGATTAATTGAAAATTATTAATAATTTTTTTTTAAATTTGAAATGGGTTTGCTCTTGACTCTAGTCCAGGTCAGAGATGACAGAGACAAAGATAAATAAATAATTATCCATCATTATTAATAATTAGTAATTACCTGATGATTACCAAATCAAATGTGAATATACAATTGAAATTGATCACTATTAGCAGTAGTTATGAATAATTCACTATTCTTGTCGAGAAAAATAAAATAAGACTCAAAGTTATTTGTCCAGTAGTTATTTAATATTTATTTATAATACCACAGTACTTACAAATACGTAACTAAAATAAAAATTATACAACCATAGACTCCGTAAAATCAACATTAAAAATTAAAGTATTTTGTCTATTTATTTTTCAATAGGTATTCATAGATCGCCAAGTGTAAGTTATTTTTTAAAATTTATTACTTTTATCGGTACTAAGGTTACATTATTAATAATCACCGATAAATGTGATTGATTTCTTACTTTTACCTCGACTTTCGGTAATTATTAGTAATAAAATAATAGACAATTATTAATAATTTTCAATTAATCACACTTATCGTAACATATACCTACACGAATTTTGCGTACTGCTCGTGCATAGTTTGTAACGTGTACGTGCGCGTCCTGGTTCCAAACTATACTATATCACTTGCGCCTGACAATAGTTGAGATATAGTTTTATAAAATTATATTTTGTTCTGGCTCCTTGCTCCGCTCGGCGTGCTCACGCGCTCTTTGCTCGCAATTGAATTGTCTCTCGTTTTCTGTCAGCCATGTCGCCGCTCGTGCTATCCTGCGCTCGCTCCTTTGTGTCAGCTAGGTTCTTGATACCCTGGCTGTCCCGTCGCTTAAGCTCAGGGTTAATTTGCGGTGCAGTCAGTATTTATGGGATTGTCGTTTTTTTATGTAAAAAAAAATTATAAATGATGGAAATAAATTGATAGGTGATTATTTATTTAATGTGCAAATTAATAATATCCCGTTTATTTTTACCGCAAAAAATGCTAAGAAATTAGACTGATATGACCTACTATTTTACTTAGGTTTTAATATACAGACTAATACGGAGTACATAATATAATATATACGGAGGTCAAAAAATCAAAATGGCGAGCATGCAACTGCTCGCGTATAGATTTCGGCGGGCTAATTCCGATGCATGAGACCGTATGCGTACTGGCACTGTATATTTTGGAATAAGGTAGGTAGTTAGGTCACTACGAAGTATACGCGAGTATTTGCGTACCTACTACTCTTGTATAGATCGGAAGACCTTAGTAAGAAAGTGATTTCCAATCCATACGCGATTAGTTTCACACCCTTTCGTTCTCGCCTTGTATAGAATGGAAATACGCGGCAGGGGACATCAGCGCAAATTCTAACCATGGATTCAGTATATAATTAAATTATTATTATTCTGAACCAGAAAGATTTCAACGCAGTGGACGTTGAAATTTTTCGTCGGTTATTTAAAAAAAATAGCTGTTACAAACATTTTGACCGCGTAGGTATCGCACTTTTCTATGAAACGACAGTTTTTTTTTTTTAAACCAACAAACATTTTCTACACTATGGGGGTCTGGAATCATGTACCTACTGAATCCATAGTAACAGGTTGCGCTTCAATGTCCCTGCCACAAATCAAATTACATTCAAGTAGATCTCTGTGCCACTAGCAGAAAATGTATTGGAGAAAAGCGACTGAAGAAAAGCCATATTTCGCTAGACTTTACAGAGCACTTCCATTATGTAAGGCCAGAAGGCAAGGCCAGAAGAATTTGTTTACACCGCTTAATGTCGGGCTCTGAATTGGTTATGCATTCGGTTTCCACCAATATTGCTGCTAGCACCAGTCGGAGCAAAACGAATCCTAGTGAAATTCATTTCAAGTTGACAGTAAAATAATAAGCCTCCACCATTATTAATAATGAACAACATAGCATAGCTGGCAGTATCATCAAAACGGTTGTTTTCTAATTGTTTGTCTTATCTGTTTTTAGTATATTCGTGCATTAATGTTTATTTATTTGTGCTTATATTTATATATAATTTGGTATAAATATATATTATATTTATAGTTTTAATAGGTTTTTGCGTATATTTAAAAATATTTATTCCTCAATGTTCATTATTCCACCTACCACTGTTTGTCTCTGCATCACCCAAAGATTGACTGGTAGAAAATGCCTATGGCATTAAGTCCGCCTCTGTACATTTTGTGTGCTTAAAGTATGAAATAAATAATAAATATATTTTTGTCAAGCATTATTTTGCTTGACAGAAACGAGACTTGATATGCTTTGTCATTTCAGGAAATAACAAATATCTGTAAATATATCCACGTAAAAATTTTGAATTGCTGTTGCATAATAAAGTAAGTTCCACGTTATATTCTTCGAACCTACCTACTACGACCTAGAAACTGTGCTAGGTCGTCGGGGAAACGTAAATATCGAGTTACTTCCAAATGTTTAACTTCTAAACTAAAAATAAACACGAACAAACAAAGATAACTGGCGAGTTATATAAACATACTGCGAATAGAAGCAACAGCCACAGGCTACTTAAGGTACAGTCGCCGTCAGATATATTGTAGCAGACAAGGTGACCAAATACTTCTGAACAATTCAAAATGTCAATAAGTTCCATACACTACAAGTTACCATTAATATCTGAACATTCATTAATTCATTAAATGAAAATGATTTATTATTATTATTAATATCTGAGCAGATGCTTGTCAATAATTTCTATACACACAACTAACCAAAAATATCTGAAACTTACAATGTCAAGTGCATCTACGCAGACAAACATTGAGCTTACCTAATTCGTTACTGCGTGATATAAAGGACAAACCAAAACGACCATCGACTTGACTATCTGTGGTTAGTCCAGTCAGTCCAGTAGATACACTTGACGTTGTAAGTGTTTAGATATTTTTGGTTAGTTGTGTGTTAACCCAAGGTCTTATATGGGACCACCGCGCAAGCTTTCTGTACCAAATGAAAGAATTTTCACGATCGCGCGATCGGTCCAAAATCAATGAAAACACCGATGAAAATTCAGTATTGATTAAAATTTTGTCAGCCCAAAAATAATATCCTTATTCAGTTCTTATGGACAAGTATAAATCAATTTGGTAGTGAAAAACATTTTCAGGTACATAGTTCAAATATTAAGTATAATAATATTAAACAATTAAATTTTACAAAATAAGATTTAGTCGGTAAGTACTGAAAATCATGACATATTGCCAACCTAGTTGCCAACTTAAGTACTTACTTGACTACCGTGATGATTTTCTGAAGATTATAATTATCAATACCCATTACGTCTGCGGAGTTTCTGTAACTATTTTAATTTGAGCCGGTATTTTGTTGTATCTTCATATCAGTCCGTCCAACACCTATGTCATTGTTATTTACTAGACACCCTGTAGGTAAAAAGTTCGTTATACTGCGCAAAATAAGAATATATGAAACCGTACAGGCTTCTCGCAAATGAGAAAATAAAACGTTAAAAATCCCATGCAACATTTTCTTAGAAGCACCATGCAACATAAACCTACGTTTTTAAAAGGCTATAGATAGATACTTGAAGCTAAGTAACTTCGACATTTCGGTATCGATAATGTTATTTATATCGTACCCCTATGACGTGAAATAAGGCTATTTGTAACTTGAGGGGTTATTGCATAATATGGCACGATTCATCTTTTAGATCAGCTAGAGATCTTTTTTATGTTGGATGATAATTTCTTTATAAACCAAGAAAGAGATTAAAGGCTGTTGAAAATAAAACAACTTGAAAGTTTACTTGTCTAAACTAGTATTATAAAGAGAATCAATTTGAAATTTTTGTATGTTTGTTTGTTACGATTTTACGCTAAAACGGCTGAACGGATTTGCATGGAAATTGGCACATGGGTAGACCATGACCTGGTGAAGGAGGATACCTTTCATCCTGGATCACAGACGAAGTCGCGGGCAACAGCTAATTGTAAGATATTTTCATTATTTATCGAAATATTATCAAGTATTTATCGAAAGATTATCAGATGAGCTAACCACCCATGAATTAATTGTTTACTCTGTAATAAGCATTTATAGCTCTGATAAAAAGTACTTAACTCATAATTAAACGCGTTGAAATGGGGTTTGCAACTTTGCGCTATAAAGGTAGATAACACCTTAACAATGATAATAGCACTGCTTAGAAGAAATCCTTATAATCAATAGATAGTTCTTAAGCGTAGCCTTGTATCAAAATGACACACACCGTCTATTTGCCGTATTACAGCCATTTCATACAACTGTCAAGAAATGGCAGTTGTGATTTGAGTTTACGGACAATAATTTAAGTTGGATAGTACCTTTTGCTATGACATGGTGCCGAAACGCCCGAAACGTGGACATTGACGGTCGGGCTGGTCCACAAATTCAAGATCGCTCAGCGCGCTATGGAGCGAGCTATGCTCGGAGTTTCTTTGAAGGATAAAATCAGGAATGAAATTGTCCGGAAAAGAACCGGAGTTACCGACATAGCTTTCAGAGTAAGCAAACTGGAGTGGCATGTTTGTCGAAGGACCGATGGCCGGTGGAGCAGACGAGTCCTTGAGTGGAGACCGCGTTTCGGCAAGCGTAGTGTGGGACGCCCTCCAGCTAGATGGATGGACGACCTAAAGAAAGTGGCTGGGACGGACCAAATGCGGTTGCGGAAGGTGGAGGAGGTGTTGCAGGGTGTTGTGGCGCAGCCTGGGAGAGGCCTATGTCCAGCAGTGGACTGCAATAGGCTGAGTTGATTAAAACTAAGGGAAACTAAGGTAAGCAAGTTTAGCAAAAGGTACTCCTTTTGCTAAACTTGCTTCCCTTAGTTTACGAAATTGAAAGAACTAAAAAAATATAAGTCACTTAAAATGATAGGAAACATTCCCGCTAACTGCATCGCAGACGTTTATTAACGAGTACTTAGGCAAATTGATTATTATTATTATTATATCATGAAGAGAAACTAACAGCTCTTTGATGGTAGCTGAAGTGACAGCACGTAAATATGATGAACGATTACAATGTTCATGAATAGAACAGAAGGCCAATTCCCGTAATTAATAACGTTTAAAGTCTATTCGCAATCTAATTTCAGCGACAATCAATTTCCAAATCATGTCAAAAATATAGGGAAATTAGAGGTATTTTTGACAGACTAAGACTGAATAATTTTGATTTATTGACAGTTTTTCCTTACAAAAACTGTCGACGTCAATTTTATTTCACGCATAAAAGTACTAAATCTATACTAATCTATACTTCTATACTAATCTATAGGTACTAATATTCTATACTAATATATAAAGCTGAAGAGTTTGTTTGTTTGTTTGAACGCGCTAATCTCTGGAACTACCAGTCGGATTTGAAAAATTCTTTTTGCATTTGATAGCCCAATTCTTGAGGAAGGCTATAGGGTATTTAACATCACGCTATGATCTTTAGGAGCCGAGCAAAAAGAAAAAAGTCAGAAAGAACGCTAAGCAAAAACGAAGTAATAGCGCGGGCAGGCGATGCGATGCGACGGGGTGGGTCGGAGTAACAAGAAATTTCACGCGGACGAAGTCGCGGGCAGAAGCTAGTCATTTTTATAAAACTCCCTCGGCCTCTGACCTACCGCGTCGCATCGCAACGCCGATCGCGCTATTATTTAGTTTTCACTTAGCGTTCTCTTTCACTAAGGGTCGTAGCGTGATGTTAAAAACCTTCCTCAAGAATTGGGCTATCAAATGAAAAAATAATTTTCAAATCCTACTGGCAGTTCCAGAGATTAACGCGTTCAAACAAACTCTTTATTATATTAGTATACATACATAGATTGGAATTAAAAAGTACTTACTACATATGTTAGGCTGAAGACAAACCCGACACTTTCGAAAGTAAACTAACTTTACTATTTTACTTTAAAATTAATTAACTTAACAGTTAAACGCCTGTTATAATTATACTTATTAGCGTCAGATTATAAGTAAGCTGGCTTGAGCTGACTTGAGCGGAAACTGGAAAAGTAAAAGCGAGTATTCCAAGTATAAGTTAACTATAATATTTTCCGTGTTTTTATCCGAATAAGCTATTTATGATTTAAGCTTTATTATTCAACCGCAAAATAATGCTCAAATTGCTGTAGATCAGTGTTTTTCAACGTGTCGCGAGTGCGACCCACAAACCAAAAGATACCCAAAGTGACAAACTCGCAATCGATGTAAAAAATATGTCGGTTTTAGGTACAGACGCCAGCACATCGAGCTACTACAATCTGCCAAATTTCTTTAATAGATTTTCAACTTTAACCCTCAAGCATAAAGTTCAAAGTTGATTGGGAAAATTTGACAGTTTCGGGTAGCTTGATGTGCTGGTGTCTGTACTTAATTACTTATTTAGTCGATACCTAATAATGAAAATATGTACTTTAAAAAAAATAACTCAAAATTATTAAATATCTTATATTCGGAAGTCGGTGTCTTGGGATCTGTATTTTAGTTTTAGTTTTTTGCCACCGATTTCCGAAATTAAAGTTACTTATTTAATCATTTTGAGTTAATTTCTTTTTTTTTGAAGTCGATTTAATTTTTCAAATAACTTTTTAATTTCGTAATTTTTAGTTTTAAGGCTGCAGTCTTGCAAAATTCACTCGCGGCGAATTATTTGCGCAACTTTGTATTTTTTTTTTTAAACAAAGCAATGAAATAACATGAAATTTTATTATTGCACATAAATAACCACAATATAAGTAATAGCTAGTTATTTTTTTTAAGTTCATTTAGATGGGATAAGTTAGGTAAATGAAGCGTTAAATACAGCTCTTTCGCGCCCAACATCATTTCGAGTTCTGTTTGGGCGCTTAGTTTAGGGCAATGAAGAATTAATTTGGAAATCTGTTCAGCACATATTTATCTCAACATTCTCGTCTTCAAAATGTGCTGATTAGTTTTTTCTAATTATATTCCATTTTCTTAATTTAGACGCCACAATTTCATCAAAATTCTCTGTTTTTATCTCTTAATAAACGGTTTTTTTCATAATAACTATGCATCGTATGTATGTATTAATTAGATTATTTTAATGCCAAGAGTTCAATAAGCAAATACAAAAAAAAATAGCACCTAAATCACCTTACCCTAACAATAGTAATATTTTCAAAAGACCTACAAAAAAGGGGTTTATAAACAAGAATTGAGAGAGAAATTTCTTAGTGGCCACTGCACGGTCGGAGCGTTCAGACGTGTGGTCCACGACGAATTTTAACTGTTCCCTCTCGCTCTAACTTTGCTCCTGCTCTAACATAGGATGCGCATTGTTGTGTATCTAAAGTTGCTCTACTTTATTATTTTTTGTATATAATTTTTCGAGTTTTTTGTAAATATTTGTATATCAGTAATAGTTTTGTAAATATTTGTGTATCAGTAATAGTTTTGTAAATATTTGACTTCAAAATGGATCGTAAACGTAAAAAAAATATGCCTGTACAAGAAAAAGAAAATTGGCCTCAAACGTAGAATTGATGAAGAGAAATAGAATCCAAAGGTAAGTAGAACTGCTTACAGTATTCATGTTTAGGGCCTAACTACAAGGTCAAATTAAATTAGCTAGCGAGACTCCACAAACGTGATGGATATTGATATCTCAACACGATGAAACAGATTTTATCAACTCACACTTCAAGTAACAATACTACCAGCGGTCATTGGCCCCAAAAAAATCATCAAATCTTTATTTTTTGTATTTCGTCGTGTTTAGATAATATCGTATACAGGGTCAAATTAAATTAGATAGCGAAACTCCGCAAAAGTGTTGGGTATCGATATCTAAACGTGTGTGGGGGGCGTGAGTGTATGTGGGGAGGGCGTGATTATGTGTTGATAGATGTATCTGTATGAGGTATGGGGAGTGAGTGTGTGGGAGTGAGTGAGTGGGGGTGTGTGTATGGGGGGTGAGTGTGTGAAGGGAATGTATGGGGTGGGTTGTGTTTTTGGTGTTTATGTATGTATTAGATCGCTAGTCTACTATACTTTAGGGCTATTTAGACCAAAGTCGGATATCTTTTAGTACGATGATTTTTTACTAATAGGTACTTCTGAAAACTCTGTTAATAATTTATGACTTTTTTATTTTCACAGGTCCACTGCTGGCTCTCGGCAACCTTTTTCAGATGTTACCAACTTGTCAGAAGCTCGAAATAAATAAAGTAAATCGAAAAAAATAAAGTATATTATTTGAGCGTTATGCGGCATTTAAGAGAGCAAATTCGAAGAAAAAGGCCAGATTTGTGGAAAGAAAATTGTTGGATTTTGCACCACAATTATGCGCCTTCGCACAAGGCCATCTTTGTAAACAAATTTTTGACCAAAAGCTCAACAAATACATGATTCGTGATTATCGAGCAACCACCTTATTCACCAGATATGGCTCCAGCCGACTTCTTTCTTTTTCCTAACCTCAAATTACCACTTCGTGGCACCGTTTTCATTCGGTAAGACAAAGGAATATTCGCGGCGAGAACTAAACTCAATTCCGGAAAAAGCGTTTAAAAATGTGTTACCGAGCGCATACAACCTGAATCTCTTCAAAGAGAGAGTGAATAGGCTTCTTCTGGGTAAGCTCACTCCATCGTCGACTTTGTCTCTGTCACCTCTGAGCTAGACTAGAGTCAAAAGCAAACCAATTCCAAATTTAAAAAAAATGTTTTGATGATTGGATTATTCGTTGGCGTAAGTGTATCGTTTCTGAAGGAGCATACTTTGAAGGCGATAAAATATAAGTCTGCGATTAGCATGTGTTGGTGTCTGTGTTGTGTTGTGTCTGATGTGATGTGTAGTGTCTGTGTGAGCGATTTCATGGCGTTCTTTGGGACTAGCGCGTTTTTTTTTTCTTCCATTGAGGGAATTTTTCAATTTTGAATACAACCATCTCTCGACGGTTATATTGGGGTAGATTTCTGATAATTCTCGTGGTCTTGTGGGTGTTGTCATTTCACAAAGTCTGCGGTAAAAGACGTGGTTCTTATTTCTTTTTACTTTTTTCTCAATAGGTTGAATTATATTTATGGCGGGTCTTTTAAGGCGGGAATCAATTAGCTCAGGGAGCAGACAATGCAAATAAAATTTTGTCAATGGGCCTACCATTTTGTAGTGCCAGAACGTAGGGTCTCTTTTTATATTATTCGACTTTCATTGAGTAGTCCACTCCAGCCCATACGGCATATAAGCACATATCCATCTCCGTAATGTTTAATTGGCTCTGAGTATGGAAATAATAGACGTGGTTTTTGTCAATCGCAAACGTATTTCTCCTAATGTTACATTTCCATTTTTTTTTCTTTTATCGTTTCTTCAGATTGCATATTTTTTGCAGAAAGTGGGCATTTTACTTCTACCAGTCCTGTTTTTCCATCTTTGTGTTTATAAATACCATCGGGACTGGCTCCTAAATATTGGACTGTTTGTTTAATATAAAGACCGCAGCTGGCAATTGTGACGTTTTCCTGCAGAGATAATGCTTTTTGTCCATTATCTCTACCATAATAATATGTGATCGAAACTTTGGTCTATCGTCTGTTTCTGTAGTTCATCTCTTTTTTGGTCAGAAGGTTCCGTTTATTTAAGGAGTTATTTTTTTGTCATCTGAAAATCTTCATCGGTCGTAACTTGTTTTTTGATATTACTATCTAGCATGAACGAATTTATATAAAAACCGGAGGCGCGAAGGAAGAGCAACCCCCGCCAAGGTACCATCCAAATATAAATAAATATTGATTATTACTTAGTAGAGCAACTTTCCGACCGTGTCAAATATCGCTAGGTAGGATGAATGCGGGGACTGCAGGGAGCCCGGGTGCAGACGCACGGCGCGTGGACTCGCCGCACGCGATTCTTAAATTGTGCAATAGAAGACTAGGCCCTTAAGTAAAAACTGGAATATTTCTTTGTAATAAGTAGGTAATAGTTTTGTTATAAATATTGCACTGGAAATTGACCAAGGTTTTGAGATGATTTCCCTTTGACACTACACCCGTAGCTCGTATCTATAAGCCAGGCCGTCACACTTACACGTGTTAGTGCATACCTTGAAAATTACTGAATCGATTTTGATGAAACTTGCACTGTTCCCTAATTTGAAGTAAATGTAAGCCAATAAAAAATATGGTCACGATCCGATTAATAATTGCGGAGAAATGCGTGGACAAACATACATACATCTATACAATTTTGTAAACCTAATAGATTATCATATGTGAATATAATGTAGTTCCAAAAATATTACATACATACATAATATGTGTCGAATTGACAACATCCTTTTTTTTGAAGTCGGTAAAAAAAACAAGTTGGAAACATCGGAGGGGCCGCGCTATGAAAAAAGTTGAAAAACAATGCTGTGTCACCTAGATTACTTAGTTGCAAGTTACAACTTATAGTAGGTATGATAGTGAAGACTTACAGTTACTGGTTTTTTATTTTAAAAAAATAGCCGCTACTGAATCATCAAATAATATGAGCTGCTTAGGTCGACGATAGGTGACTCTACTCTATCGGCTCAAATTCTCAACTTAGCTAATAACAATGCACATATTTTGCAGAATGTCACTCTGACGAATGCCAAAAACCCATATATATAATAGGAAAGTCATCCTGTCACATGATTTCATTTATCATATAGACAGATGTTCTGTCGTGAAAATGGGCCAGATGATATTTTAAGCGCGATGGTTTGTGAGGAACTGTGTGGAACGGTATGAAGCACCGATAGTTCCAACGAAAACAGAAACAACACAGGTTGTGCACTACATGACCTAAAGCGCGGTCACTGTCGGACTGCTTCGAAAAGAAAGAGAAGCGCGATGACACAATCACACAACGCTGCCAATTTATTGCAAAATATAAAGCAATTATCTATTTACAAAAATTATATTTTACAAAAAAATTAAAACCTAACCCCCTTACTAATAAACGTATTATATAAGATGAATAGTTACACACCGATTTCTCTCTTTCAGTCGTCAGTAATTTGACTTTCGAAAGAAGAAGGTGTGTTGTGTGTGTTTATTAGTAAGGGGGTATTACGTTAATATGTTGCTTGTAGAATAATCAGACAAAAAATCAGAATTATTGCATGTTTATTAGTAAGTATGGTTAGAGGTGTCTTCGTGATCTTCTTCTATATCGTATCAAATTAGTTGTATTATGTTTTCAACACACTATCTAGTTAGATAGTGTATTGTTCTTTTTTTCAGGATATATGCTATTTACTAGTTAGTAACTAGCATATATCCTGAAAAATATCATATATTTTTCTTATTTTGTTTACTGTAGTCGATCATATACTTTTAGGTATTATAAAACTTGCGTTTAGGTCCTGTAGTCCCCTTAAGTACTGAGAATAATGAAAAAGATAGCGAATTTTATTAATTAATTTTTCCAAATCTTTTTCTAATCATGTTAGGTTCCGCTTCTACTAGCTATAGTCCGCGCGGAAATACATAGTTGGCCGCGCCTTAGGTATGTGAGCGGTGGGACGGAGGGGCGGGGGCGCTTTTTCATTACTCAGTATGGTGCGTTGCGAACAATAGGCAACCCGCCGTCCGCACACCCGTCCCCACCCAAGGCGCGGCCAACTAGTTCCCCGCGGACTATAGTAAACAGATGCGACTAAATATTACTTGATAAATTAATAACGTTCATGATGTTTTTGATGTGCGTACATCAAAAACGCCTAGGGATCAAGAACGTTTTAGCTAGTTACTAGAAACAGGTTCTTTTTTTAATTATATTTTTTGTAATTTCTATGGGTACTTTTTTTTTAGTAAATTTCGTCATTTCAAAAGGGAATAGTTTTTGAATTTCGGTCAAAAGATGAAAATGTTTACAACGGGTTTGTGGCCAAATCATTAAAATTTCTGCCATACTTCTGAGTGGAATCAATATGAAAGAACGTTACTCGTATTATGGAGAGAAGACGTCATTTGAACCGAGAAGAAATGAACAGAGCCGTGGGAATGTTGGAAGCTGTTTCTCGGCAACGTGCTATGGTAATCGCTCTGGGCACCACGCAGTGTGTTATAAGTCGACTTTGGACACGTTACCGCATCACTGGCAGCGTGACGGAACAACATGGAGGACGAGCTCGCATCACCACACGCAAACAAGGTCGTTACATACAAATTACTGCTTGACGAAATCGTACAATGACCGCGATGATGTTGGGTACGAGGCTCCATAGCTCTTCAGGATATTACTAAGCGACCAAACCATAAGAGATCGCTTGCATGAAGTCAATCTTCGTTCCCGAAAGCCGCTATGTATACCACCTATTGAGCCCCACAATCGCAAACCCCGTTTACAGTGGGTTCGTGAACACAGAAATCGGGCAGAAGAAGAGTGGCGTTTTGTGTGTTTTTTTTTTACGAATTTCGATTTGGTATGAGGCCAGATACTAGGCGTACTTACACGGCATTGTAGGAACCCTGGACGCCAAGAACGTTTAAAATCATGCCAGGAAGTCCATGCATACAGTGGTGGCACAATCATGATACGGGCGGGTATTTAGACCACCGAAAGAACCGAACCGATTTAAGCAATCACAATGCGCACATTTACGCTAAAACGATTGTATCAGATATTTTCATTCCTTTTCGACCCAATTTGGTGCTTAATTTCTGCTTATGCATGATAAAGCACGTCCACACACTGCCAGAGTCGTTGCAAATACACTTGCCGCAGCTAATATCAACGTCCTACCATGGCTTGCTCAATCGCCAGACTTAAATCCCATTGATCACGCATTGGATATGCTTCAAAGAAGAGCTCTGCCAAATATGGATGTCGTACACACACCAGAAAATCTTTTTCGCCTGTTACAACGGACGTGGGAGGCCATTCCGCAACATGATTTAGATGAACTCATATTGAGTAAGTATGCCGAATCGCTGCGAATGTGTTATACGCGTTAACGGCGGAAACACAGTAGTAGTCTGTATTTCCACCGTTAATGCGTATAACACAATCGCATTGTATATTTATGATGATGATTGATGATTATAGGACTCCCTTTTCCGTACTTAGACTCCCATTCGGTCCGCTGTGCGTGGGGATTCTAGCTAACAGAGCCAGCCTAGCTCCGCCCAAAAGCACAGAAACTTCCTGGGAGATTCACAGGCTTTGCGGAGCGACCTCATTGTTCCGAGGATTTCTGCACGTTGAGAAGCCAGGGCCTCGCATTCCAGGATGACGTGGGCGGCTGATTCCTCGGCGTCAAGGCAGCCCCTACAAAGGGCGCTGTCTGTGGCGCCTATGTTGGAAAGATGTTTGTTGAGGAGGTTATGGCCCGTGGTTGTTTCTATTATTATTCTAAGGTTATTTCTACTCAGGCTGAGAAGTTTTTTGGTTAATCGCGGGTGTGTCATTGGTAAAGCCAATTTTGACTGTCTACAGTCTGCTGCCCGTGACCATTTGTTGTTATGGAGTTCGGTCGATTTTAGGCGAATCCATGCACGAAATTGTGAGAAAGGCAGAGGGAGAAGTGGGTACGGGCCTAGCGTCTTCATATTAGAGCCTCTCTTCCCAAGTTCATCTGCAGCATCTTTGCCCAAGGATCCACTATGCCCTTTGATCCACTGGAGAGTAATACGATTGAACGAAGATAAACTCTCCAGAGCTAGATGGCACTCAAAAATTAGTTTGTTGTTAGTTTGTTTGCTTTCTAAAGCTTTGAGCACAGATAGGCTGTCGGATAATTTAATGCCGTAGTTCCGGATGCCTAAGTGCTTTACTGCTGTTGCGGCTTGTGTTAAGGCAACACATTCGCATTTAAAGATCGAACTGTGTGTGCCTAGTGGTATGTGAAAGTTAATCATTGAGGTCAAGGTAGTGTACGCCAGCACCTGAACCGTTTGTATATTTATTTTACGTATTTAAAACCTTTAAAAGCTTTTTTTTTATGTTTTTATCACATTTTAATGTCAGGTGAAGAATCCAGCTTAAGCAAAAATCGCGAAGTCTTTATTAATGAGAAATCAGAGAGTACTTTGTCTATCTAGACATACGAAAACATTTTATTTAATCAATCTAAATCCATCCATCTGCCTAGCCTTTTCCTAACTATGTTGGGGTCGGCTTCCAGTCTAACCGGATGCAACTGAATACCAATATTTTACATGGAGCGACTGCCTATCTGACCACAACCCAGTCACTGGGTAATACGATATCCCTTGGTAAGACTGTTTGTCAGATTTTCGGGCTTCTGAAGACCCGTAACGACTGTCAAAAATACACGAATGACAGCCGTGGTCAATGGCTTAACGTTAATCTAAATATACATTATTTATATTAATATACATATTTTATTTAAATTCAATAGGGCAATAAAATATATTTTTAATACAGTTGCTCAAAAAGTGGCGTATTGCAGGGACGTATAGCGTTCGGCATGTGGGCTATTACATACTCGTGCTTTTTCTTTACCTTTCCCGAACTCGTGCGTTCTCTTTCCCAACTGTCAAAATAATGTCTATTAAAAAGAAAAACCTACCATGAAGTTTTTACTACAAAAAAAAATCATAGAATTTTTATGATTCATGCAAATACGTATATTTCTAAAAAGAAGCTACTAATTTGTTTCAATATCAGATTTAATGATTTGATTGAATGAGTTAGGTTAGGTTTCATTTCATTTCATCTCATTAAATTTCATTTTCATTTCATATCAATAAAAAATTTCTACTGAAGACTTGGCTGTATGGGCAAGTTCCCTTTGCCTACCAGAATGGGCGAAGAAAAAAAAATCTCTGCTTATATTCTAAGGTTGGCGCCATTAGTTAGTTGAGTTTACTGTGTTTTTATTATTTTATTAAATTGCTTCATTTTTTCGCAACTGTAATAAAAATAGTCGTTCAGTACACGTGCGAAACCGTCATTGCAACTTGTTCCGACTGTCAACCCTCGCCTTCGGCTGCGCCTCGGCTCGGGTAGACATTTGTCGGAACTCTTTGCAATGACAACCTTTCCGCACTTGTAATGAAATATACTATTTTGAAATAAGTACCTTGATCCTTAGACGTCTCATCCTTACACTTTTGATGTGTGTACGTATTCAATTATTTTTATTGTTTTCTGTATGAATAAAAATGAAATGCTGTTTGTTGGTAAGCGCATTACTTGTCCAAGACAGGAATGCCTTTGCGTTTCAATAGGAGTTTTGGATCTAAAGGTAACATGGGGTCTACGCAACACGGCACGAAGTATAAACAGCTGTCTAACTGGCAGAACTCGGACTTTGGAATATAATTGGGATGTTGGAAAGTCCCTACGCTTAAAATGCATTAATTTTAGGATAGCCCTTTGAGCTTGTCTTACGGCAATTAAGGAGGTTTTACACCCCAAGCAGAGACGCAGCACGTGATTATAGATTGACAAATATTCTAAGACAATAATAGCACAGTTTCTAAATCAGCAGCAGTGGCGAAGGTTCCATACTTACTACTAGATTCCTATCGACTTCCCTTTGAAAAATGGGACCGTCAGTATTCTATAAACAAATAATTTAATAATATTAAAGATATCTCCTCCGGCTTACCTCTTACAAAAACTGACCCTTCGCTACTGATCAGTAGATAGCCTTATTAGTTTCCTGGTCTGCAAGGACAGGACTTCAATACGAGGTTGAGAGCTTCACCTATAGTTAATGTGAACCCCTAGATATTTGTTTGGTACCAGAGATAATATGAGGGGACAGTTTACTGTGTCGTGCTTTTTTATGTGCCGATTTTAAATAAAAGATTTGACTTTTACATTGTTGGAGCTCTGTAGTAGTCTGTCGCTTGTAGGTATAAACTACCTGCGTTGGTCATTCATTCATTAACTAAGCAAAACGTGTTATTCAACCATGGTTTGATTGACACTTGTCAGGTAAGCATAACTTGTTTACAAAATAACAAGCATGTAGTAACAAATAAAATAGAACATGCTCCTTGGAACAAAACCAATGTTACAGAGGATCGTGACCCAGTTATTAGACTAAGGAGGAGCCACAGAAGCAAGGTTAAAAGTAAAGAGAAGAACTGACAAGTTAAGTGACAACCCATCACTGAATACACAATACAAATCAGTATACATATACAATACATGATATAAGATCATTGATCAGAATTTAATCAACTTTCAGTAAACCTTTAATTATTTCCAAATATTTTTTTTAGAACTGAACACTGATTGTAATTTTTTTTTTTAATAATTACTATTTGAAGATGTACCTCACTTTGAAATGTCTCAGTAACAGTATCTTTCACAAACTTGTAATATGGAAAGAGGCTGCCGTAACTCCTGGGGACTCGCAAGGGCAGCATGAGCGGCCGGCGCTCGGCCACCGGTGTGGAAGGACCAGGTACTCTACTCCAAGACATAGCTTCACAGTAATCACAACACTAGTCCGATAACTTCTAACAAAATACATTGTGTGCCATCTCCACATTTGCTTTACTTGCGAAAATACAATTACGTATGATTAAAACACCAATAGTGTCACTGGATTTATCGATTTACACTGAGGGTATAACAAAAATAATTATTAAACTTATTCAAAGGACAGTAATGCTCAAAGGATAAACGTTGCCTACAGACGGCATCAAACTGAGCTCAGGCATGATTGATAAGATTTGTTTACGAGGAGTGCTTATCAAAATTATCTGTGTAGTACATATTTGTTGAGTCCTGGGGCTTCGTATTTACTAAGGTAAAATAAGTGATGCATGTTTTTATCATTACAAGGTTTTAAATTAATATAAGAAATTGATTATTTGATGATAATTAGGAGTTAGCAAAACGTTCGTGATAAAAAAAAACAATTAAATAGATAAAATGAGAGAAGAAATAATAAAAATATTGTCCTGCTCTGAAAAGTACTAGTAACGCCATCTGGTGAAACTTCATAGAATTACAGAGTTAAAATTGTATGTGGAATACAACGAACTGATGCGCGTGAGCAACTTCAGACATAGGGCAGCCGTTGACTGTGTTAGTAATAATATTATAGATGGCGCTGTTCACAATCACAACAAAAATTAACCTTGGCACAGACTATGCCGATATCCACGGATAAAAATCTGTTTTCTTGAAATATGAAATTATGAATCGTGTCTCTTTGCCCCACGTGTCTAGATAAGAGCAATAATATTTATAGATGTGACAGATAGTAGGTCCATTATCATTATCTTACGAGTTGATAGATTACCTAACTTGATGCTTTAGTACGATTACACACATAAATGTTGATTTCACGCGACATTTCTATATTATTTATTATCAATAATATTACAATTTGTAGGAAGTGTGTAAAAAACATATTTTGTCAAAATTGTCGAGTCAGTCCTTGATTAATCGAATGTCAAGTATGCCACCACGACCACGAGAACAACTAAGAAAAATACAATGAACAATTGATTTTCCTCTTCTTGACTGATTTGAATTTACTGTTTGTACCTACTTACTTACATACAAAGCGGATGCAAAGCGAATAATAAAACTCATCTACACTGGGTAGATATTAAGCATATATTTGAACAAGATTTACTTACTACTCCCTTATTAATTAACGTTGTATAGCGTCTGTATAGTTACACGCTTTGTCTTCTTCTTTCGAAAGTCAAATTACTGACGACTGAAAGAGAGAAATCGGTGTAACTATTCATCTGATATAATACGTTTATTAGTAAGGGGTAATTGTTTAAAAGATGGTAAGTAGGTAGGTAAAATACTGAGTGACTGGAATGATATATCTGACTACTCTTTCATGAACAATTCTTTGAAAGAATTTTTAAATTGTCATTAGGCATAGAAATTTTATTGTCTTATCGTTTTAAATATTAACTAGTCATGAAGGAATTAAGAACTTGTATAAGTACATACATCTCAGTCATATGCTTGTAGGTTGTATTGAATTTACTGGCTATAAATTATTCTCGGCGGTACCGATATCATAAAAGATAAGATTCTTACCAAGATAAGTGCCTACATAATATCCAGGAACGGTAAGAAGGCGAAAATATCGCCAATATTTATTGTGTCAGTGTGTCTATTGCGAAAGAGAGAGTTGGATTCCTATAACAAGCAAAAAGGATTTTTTATTGGTTACAAAATATTCATAGTAAATGGAAGCAGATTTGATCACCAAGAAAAATGAATTTACAGTGTAGTGTAATGTGTTTAGTGGGGCAGTTTCAAAGAAGCAATATTAATAAACGCTATCATTCAAATCTCAAATCGTTTTGATAACGCACAATGGCAGAAAATCAACAGCACAGTAACAAATGAACTATACTTAATATAACTGACGATAACTTTAATTTTCAATGAAATATTTCAACAATTTATTATGATTAATTACTAACTATGCAGCAGATTGTTTGATTTTTGCCAACATTGACAATGGGCATATTTAGAAGGCGAAAAAGATCCGGCTCTATCCAAATGTAAACAGATATATGTATTACATAATAAAAATAATATTAATTGATCATAATAGAGAGAGGCACTTGTACTCGTTTACACCGACGAGCCTTGTAACTGTAAGGAAACGAAGCCGAAAGCTTATAAGAGTTAAGTCACGCTTTCGACATTTTCGAGTTAAATGGTTTTGTATAGGACCAAAATAACAATTTTACTTTCTGTTTACTGATGCGATAAGTACTAATCTTTTAGCTCAGTGAGAGTCCGCAGTTCCGCACCAATCAAATAAGAATGAAGGACGGCGTTGCGCGCTTGGCAACATATCAATATAGAAAAGGGGTTCCTCAAGGATATATCCTTGACCCCCTTTTAATAATTGTGCATTTTACCATACGGTAAGGTCGCAATGAAGCGTAGCCAAGAAATAAGTTACGCAAAAATTAACTTCAAGTCATTACGACTAAACCTTCATGAATTAAACAACGAAATATTATCTAAACAGTGTCAGAGAAACGATTTGATTGAAATCAATAGCATACAAAAGCAGTGCTTGGTTTCTTGTAATCAGCTTATTTCGGCTATATAATTTAGAGCGTAGCCTTTACAGAGCTCTAATGGTTCTTACATAACGTGTGAGAGTAATATTTTATGTCCGCTCTAATGACCGTACGTTTTAAAGCAAAATTCATATTTACTAGACGCGTAATTATGACTGTCGAGACGATTAAAAGCGTTTACAATTCACACATTTCCCATGCAAATAACTTTGATCTAAAATGGTGACGTTAAACTAGGCAATCGAATCAACGCCAACAGGATTTACATTACTCATATGACACGTCTCCCAAACCGATTAGTAATTCTGAACGTGTAGTTACTGTAGTATTTTCGTTTAGTAATTTTGCAGTTTGCAAAAGGACTTTGTGGTAACTTCAACTTAGCGTATAGATAATAAATAAGCAAATTACTGCGTAGCGTTCTGCAACACTGTGGGTATTGCAGACGATAACCCACATTGCTCACTTATCATCAGACGGTGAAATAAGATAGTACAATAATGCAAAATAAGCATTACGAATTAACAATACTAAACAACAACAAACTTAGTGTTTTCCGAAGAATTATATTAAATCAAACCAATCGTGTTCGTGGGGAGTCGTGATGATGTCATAATCAGGAATAATGACACATAAAGCTAGATAACGCAAAGACCTTGGGCGCTTAGTAACTGTTCAAACAACCACTAAGCGCTGCTTGGACGATTCAAACGAACTTATTTACACAATTACGAAACCTAACCTAGTCTGCATCCATCCTAAGGTTGTCTTTAAAAAATCGCTCTTAGCGATAAGACCGCCCATTGTGTCACCCTTTGTACAGACGCCAGCACATCATCAAGCTACCTGAAACTGTCAAATTTGCCCAATCAAGTTTGAACCTTGTGCTTTAGCAATAAAGTTGAAAATCTATTAAATAAATTTGACAGATTGTAGTAGCTTGATGTGCTGGCTGGCGTCTGTACAGTTTCTATATTTATGTCTGTAATTTATATGGTGTACATAATAAAGAGTTTTCTATTCTATTCTATTCTGAGGATCGCAGTTGACAAACCTAACCAAAACAACGGTGAATAAGTTTATCAAAGGGACTATTAGAGTATAAATTGAACACGACATTAGAAGATTTGGCAACACCCGGACACCTACCTCTTAAATTACACATTTTATGTCGGCATCATATAGATTAATTTGAGTACACTAAACTAATTTAACTTTGTGGAGCATTATAAAGATAGATTGGTTGACGCATAGGTATATAGTTTTTGCATGTTTATTAATACCAGAACTATTACTAAGTTCAAGTTCAAACTTCCTAAATACATATTATAATGAAGCATTATATTCTTCGCTTCGAATAAATATTTAACTACATAATATTATGACATCAATAAACCTAGATATAATTTAACATTTCATAAGATGTGTGTGTTTGATTATTTGTTCATGCAAATTCATGTTTAGATGATTCACAATTACAAAATAATAAAATGCTGCGTGGTTTCTCCAGAATCATTTTTTTTTAACTAAGGAAACTAAAATGTCTAGATCTCAAACATCGACAACAAAGAGGAGAGAGTCAAGCTACGTAGGAATTTGATACGGAAATAAAATTTCAAGAAATATCTCGGCCTATTATTCAAATAAATAAAGTTCTCCAGACTGTATTTCGATCCACGGCGGCCAATCTCAACGGAGACTAGCCTTCGGCGCGGGAGATTTTATAGTGCACAAGTGTGCGCGCAGAGACAGGTGCACTCCCTCTTCCCCCACTCTCATAGTCCGATGGGACGGCAATCCGAATAGACCGGAGAGAGATCCCCGAGAACTGCCCCGTTGGTCTCGTGGTCGCAAGCGCAACTGCTGAGCGTGAGGTCCTGGGGCCTATTATTTACTGTGGTGTCAGAGCCATTATTATATTTTAATTAAATTTTATTTTTAAATAAAACTAAGTCTAAGTGTGTAGGTATGTATCACATTCTGTCACTTGTTACCAAGACATTCATGAGGCGTCAAGTACTCAAGTTGAATCCCGGGAATATAGCGTACAATGGAAGAGATCTACACTCAGCATCAGATTGGGTGGATGCGGGTTGAAGAAGAAGAACATCTTAGTGAAATTGAAAAGATGATATGGCTCAACAAGAGATGAAAGAAATGATGGCCGGCAAGTGACAAATAAGAAGACCATGCTGCGCCAATCACAAATAAATTGTGATATGGGCAGGAGGATGGTGACATGAGGCACTTTCGTTGTACCTATAGCCAATAGAAATCCAAATAGCTATGGATGTAGTTGTAAGTAAGAGGTTGGGTGCTTCAAGGTAAATGAAATGCATGTATGTACCTTTAAAATATCATACCTGTCCATCAAGCAGCTGCCAACGTCCAGCCAAAGAATAACGAGGAATGAGGAAAGATCTATACATTATTACAATAGTCTTTGATGGTTTGTTATGACTGAATTTCACTGTGAATATTAAATGTGATAAAATTAGCGATGGGCCGAACGTAGTTTGATCCGAACTTCGGGCGAACATTCTGTGAAAATAAAAGTTCTGCCGAACTTCGGTTATTTTCACCGCGCTTTCTCGAGAGTTGTATAGCCTCCTGGAGGCTCCGTGTATATTCTGAACAACTTTTATCGGAGACAGGAAATTTAGATATACATATACGAACAAAAACATAACACTCTTGCCAGATAACGCAGAATGCTTGGTGTTTTTGCACCATAACCTGCCCTAGGTAAGTTTTAATACTAATAAGTAACAAGATTTCATTTAACACTGTTTTAAAAATTAAAAATAGTGATTTATAGCGATATTATTTCAATGTATAGATGTCAAAATTCTGATAATGTTTAGTATACATTTATTTGTTAAATAGTCAGCACCAAACAAACAATAAATAAATGCTTATGATTAATTATTTTACTGTTTTAGTTTTATTATTTTTGTGAAAACAGTTGAGTTAATTTAATATTAGTTTAATATTTTTCTTTTAACTACGTAGTAATGTTATCATTAATAACTACAAAACCGATCACAAAGGACGTATTTTTTGCTTAGAACCAAAACAGTGCAGAAATGTTGTATGAAATCTCACGGTTGCACAGTGTTTTATTTAGATATAAATTTACCACAGAGATTTAATGTCTCCTATTAAGTTTCATTGTAATATTATAAAATGTATGCATTAGATCAAAATACTGGCTGAAAATAAAAATCGGCTGAATAAATCCAACTTTGTGAAAAAAAAAACAAATGGCGCGCATTTTGTACCATTGTAAAACTTTGATACCTCATATTTAGCAAGAAAATATTAAAAAAATGAAAATAGCGATAGCGATATGAATGCAACTCCAGAAAGTATAAAAACAGCTGCAAATGAAATTGTTAATAACTTTTTGCCGCAAATTCGCGGGATAAATATTTATACGTAAAAGCTTAGGAAAACTTTGTTTTCATTAACTTGTGTTTTTATTTTGAGTAGGTATATTTTATCACGGTAGGTAGATTGAGAGAAAAGTAGATTACCTACGCACCTTGCTAAAGTGAGTAATTAATGCACTCGTGTTAATTTAGTGCCCTCGCATGCGCTCGGGCACCAAAATAATTCTCGTGCATTAATAACTCACTTTGCGCTCGATGCAACAATCTACTACTATTCTTGCATGTTCGACATTTGAACTGAATTTCGGCTGAAGTGCTGAATGTGAACCTTTTTTCGGCCCATCCCTAGATAAAATACAATTAAGACAATAAGCTATTCTAGCCAATGAATTCTACCTACTGTGCCTAGGCCGCAAACAAATCAGGCACTCCTTATTTGAATGCGTCATTTCTAAACGAAGAAGTACGCTTGGTAGTAGGAGGGCCCATGACAATCATTTTTGGCTTATCGTTTCACGACCAAACCCGTATAACATCGATAGATTTGGTTATTCTGAATCCAAAAAATCTAACTTCAGAAATTTTCCACGTCACACACGTCACAGTTTCATAGCAATCTGACTGATTTTCAGAATGTATTTGAACAAAAGATTTTAGAGGTGTTTCTATCCAGCGAGGCCCCGCGAGCTAGGCTCATAAAACTAGTGGCAATGCTTTGTTTGTTCAAAGTACCTCATGAATTTATCAACAAGGTCCAATGTACAGACGCCAGCACATCAAGCTACTACAATCTGTCAAATTTCAAGTTCAAGTTTTTTGAGTTTTGAGTTTTATCACGATAAATCGCCTCATCTATCCAGCTGGGCCCTCGGGTGTATTGCGCTCGTAATACATAAAAAAAAATATTGATCGCACCTACTTTACCGCTCGATTCATGTGTTAAATTCTAGGAATTTTGAACAGGAGAAATTCAGGAAGAAAGTTTTGTCTTTCCAGCAGGGCCCTTTGTAGTTAGAATGAATACGAACAGAAAAACGTATTATTTTAATGTACATATTACCAACTAGCCTCTGCCCGCGACTTCGTCCGCGTGAAATTTCTTGCTCCCCCAACCCATCGCATCGCATCACCCGCCCGCGCTATCATATCGTTTTCTCTTAGCATTCTTCCTGACCTTTTTCTTTTTGCTCAGCTCCAAAGAGTCCTGGCGTGATTAAGCTTTCCACATGGATTGGACAATCTAATGCAAAAATAATTGATAATTCCAGAGATTAGCGTGTTCAAACAAACAAACAACAGTTTGTATTTCTGTTCTATTAACTGCTAAAGGTAACTTTATTTAATAATAGCTGTGCCCCGCCGTTTCACCCGCGGTAATTTCAGGAAAAAACCTACTAAAAACTTGTTGACAAAAAAAAACAACCGATTTCCAAAAAAATACAAAGTGAAAAATAACTTTAATTTCGGAAGTCGGTGTCGTTGGTTCTGTATTTTCATTTTTTGACACCGACTTTCGAAATTAAAGTTATTTTTCACTTTGTAGTATTTTTTTTGGAAGTCGGTTGTTTTTTATTTTGAAGTTTTTATTTTTCACTTTTTAGTTGTACCTGCCTACCCCAAACAAATTCATATAACACTACTTGGTATGTGAATATCAGTGACAGGAAGCTATTGAACACATATGCCTACCCCTTTCAAAGGTACAGGCGTAATGTTATGTTGTGTGATTGCGTAAACAATGCATACATATGCTATAGCAGCAATCGCGGTTGATTTGCTGGCATTTATTGAAGAGTTCCGTTGTCTGTCTCCGAAACTCATCATCAGATCTTTATGAAATTTAAATTGGTCCTATTTAAATTTCATAAAGATCTGATGATGAGTTTCGGAGTAAAAATATTTCCGGAATAAAAATATTTCGAACAAAAAAAAAATTTGCAAATCCGTCTGTCTATACATATTATATGAGGGAGTTATGCCCGAATATACATAAAAAATAAAAAATAGAAACATCCGAATTGAGAACCTCCTCCTTTTTTGAAGTCGGTTAAAAATATATTCCATTACTTTAAGAAATTACTTAAGATTATTACTTATACATGTAAACTATGCGACTATATTACTTGTAAACTATGCAACTCCTAAGATATTCATTGAAATCAAATGATGTCAAGGGCAATTTTATTCAAAATTAAATACTTGTGATGAATAACGTATTTATTTTGATAAGGATTAATATCATGTTTATAAAAAAAAACCTTCGCAAATAATGTATTAGTTTAGAAGAAATTTGATTACCATAAAAAAGGTTATAGTGAGTAAACCTTAAAAGATAGACATGCATATGCTGTCGCGGACTTTTTTTAGAACTTTTAAAGGGAAACAATTCCGTCATACATGATTTTTGCGTAACTTTAACCGTTTACGCAGCGTACGCAACGAAAGCTCTCAAAAGGAATATTTTTTTCCCGTTTTTGCATCATTTTTCATTGATGATCCGCTCCTATTGGTCGTAGCGTGATGTTATATAGCCTATAGCCTTCCTCGATAAATGGACTATCCAACACAAAAATATTTTTTCAATTCGAACCAGTAGTTCCTGAGATTAGCGCGTTCAAACAAACAAACAAACAAACTCTTCAGCTTTATTATATTAGTATAGAAGTATAGATACACACATCAAAAGTGTCTAGGGATCAAGCATTTTTATGCGGATTTCTTGAGATTGAGATGTGGCTTTGTAATAAATTTATGATTTTATAAATTTATATGGATCCTTTTTGGTGCATTTCATAATTTGAAACAGGAACTGTTAATCAAATTCGAGTAAAAGATGAAAATCAGCTGTCAATATTTTCCCTATAAAAACATACAACGCATTGAAGACATTATTAGTAAAACCAACGTTATTATGGAGCGGCGACGTCATTTAAGCAGGGAAGAAATGCTCAGAGCCGTGGGAATGATAGAAGCTGGTTCCCGGCAACGTACTGTGGCTTTAGCTCTGAATACAAGTCAGAGTGTTATCAGTCGACTTTGGACACGTTACCGAAGCACTGGTACCGTGGCTGAGCGCCATGGAGGACGGTATCGCTGCACCACACGGAGACAAGACCGATACATTCAAATCTTAACTCGAAGAGCTCCAACAATAACCGCCATGATGTTAGCCGTGAGGCTTCATCACTCTTCAGGGAACTTAATTAGCGACCAAACAGTCAGAAACCGCTTGCATTAAGTGAACCTTCATTCCCGAAGACAGCTACGGGTACCACCTATAGCAATGCACAATCGTAGGATTCGATATCAATGGGCTCTTGAACACATAAATTGGGCAGAAGAACAATGGCGTTTCGTGTGCTTTTCTGATGAGTCTCGTTTTGGTATGAGACCGGATACAAGACGTATACGACACTGGAGAACCCCTGGACGCCAACAGCGATTAAAATCCTGCCAGGAAGTCCATCCTTATAGTGGTGGAACCATCATGGTATGGGCGGGTATTTGGATCGGCGGAAGAACTGAGTTGATTTGGATCAGAGGCAACCTCAACGCTCAAATTTATGCTGAGACGATTGTATCTGACGTCATCGTTCCTCTACAAGTGCAAATCGGTCCCTTATTTCAGTTAATGCATGATAATGCACGACCGCACACCGCAAGAGTTGTAAGACAGACTCTCGCCGCAGCTAACATCAATGTCCTGCTCTGGCCTGCTCAGTCGCCAGACTTGAACCCGATTGAGCATGCATGGGATATACTACAGAGAAGAGCTCTGCCGAATATGGAGGGTATCCAGTCGCAAGAAGACCTTTTTTTGTTGTTGCAACGAACATGGGCGGCCATTCCACAGCGTGATTTGGATGAACTCATTTTGAGTATGCCAAACCGATGTTCTTGTGTTGTTAGTGTTCGTGGTAGAAACACGGATTATTAATTGTTTAAGTTACCCAATAAAATTTTAAAGAAAACTGTTATTTCAGTCTTTTTTTCGAACTTTAATGTTAGTGGTTCAAATGTCAAAAATCCCTTTATTAGGAAAATGGCAAATTTCTTTATTAATGCAAAGGTGACTTGGTTTATCGTTACTGTGACAAACGAAAACACTTTATTTGATGAATCCCTAAAGAAAATTTTAATTAATATCAATCAGGAGAAAAGTTATTGCAAAAATATATGTTGATCCCTAGACACTTTTGATGTGTGTAGTTAAATCAAACGTTCAAGAACTACAAATAAAATTCAAAATTTGTATATTAATGCTTTTTTAATCTTTCCTATCATCGTCCTATCCTTAACAGAATAACACAGATTGGAAGAAGTTAAATAGCAAACAATGTTTGCTATTCATGTATAATATAAAAATTATAATTAAAATAATCTGTTCATTGAAGTAATAAACATATTTAAATTAATGAGTGCAAATAAAAGCAAATTTATCAATTAAATTATAGATTTCATTTCACTCCTTCCTTCCTCCTTTCTTTCCTCCTTCTTTCCTCCTTCTCCTTCATTCATACAAAACATTAATAATTCAATAAAAATAATTAAATTTTATTCATAAAAGTATGCAATCATTTCATTAATGTTTTGTTATGATGTTGTCACGTTAAACTATCGTCCGTAAATCGGCTTTACAGACAACCAATTTTTTTCTAGTATTATTCATACACACAGTACAATAAACAACTATTATTAATAATAAAAACCACGTCTTTACTTGGAATTATACAAACTAACAAAACACACATGCCCCGAGGTTTTAACACCAGCGTACCTACCGTTTAATGATTCATGAACCGCCTATAACTACCTACCTCACTCGTGTTTATCACTTTCCTTTACTCTATTCACTTCATTTATTAATCCAGACATCTTTTTTTCGGGAGATAAAATGAAATACTTATCCATTAAAAAGACACACATTATGTACCTACCTACAAGTAAGTAAAATTATTTTATAGTCTTACCTTTCAGAGTTTCCAGGTAATCTAAAAAAAGTTATCTCTGGATGCGTTATTGACGAATTCATGCAACCAAAAACAGCACAATATAGCCTACTCGTCATATTAAATATAAACTTGAACTTATTTTTAGAGAAAAAATCGCGCGGTTATTGTTAAAAAAAACAACACACCGTCCGTTCGTCACTGCGGCACAGTCGCGACTGTCTGCATGCCGAGCGCATGCCGTGGTCGAGGCGCGTAGGTATAGCTCGCGTTTCGTCCGTTTGTATGAAGACGACATACTGTATGGATATTATTACCGTGGTATAACTGTGCCTGGTCTACCCCTTCACAAACTAGAACTTAAGATTGGCGTGCCCATCATACTACTCCGTAATTTAAACCCACCGAAACTTTGCAATGGTACTAGGTTGCGAGTAGTGTCGTTGCAAATAAACGTTATATGTAGAAGGTCGTATAATATCCGGATGCGGAAAAGGTGAGATAGTATTTATACCACGGATATTACGAATCGATATTCCTATATTACCGTCGAATTTTCCATTTGTATTCAAAAGATTGCAATTCTCTATCAATGTCAGTTTTGCTATGACAATCAACAAGTCACAAGTGCAAACGTTAAGCAAAGCTATGCCAGCTTTGCTTACCGTTTGCACTTGTGACTTGTTGATTGAGATTTAACCAAGGGTTGCTTTACCCATGGGCAATTATACGTGGAATGTTCACGTGCGAGGAATGCCAGTAGTGTTGTTGTTTTAGGCCAAGAAAATCATACACCAAATATTGTATAAAAAGAAATTTTTCAATAAAGCTAATACGAAAAACTAAAAATAAATAATAATTAAACTAAAAATGCAAAAACGAAAAAAAGGAACCAAATGGAGAAATACGTACAAAAACTAAATATAGATTCATAAAAATCATAAAATAGGAAGAATTTCATTAAAATTAGCGTAGGGATTTCTTTACGCGGAATACAGAATGAATAAGTTATCGTAAACTCTGCGAACTGAACAATAACTTTTTTATAAATTCCACGCGGACGAAGTCGCGGGTAACAGTTAGTAATGAATACTAATAATTCACTTAACTCAAAGCAATTGAGTATGCTAATATCAATAGCCAATACTTTTAGAGAGGCTAATCAATTGCACAGGTAGACTACAATATTTTATTACATAACATTGATTGGTCTGACCGGCAAAAGTGCTTCACATAAGCACTTGCTTCATTTGTCATTGAGATTGAATTAATCACTCGCACTAATAAAATTCTAAATGGCCCTAAAAACAATTTGCGATAATGATGAAAGTGTGATAAAATAATTTCCCTAGGGTAGTAAAATTTATATTTCATCATAGTTTTTATGTTAAGCACTTCTTAATAACAAGTTAGGATTACCTTTCTACATTACAAAGGTCAGGGACTTAAAACGTAGGTTGGTACTTACAACACGCAAAACTGCTTCCTTGAAATGGATATGGGTAGGTCACGAAACTTCGAAAGACCGAAATGACAAAGAAAGAAAGAAAATACGTTTATTTGCGGCAATCTTTTTATTTTTAAGGGTCACCTTAAAAATAAAAAACAAACATAATAAAAACAAAAAAACAATTTGGGAGAAAGATATTACACTACTTTCTACAGACTGACCAATGAGAACAATGATAAAGAGGCAACAAGAATAAAGTTGTAGGAAATCCAGACAGCTCCACCATAAGCCTAATGAGCCGATAAAAAGCGAAGGTCAAGCCAAATAGGGGGTTTATGTGAAGTTGAGCAAATGAGCTATTTCCCAAGGAGAAAAAGTTATTTATAAATATAATTAGTTAGTATGCAAACTCTGTATTGTAGTAGATACTAATCATTAACCTTGTTTTAAACCGAAGGAGCAGATAGGCTACAATGTTAAGTATATAGATTATTTTTCAGCGGAGAAAATACGTGCACGCTTTTCCTAAACCATATTATAAATACACACTTTAGAAATAATTTTGGGAATTCGGGCCTGGCCATAAGGCATAAGTTCAAATCCTAAAAATGATTAGGACTAAGTTTTTACAAAATTAATGAACAACTTAACATTTTGCTCTACTTGATAAAATAAAACAATGAAGTGTTTGTTTCGAAACTTACTTCAAGCCTTGGGCTTTATCTGTGACCTGTGTGGCTATTCTAGAATAATACCTTTATTTTATACTATTCAGGCGTATTTTATGTTCCTAGTAAAAAACATGACTTGCGTCCATTATTTGCTCAGTATATGGAAAAGTACTTGTAGCCAGTGAGTACACTCATATAAGTCGTGACTTAGGGAAGTAGAAATTGTGGCTTATTCCTCGAATCCCCCCTGAAAGTCCCCCTTAAGGGGAATAAGTGGAATTGAGTGCGTACCTACTGCTCCGCTAGTACTATGAGGCGATTATGTTGGACAAATGTCCGGGAAAACCCTCTAAGACAATAATTTATGATAATAAGAACCTCCTAAAATTACTAAGGACTTTGGCGTATGTGTAGCTGTTCAGTGAAGTGAAAGGGTAAGCTGTAGGTATTGGGAAGAAAAGCAAAAAAATATATAAATCATGCTACTAACATCTTCCTATTATTTTCGAGGCTATTGCTCGAATTTCATGAACTCCAATTACAGTGGACAAAGAAATCGCGGAGGCAAAGTACCTACTTGTAAAAAACATTGTCGAGCAGAGATCATTATCTCGGTCATTATTTTAGTTATTGTGCATAAATAACTTTCATTATCTGTACAATATAGAATAACAAACAAGTCAATAATAATATTTTTATTGAAAAATTAAGTAAGTACTTCTTTGATATTGCTGTCTGTGTAGGTGTGATTCAATAGACTCCTTCACATAACGATCTCACTCTCACTTAATTGTCTTGAATTCTTGATAGCCCAAGGCTGAAGCCATTACTCGTTATTTTGCAAATGCCAAGCGCGCAGTACGAGACATAATTTATCTATTTATGTACATATCAATGTAAAGGTTTCGCGATAATAGTCACACACCTTTGACCTTTTCTTGATAAAGCACTTCCCCTCTCATTACCTATCAGTTTATACCTAGAACGCTTGAAGAACGTGCTTCATGCGCTCCTACGTAAACTGATATTCATTAGTGAATATTCCTGAAAAGCGAAATTATTATGCCCTTCAAAGTTATCTAGTTATCGCTAATAATTTGTAGAGCTGAAGTTTTCCCTCAATTATAGTTTCAGGATGATTCTGTCCACGGAACAAATATTTTTCGTCCCGAGATTATCCGTATATTTTGCCCATAAAGCTATTGCTAGCCTTTATTGCCAAGAAGACAAAGAACATGATGTCAATTTCGCACTGTTCCGGATGAAAATAATAGTCGAGATATTATAGACGGCACCAAAATAAACAAAGTAGTGCACAAGAATTTAATGACATTAGTTATTTTACGGGTGGCCTTACGTTAATGTGTTTGATCTACTATAGGTACTATTGAATGACAATATAAATAATGTAATTCACACATCAATCTTACTATTCGTGCCAATACAATAGGAGTGGATACGTATCATCGGTAGACCCCTTTGTTCCTTGGGAAATCGGTTAAGAACAATCGAAAATATTATTCAACTCATAATTTAAATAAATTATCATACTATGGTCACTATGGAAGTATCAGTTGAGTGAGAACTGTCTCGAAATACAAATTGCTTTAGACGATTGCCAAAACTGTTCAGGAAACAATCACAATTCATGGCAAATAACCGTAATTACTTTTGTATATATTATATTCAGAAATAGTCCAGTTCGAATGAGAGAACCATTAACTTTCGAGTATCTCATATAATCTCTACACGTAGCCATTACCTGCATAAATTCCAAGCTTTGATTCCTGATGAGATAATGATGATGATTATTTTTGATATTGAAAACTAAACTACTTCCGCGATATTGGTAACTCTTTTTTGCGACAGTTCCACCAAGTTGACGCTAGTTTTTGTTGAAAAGAATAATAATACCTATGCCAGTATATTTATTTGAAAGCGTTTTGAAATACGCTTTCAAATTGCTCTCACGCAAGATGTTAACAAGTCGACATGAGCACACTGTGCTTATTTCTTGCTATGTAGCTTAGTGAGTTTCCCTTAGGGTCATACTATCTGGTTTTCGCGTTTCCTAAGATCATTTTACTAGGTCAGATGCTATATCTGCCGCATTATGATACAGGAATCTGGACTGGATTACGTAAGCTCTGAAATAGCTAAGCTAGTTTTTACAAAACTTAACTTCCTTATTTCATCTTAATTAAAACTCTTGGGTCATTTAACGTCTCAGTTCTTTAGTTTTCAATGCTTTCTTCAGTTACAAGACTTTTCATTTCTTGGCAGACTTCTGTCAATTAATTTTCTAAAACTTCTGTATTTGTGCATTGCGAGCTGCAGTTACTGACACGTTGCTGCTAGTACCTATTGCTACTTTGATATTGATAGGTTCATTTATAAATTAGGTGCTTGGAAACATTGGAAACGAAGCGGTACGTACTCATAACAACAATTTGTATCGGATCAATAAATATGTTACATTTGATTGGATTGTTACATAACGCATCATCATGACACAGATGTAAACGTACGTCTCGTGATGATAGTTGATTGTCAGAATTAAATTGAATGCACGCGGCTCGTTCTTGGTAATTTATCAGACTTACGCCGAGCGTTATTGCGGTACAGCTGTAACATGTCACCGCGCAATGATATACCCGATGTTTTTACTTTATTTAAGTAAAGCTGACAGAGATATCTAAGACAGTATCTTAAGATAAAAATAATCATTATATTGTAGATAGTCTATTTGTTCTGAATATACCTTATAAGGTCTAGAACAGCAAAATGGACCGATGTTTTAAACAAATGAGGAAAACTGTCGAATGTTACCTATTGTTGAAGCAGAGCGTTAACCGGCCACGCATCCGTTGTACGAATACATATGTATAACAAGAGCGTTGACACACATTTCAGGCTGTTGAACTAGACAAGACCCTGATAAGGCAATGGCAATTGATTCGGCTAAAACAAAGGCTAAAGTAAAGGCTGCCGGCTGTAGTCACTGTAGGGCGTTGCAGTTTTCTAGTTCGACATTGAGGCAATTTGATATGGGCAGGTAGGTAGGTATAATATACACGGTTTGCTCGGTAACATAATGCACAGCAGGCTTAAAAATTACAAACACGTGTAACCAGAGTGTGTTCATGTGTCAATAAAGTTTATAGGTGACTGATTATGAAATTATGTAACCTTTATATAAATACAGTGTTGAAAGTCTCATTAAAATATTATAGCCCAACACCCATTCTAAAAGGTTGAGGTCTATAACTGCACCGACCTTATCACGAATAGCTTTATAAATAACACCAGGCGCAATCAGACCGTGACAATGCATTTTTTCCTGTTCATGTTTATATCGATGACCTCTTTCAAAGTTTCAACAAAACGACAACCATGAGATCAAAGAGGAAAGACCTTTAGAAAATTAGAAATCGTAACCTGATTCTAAGTTAAACGTATACCTACAAGATACAGGTTCACAAAATCCATAAAAATAAAAATAAGAGTAGAAAATGTAAACCATACTAATATTATAAATTCGAAAGTCACTCTGTCTGTCTGTCTATATGTTACCTTTTCACGCCTAAACCACTGAACAGACTTCTATAAAATTTGGCAGAGAGATAGGTTACATCCCGGGGAAGGACATAGGATAGTTTTTATCGTCATACCTCGCGGGCAAAGCCGCGGGCGGAAGCTAGTTTTACAATAAAAGCGCGGTGGTTATTTTTCTCTATTAGTTTTAGGGATCGATCGAAGCTGTATCTCATGAAATGACATCGTTTCTCTATTAGTTTTAGGGGTCAATCAAAACTGTATCTCATGAAATGACGTCGTGGTATTTTGTAAGAAAGAGAGAAATGCGTATAAAGAGGAATTACGTATACATAGGTGTACAACAAGGTACGAAACAATGGCAAGACTCTTGCACGGTGCGACGATTCATTGCACAAAACAACAACAAACGACAACAACAAGTAGTAGACATGCGCTATTTCAGAAGTGGTTATTACTGCCGGTAAAGATTTATTATTGTATGGAGCATTAACTTCTATACCTCGTGCCCTTTGTGAGGTTCTCCGCTCCAGATATCTCTCCAGTGGATCAGGTGGTGCAAGTGGTTCCTGTAGTTGTGCTGGCGGTTGCTGTCTCTCTTCTTGCGGGACTCGGTCGGCGAGGGCGGCGCCGTCAGTGACTCCCGCCGCCTCGTCACCGGGTTCACCACCACCGCCTGTAGCTGGGCCGTCAGCAGACATTCCGTCTCCGGACCCTCGTCAGATGATATACTATCCGTGAGCAACCGAGCCGACCTCGACCCGCGTATACCTTTGCTAGGACCACACTGTGAATCTTCCTTCTTCATTTTAGAGCTGGTCACATATCACCAATGAGAGTAACAAACTATTTCACAAAGTGGTGTTTAAGCATAAAATAAATATTATGTTTTAGCATTCATAATATTTCGCGAACTGTAAGATGGGGGCGCATACGTCGATGCAAGTAACGTGTGCCACGGACGACGCCAGAGTCAGACTGCGGCGCGGTGGCCGGCGGCGCGGCGGCGGGTGCACGTGGGTGACAACGAGCGACGACGTCAAAACAACGGCGCCGCCGAGACTCTTGAATCTTAAAGTTTGCAAATTTTTTTCCTCATATTTTACGTTTTTGTTAAGGTTTCAGCACGAGTTTGTTAAGGTAAGCATCATAGTGTTACCTCTTAAAGTGAGTAAACAATGTTTTGAAAGTTTGCAAAACATTTTAAAAGATAAGTGTCGAAGGTCAAAATACATTTGGAGAACAAAAATTATTTTGATAACTAAATTAAATGTTCACTACATATGTCCAATATGTGAGTTATCACAGAATATGAATTATGTATTAACATATTGTTTAAGGATTATTTATTATATGTACTTATAAGAATAATTATGCATAATGTGAAACATTTATCACTCCAGTAGACAATAGTACATTACTTCAGAGGGAAGAAAGTGACAGTTCCATACCGAGATTATGGCATTTGCGCCACGAGCTTGCGAGGGGCGCAAACCATTTGAGGTATGGAACTGTACTTTATCCTGAGGGATGTATAGTGCTTTTTATTACACCTACGAGGAAAATTATGGACATAAATGCATCGAAATGTTTATATTTAGTTAAAAGTACAATTATTAAAAGTGCAGCTATTATAAGATGTTACATTTTGTCCGGGTATCTTGATATTTTGAGACACGGCAACAGATTATCAACAACTTCTTGGGCCGTCTCTAATAGTTCTGGCGGTGTGTTAGGGATAACATCATCACTGTCGCTCGAAGTATCCATATTTTACAAAAAAAAAACACAAAGATAAATGTTTTTTTGCGAAAATGCGCGGGCTTTTCCATTTTTTATTCGCCCGTTTCTGGAGTAGGCTAAGATCATAAGGTCATGCAGCCACTTCTTCCGTGATTCCGCGCGTTTTATATACAAAAATAATTTCGTTTTTAATTTTCTGTATGCACCAAGGAGGTTGGTAACTGGTAAAAAAAAAACTGTATGTGGCCAGTAACAATTTACTTGAAATTTAATTAGTAGACAGTTAAAGTCTCTTGGCAGTATGACTGCTGACAAATTAAAAAAAAAAGAAAAACCGGGTATGTAATGGAATTTCATACATATTTCCCACCCTTGGGTCGGAAGGATTTTCATACAAACTTCCATACCTTGGGATGAAAGGATTTGAAGGGCGGGATAAAGGCGTTTCTTCCCTCTAATTGGTATAATTAGTATGTATTTTCAGAGCAGGTGTGATAAAAAAATAATTAATCATGTTATAGGAGCAAAAAAAAAAGTTCAAGTTGAAAGAAAATGCCATTTCAACACAATCATCTTGTAGTTTATTTAAGCAATTGGTGTTTTCAATCCTACACTTCGAACCAAATAGGGCTGCTGTAGCACTTTCATAGTTAAATTAAATAAATATGAAATTAAATAAATATGATTCAGCAAATTCTATAGAAAATGCCTTGAGTATTTATTTAATTTTGGATTACACACAACTTATTTTTATTATAAGAGCTCATCGTCACTAATGAGACACAATTACTTTTTCTATTGTTACCGAACTTAACAAGGATGTCTTACAGACAAGGGGATAATAGACATTATAAGGATTATTTCAAAGCATGAATAGAATTCTACATCTCCCACTGATTTATATGATTGAAATAATACATAGGTATAGGTACCCATAATAGTCATCCCCAATAATTATTGCTTTAAATGTGTGTTTGCTGAGATTATCCTAACATGTTTAATAATTATCCAACACTACAACATATAAAAAATTAAGTCAGTAATAAAAGTTTTACATACTGAGAATGGTTACAGAAAAATATTTTTTTATTAAATAATTTACATATTTATATGTTATTATCAATTAATGGATATACAGAAAGAATTCGGCCAAAAGAAAAGCAATTTTAACAATATTTTCAGCTACATGTTAAAATGTTTTTTCTGCATGAAATCAACCTAAATTTCAATAATATATATTAAGTCAACGCTTGCCTTTCATTTCTATTTCTTCGTCATAATATTCATAAGTCTAAATTAGGTCTATTGTTACTATAGGCAATCCAAAATACAAACAGAATGGCAGAAATCTAGAAAACTAAGTGAAACTGTGACACATAAATATAAAATCGTTCATGTTGATAGCTTTAAATGAAACCGCTTTGAAATTAACCTAGTCCATATAAAATTCATGTAAATGGTTAAAAATAAAGGAAATATTGACTAAAAAAAGAATCATCACTTACTTGTTGTGTGATCAATATTCGATGAGATGGTGGCGAACAATAGCCACTACATTTACATTATGCTGTAGCACTGAATACGTTGTTAATAACAATGATTTGCTATTCAAACACATCAGAAATTAAATTACTCATTCTTTATTAGTCAAACAATACAAATTGTGCAGTGCGCGCATGTTTTTTTTTGAATTTTTGACATTACAATTTATTTTAGAGTACTGCTACTAAAAAATGACTTATCGATAATCTCAGTCGGAGACTTTCTTCGAAAATTGGGACTCTCTTTTACAGACTAGGTCCATGTGTTTAGTTAATAGTTACTTTAGTTGGAACACCATTACACTCAGAGGTTAAAAGGCTCGGTTTTGTTACTCCTGTTTTTTTCTCATGGCCTGTGCTTAGCTGTTGTCACTTGTCTCTGTTGTCACTGTTGTCAGTGTCAAGCCAACTGTCAATGGCACGTGTGATTCAGTGATTGTGTATAGTTAGGTTACGAAGTTAAAGGGAAAATATTTTTTACTGAATAAATTAACCCAAAGACTAAATGAAAAAATAATTTCATTAACACTTGTAAATCTTGTAATGTCGCTGCCACAGAAAAAGTATTACAGGCAGCGTGCACATTCCAACCCAATCGCCGATCATTGTTTTGATTAGTAAGTTGTATAGAAAAGTTGATAGGCGAGCAAAGAAATATTCAGAGTTTAATTAAAATTGAATGATCATTACAGCCCTATTCATCCGGATGATTACGACTGGTCTGTTTTGTACCCTATCATAAACAAAGATGAAAAGGACAAAAAACAAGTCGAATTTTTGGATGTCGGCTGCGGTTATGGAGGTCTTTTAGGTTTGTATAATAACAACTTACGACTCAGTGTGTTTTTTACTGAATTAACATAGGAAACGTAGCTCACTGATGATGTAACAAAATTCTCATTTATGTTTAATTGCAGTTACTCTATCACCAATGTATCCCGAAAACTTTATGTTAGGATTGGAGATACGTGTAAAGGTGTCCGATTATGTCAATGATAGAATTCAAGCATTGAGAGCTCAACACTCAGATCAGTATCAAAATGTTGCTGTGTTGCGAACTAATGCTATGAAATACTTGCCTAATTTCTTCCATAAAGGACAGGTAAGGACCTCCTATAGCTCACAATTTATTTTATTCATGTTTCCTTCTACATAAAGCTTCTATATATATACTTCTATGTCCTCTATGTTAGGTTTGGTTTCCACACTTATATACATACTTTATTTCAGCTCAAAAAAATGTTCTTTCTGTATCCAGATCCGCATTTCAAGAAGGCAAAACATAAATGGAGGATTATTAATAAGTGGTTGTTAGCCGAATATGCTTATCTTCTTGCTGAGCAGGTAAATATCATGAGTATTATAACATTGAAGTTGGTGTAGAATGTCACTTTAATATAGATTAAATTAACATTCCATTCAATTTCAGGGCATTGTTTATACTATAACAGATGTAAAGGATTTGAATGAATGGATGGTATTCCATTTTGAAGAACACCCATTGTTTGAAAGAATTCCAGATGATGAATTGGTAAGTACATTTACCTATTTTCCATATTTTGTAAAACTCCTGGAGGCAAAGGCCCGGTTTCAAAGTGCACTTTAGAGATCCTTTCCAAGTTTCCATGAGTCTATAGTACAGATGATCTATCTTCCGAAGTCCGCACAGCCTTGGTTGTAGTAGTGATGAGTCCTGATATATTTGTGTGTGTGAACCTAGGTAGCCTTAGCAATAAAAACCTAATGTGGATTTAATTATTTATTTTCATTTGAAGAACGAAAATAATTGCTTAAAATATATTATTACAAAGAGAAAAGTTATGATAGAAAGGCAAAAAAAGACAAAATAAATTAAATACGGAGTTGCTGTTGCTGACGACGGAATCATCTTTTATTATCTTAAAATTACGAGAATTGCTCATTAGGTCTGAGCACCGCCGTTAGGATGGAATCATCTTTCAAATTAATTATTAATTCAAAATCTAGGTCCAAATATTTTAAATATTTTTTAGAGCATTTCACATGTTTTGCTGCCAATGATAATAGGTTCAAGCTTTCACTTATCAGCTTTTCAGTGTTAAAGGAGATTTTGTTGAATATTTTTTGATGCAATATGTAATACCCGTTGCACATGTTGTGTTGCTGCGCTGTGCGCTGCGAAATATTTCTTAAATTATTCAAATCACAGTTAGGCTCTGCATGTGATAAGGTAAATTCATATTTGTTCTTAAAAATAATGAATGCTAGCTCTCATGCTTCGACCCTGTAACAAATCTAATTTTTAATAAAATAATATAGAAAAAAATGCCAAAAGCCTAGTATTCTAAGAAAGTAATAAAAAAAACAAAAATTCTAAATGTCCGTTGAACTACATTCATCTTATCTCACTATGAAAGTATTCGCTTATTTTCTATGTTGTCGGTATTCGGTGAAAAAATCGGACGTGAAAACAATAAGCACTACAACCCGTCCGACTTAAGTGTGCACATCGCTGGAATGCGTTTATTCGCGAAATGTTTATATTTATCATTAAGATAAAAACTATACCTATGCAGGTTGAAAAAAAAATCGTAAAATATTTTTTTTTTTACGAAGTTAACCTTTTTTCAAACAGTACGTCAGTACGACAGAGTATCGTCACAGCGCCAGGTGCACAGTTAAGTCGGACGGGTTGTAGTGATCCGGACCGCGTCGCGGTCACGACTGAGCGCTCCTGAGCTTACGCACAGTAAAACAATGTGCATGTGCATGTACGACTACAAACATTGTCAGTCTTCGTGAAATAGAATACCTATAGTTGTTATAAACTTGAGTGCATGGTAAATAATCTTGTTAAAACAGTGTAATGTCCAAATATCACTCAACTTGTAGCAAGCAGCGCACATTAACGCGCAACACAGGGACATGGGACATTCGATGTTATCGTAAACAGCATTTAAATAATAATAAATATCGTATTTTTTTTTTCAGAAATCAGATCCAATAGTGGATAAATTATATGAAAGTACAGAAGAAGGCAAAAAAGTTACCAGAAATAATGGTGATAAATATGTTGCCGTATTCAGAAGAATTTCTGATAAAGCTTGAAATGTAAATACTTGTTGAATACATAATCACTTTATTTTGTTACATGTACTACATAATAAATGGATACGAAAGAAAAATATGTGGCTATATTTATGCCCAATAAGTTAAACAGTTTTAATAATATTGATGTTAAAATATTAAGTATAGCTACAAGTGATAATAGGGATAATAATATTCCTTAACAATATTTAGAAAAACTTCACTGATTATTATTTGCCGAGTTTCTTCTCCATAAGTATAACCCATCTTCCGAGAGGTCGAGATATACTTAAATGTTTGCGCATGTGTCCTGACGCACCCAGAAGCCAGGTCTTGTTTTCCATCCATACTTTGTGTGACAGAAGTGAAAACAATAGTGCTGCCCAAATTTCGGGTTGATTTGGGTACATATGGAGGCCCTGTTTAGCTAATAACAAGGATTTGATACGATCGCCCGCCAAGTGTTCAGCAATACTGGCAGAAGCTAGAATTTTTCCGAAGTCACAATCATATTCTCCATAATGAGCTGAACATAAGGCTTTCTGTGCACAACAACTTGCAACTTTTGCCTTCGTATTAGTAGCTCTAAGACAATACTGAGCCATACAAAACCATAAAAGGGCATTGCTAGGGTGATCATGAAGACAGTCACTCAACAGCTTTATAGCCTGATCCAGGTTGTCTTCACACACAGAAAGGTATGATTTCAAGAATCCTATATCAAATCCATATTCACTGTCTCTCTCATACTTTCTTAGTTCGCCTAAAGCTAGCTTTGATAAACTTTGATCAGAATGAATTAAGCCTAAAGAACATATTGCAAATAAACTATGTGCTGTTGGCTTTTTCTGTGATATTTGGATGCTATGGAACAGAAGTGTTTTGGCATCATCTGCACCCTTGTACATGTACACAATACCTGCCATAGCTACTAACAGATCTGCTTTTTCAGCTTCTTCATTACTCAACCAGTGAAGTGCAGTGTCATATACAGAGTAGGATTCTTCATACAGGCCTTTCTTATAAAGTGCTAAGGCTAAACCAGTAGTAGAGTCGAAGCTAGCTTCAGTGATTGCTTTGAATATCTTTATTGCTTCATCATATTTCTCCATCCTTACTAGAATTCTTCCAATATTCAAAAGTGTTTTGTTCTTATTATCCTCTTCTGCATATTTGAATGCTTTTTCATAAGATTGTATGGCAGATCGTAGCAGGCCATACCTTTCTTGTAAGATCCCCATTATGTTATAAGCACATGCATTTGAAGATTCAAAGTTACAGTACCATTCAACTAAGTCTATGGCATATGGTACAGCATAAAGACCCTCTATTTCATATTTTGATTCTGAATTATTTTTGTATTTATTATTCTTCAAAGTTCTACACACCCAATCTGCATACCCAAGTGCACTCTCTGGGTGATACCCCAAGCGAGACGCATGTCTGAATAGATCCATAGCTTCTTCTTCACGAATTGCTTCAGCAATTAATCCTTGGCCAATCCAGCTTTGTGGGTGGGATGGTAATGCTGATTGTCCTCGTGAGAAGCAATAATTGGATAATTTATAAAGTTTCAGTTTTAAATAAAGTGTACCTAAATTACACCATATTTTCGCAACAGACCATTTTCGAGTAACCAAGAGAGCTTTGATGAAGCAATGCTGGGCAATTTCATACTTTTTGATGGCTAAACATATTTTTCCAAGCAAATTCCAGTTACGCCAAACAGTAGGCCTCTCTTTTATACAATTTAGAATTAAGTTGAAAGATATGTGGCAGTTAACAACCTTTTTGGTTTCATGATAAAAGCTTAAGTAGGCCAATGCTAAATCATATGACGACACTTGCTGTTTCTGTTTGGCGATATGCGAGTAGCAAGCAATGGCTTGAGGAAATATCTCTAGTTTATTTTTCTTTGATATTTCCAAATCATTATCACCTTCCTTTGACAACTGGGGCATATAGACATATGCATATTTATCCGGCAATTTAGTTATGAACATCAAGTTGTCTGCTAATAGTTTCCAAAAACACAAATATTGATTTTGTTTGGATAATGCTTTTGTGATGTAGTCTATTGCATACTGAGCACAATCTCTAGCACTACCATATATTTTAGCTTCAACTTTTTTCTTAGCAACTCTCATCCAAGTTTCAGCAATTCCTTTGAGGGCCAAGAATGAGTAGGGTTCAATAATAAATACTTTTTCAAATGTTGCTATAGCTTCTTCATATTGTGTTAACAGTGAATAAATGTGGCCAATCCTTGTGAGGCAGTGTGCAGATTTGCTTGGATCTAAAGTCATTACTCTGTTGTAAGCTCTTAATGCAGAGGTATATGACCCTCTTGAGTAATATGCATCCGCTAAACACTCAAAAGCTGTTGTATCATTGTGGTTCATCTTGATAACATTCCTGAAATTCAAAATGGCATTTTCCCATTCTCTCTTATTTAAATAATGCAGGCCTAACCTGAAATTAATCCATGGTTCAATGGTTGAAATATTTTTTATTAATTCATTTAATAATTCAAAATCAGCATCTTTCTGTTGTAATTTGATGTAGATTTCACTTAGAGCATTAGCAATATCGGTGTTGATAGTGTTCAGACTATGAGCTTTTTCATAACATTTTTTAGCCTTCTCCAAATCGGATTTATGGTGATTATAAAAGTGACCTAAATACAAAAATGTATCAGCATGATCAGGATTGAGTTTAGCTGCTTTTAGAAGATGTATATAACATTTATCATATTGTTTCAGTTCCCAATATGCTTTCCCCAAGTAGAACACATCAAGTGGACTATTTGAACCTTCTAGTAAATTAACCACATCATCATATTTGCATTGCTTCTGAAGCATTAGAGCTTGCAGCTGCTTATAGTACTCAGTTATTTCTAAATGCTTCATGATGTGGTCAGAAGGTTCATCAGCTTCAATATAACACTCGGCAAGACTGGCCAGCTCAAATGGTTCCATTGAATCAATAGCTATGTCTTTTGCGCAGTTTATTGCTTGCTTCCACTTCTGTTGTTTTGTCAGGGACAAAAACAAAAACCTTTTGAGAATCCCTGCAAATTGTTGATCTTTTACTTTGGTCATAAAGTTTGTTGCAAGCTTTTGTGTGACAGACCACTTTTTCAACATAATTGTACATTTAATAACAAATGTTGCTTCAGTAACATCTGCTTCATGATAGTTAACTAATGGAACACACTGTTTGTAGGCTTCTAGATATAATCCTTTATCATAGCATATCATGCTTCTTAAAAGGCTTGGATATTTAGAGTTCATAATGCCTTCACTGATAGTACCTATGTGTTGTTCAATATTAAATTCACAAAATGACATTTTCTCCACATATTTCATACATAACTGTTTGCAGAGCCAGTCCCTGACTAGCACATTTGAGGGGAAGAAATTAAGATGAATAATATCTTCCACAGCAGATGCAAAGTGAGGTTTCTGAATGATAACTTTGCATTGCAGTATTTCAAGAGAATCTCTAGGATCCTCACTGTAGATTTTACACAAAACATTTAAGATAACTGGTACAGTTTCTTGATTACATGGAATATCACCCTTCAGGAGTTCCAGGAATTGTTTTTCAGCTGTTTGAAATAAAGTATTTCTAAGGTCTTCCTTGGCCAAATAATTAGCGAGACAGTTCAAGGATTCCTTGCTTTTTAACGCACAACCCAGTTGGCCAAGTTTTGATATAATTTCAATGGCCTTTTCTTCTTCCATCTGTAGATTTAGCATTTCACTATAAATTGTAATTAATTTGATTTTATTAGATTTATCTTCCTTTCTTTCATAGTAATTGGCAAGACCGTGCCAGGCAAGTGCATGGTCTGGTTTAGTTGCTATAGCTTTTTGGTATGCTAGTGGTGCCTGATCAGAATCTTGAAGAGATTTTCCTAACAAGACAAGACCAAAGTAGTTTTGCTTGTCTTTCCGTAAAATATTTTTGCAACATTCTTGGGCTTCGATGAATTTTTTCTCATCTATTAGTTTTCTTGCATCTTTTAGTAAAGCCTTAATATCTGTCATCTGAAAGTAAAGTTAAGTAAGCTTTAATAATACTGCAAGTTGTTAAAGCGTTAAACATTAGTTATGGCTTTTCACTTTATGACGGCAGGATACTGCAGTCATAAAGTGAAAAGCCATAACTAACGTTTTTTATCAATAATGACTTAAATATAGGTTTGGACTTGCCAAAAAATTGTCTACATATCTAAGTAGGTGATAAAGCTGTAATTTGTTTCTAACCAAATTTACAAAAATGAAAAGGTATAGTTTCCACATTAAGCCCTTTCTTATCAGTAAAGCTAATTTGCATACTTGAAAACTGTAACTTTCGTTTTAGGCTTGTTTATATTATCACATTATCAATAGTGATTTGGATATCCTACGATCAAAAGCTTATATGGCTTGCGGCTTTTCATCTTTTTTGACACCCTGCAATGTTTAATGATAACAGCGCAGGACATTTTAGAATTTACTTTATGTATCCTAAAAAATTTGTCTCAACATATTATTGAATGTCATTTTAGTGTTATGAAAATACTTTCCTATTGTCTAAAGGGATTTTTTTGTCAATTAAGGCCTTACTATTTAAAATAATAACTTAAAAAAAAAGCTTCTATTTTAGCTTGAAAAGGCGTTATTTACTTACAATATTGTAAAAAGAATAACCCTAACTATGAACTTAAGGCTTTTCTACTTAGGGATTGCATACTATAATTTTGTTTTTTGCAAAAATGAAAGAGAAATCAAATAAAAAAAAAACTATTTAATAGGGATGTTGCCTGGGTAAAAATAAATCGATTCGATTTAGTCCCTCAGTACGATTATTAAAAAATATTGAACACGTATTTTTTGTTTTATCAATTAGATAAAAAATTACAAAGATATATCACATCAAAGTTCAGGAGTGGGGGGCTTTGACGTAATAACGTGCTAAAATTTGTAGCACGGCGTGACGTCATACGAAATTTCCAAGCGCTGTATCTTCGTAATTTTTTGTTTGCCAGACAAAAGAAAAAATACGTATACAATATTTTTTAGTAATCTAACTGATGGACTAAATATATTTTCTTAGTCAACTACCCTATTCTAATTATTAGAAACTATATATTATTATAACTACAAATTATATCAAGCAATAATTAAATCAAGTGAAGTCCAGTGACAGAGTTTTAAAGTAGGTACACTGAAGTAATTATGGCTTTTCACTGTATTACAACAGTATCATGTGAGGATTGTAACAAAGCATTCTATAGTTTCTGCCTGCTCTTAAAGGAAAAAGTTGTGAGTTTGTATCTATTATTGTATAAGTAATCAAATCACTATGAGGCAGAATACAACAGAATTCTACTTGACTGTGGTAAAGAAAAATTATCTTCGCATAGTCTCAAAATTTCCGAATTGATGGTTGGTAATGAACCAATATAGTCTGTGTGTCTTATAGTAATAGTTTAAAATTAGTAAGGATTCTTAGTTATTGGAAGCTATTGCATTTCAATATAATGATCTGGATTAGACAAAAGGCCAGGGAATCAAGTATTAGAACTCAAGTAATTCTAGGCTTAATTATCAGGTTAGGATGCGAGGTATATAGTGGCAAGTAGTAATTGCTGTATCTAGTGAACAGAATTTTCGTGTGAGTCTCTCAATTAAATCAATCTGGCAGGCCCTAACGAGATTTATAAACAGGTAATAGCTTTTCATAAAGGCATTATTTTGTACCTAAAAAAATAAATAAGATATATTTTGTACCTCAACAGTTTTTGAGTGAATGACGTTTTTATGAAGTGTCTAGCTAGCGGGCTCCTTAGGATTATCAACTTCAACTTCAACTCTTGATTTAATGACTTCTGTGGAACAAACACCACAATTTTGCCAATTTCACGTACTAAAATCCACTAAATGAAAAAATTAAATCTCTCTGACACGTGCGATAGCTCGCTACTGCGGCTGATGTGTCTCCAAAAAATATGATGATGTGATGGTCAATGATCCTAAAAGTCGCTTCCATAACAAAATAAATGATCGAAACAATCTGGATTATCATTACCTGTTTATAAATTTCGTTAGGGCCTGCCAGATAGACTCACACAGAATGTTCTGATATGATTAACTTACTGTAGTGAGTTGTAGACGTTTATTTTTGGTTATCTCAGTTTCATAAACTTTAAATTATACATTCAGGAAATATTTCTTTGAGAATCTGTAACGTGTTGAAATATACAGTTAGCAAATTTACGAAAAGTGTCTAATGTTTTAAAGATTTAGACGAAAAAAAGCTAACAATCTGTTTTTTTTTTGTATCAGCTTGTCACACACCACCAGCAAACAGAAACAAAACTGTCAACTTATTTTTAAATTTATTCATGACCTAGGACAAAACTGTCAAATGTACCCAGGGCTGCCAGGTGCAAAAAAGGTGTGATCGTACGCCAACTACAAAAAAATCGTATGCCAAGGAAATTTTGAAATGAAAACTTGAAAAGATCTACAACCTAGAAGTGCAATTTTATATTAAAAATAACAGAAATTCATTTAGTTTTAGAAAAGAAATATAATAAAACTATTTATTAGATTTATACAAATTTTCTGTGGTTATTACGGAAAGAAAAATAATATTATGTTTTGTAAAAATGCAGACAAATACATGACCTAAAGCGCGGTCACTGACGGACTGCATAGAAGAGAAAGAGAAGCGCGATGACACAACGCTGGTAATTTATTACAAAATTATGAAGCAAATATTTAATTACAAAAAATCTATTGCTTGGACTAAAAAATTAAAACCCTAGTACTTATGTTGCTTATAGAATAATCTGACAAAAAATCTGAATGATTGTATGTATATTTGTAAGTATGGTTTTTATTGTAAAAAGAAAGTTTTTAAAGGTATCTTCATGATTTTTTCTATCGTATTAAATTAGTTGTATTATGTTTTCAATACACTATCTACCTAGCTTATATCCTGAAAAATATCATATACTTTTCTGATTTTGTTTCCTGTGGTCGATCAAATAACTATTGTTTCTAAAACATGCGTTTTTTGCGTTTAGGTCCTGTTAGCCCCTTAAATGGCTATGCAAAGAGTCTTCATCCAAGTAAAAGATCTAGGTATTTAGGTAAACAAATAATTAGTCAAACATATCTTGGACTAATTATAGACAATAAGTTTAAGGGGAAGCGCTAAGGTAGCTCGCGAAATTCAAATTTTCTTACGTTTTTTTGCAATTTGCTGGTCAGTATTAAGTTGTACGTCAATTAATATATGATTCGCGGCCGTAACAAATATGTATTTATAGAATTATAATCATTAAAGTCATCAACACAACTCTCTAAGACCACGTAAGTCCAAAGAATGATGATTTCATGAAACAGTTATTCTTTGGACTTACGTGGTCTTAGAGAGTTGTGTTGATGACTTTAATGATCATAATTCTGTAAATACATATTTGTTACGGCCGCGAATCATATATTAATCAACGTACAACTTAATACTGACCAGCAAATTGCAAAAAACCTAAAAAAAATTGAATTTCACGGGCTACCCTGGCGCTTTCGCCTTAAATACTATAATTTAAAAAGGGTGTCCATGGAGTTTCTTGCCCGTTCTTCTCCATAGGTACCTTCGCTTCGGAATGGGCAACTATACTATACTACGTAAAAGAAGATAGCTTGATCTCTGCGACATGTCAAACTGACATTCCTAGGGTTGTCATGATATAAAAAATTGTCGATAGAAATTACCGACGTTTCTTACTATTATCGATGCTAATGTAACATTTAATTGGGTTTAATTTAATTACAAAAGTTACTAAATTAAACGAATATTTTAATATAAAATACATTTATTCTCTTAACAAAGTACACCACAAATCCATATCTGAATCAGTTTCTGAATCACTAGAACAATTAAGTAAGTATATACAAATGTAAATAATGTTATGATATTAAAATAAAATATACAATAAAATTAAAAAATTAATTAATTTTAAATTAAGTTTTATTTAAAATATCGATAGTTTATAGTCTGTGGTCACGTTGATTCATCGCCCATCACTAAGTCGGTCAGCATGCCCATAAAGTATGACATTTACAGGTACTGTCTGTACGTAGATGAGAATGAACTTCTCTATCTACGTGTTTGTACTACTATGAAATTCACGTACTGTCTAAGGAAATTCAGAACTTCATAGGCGTGATTTTACTGACAGCTGTCGCAGAGATAAGCTATCTTTTACGAAGTACAGTGCGTGCCACGTAAGAAGAGACTTAACACACCACGTGGTCTGACATGCGCAGAACACGATTTTAGGTATCTTTAGCGGTATGAGGTCTGAGTGCGGGACGGGACCGGACGTCATAGGGGCGGCGGAAAGAGGTGGAGGAGGCGGGGTCAAGTCTCTTCTTACGTGGCACGCACTGTATAGCTTCATATTTTCTGACTGACCGACTTCTTGACTGCAAATGGTTTAATTGAAATAAATGCTTTGAGTTTGAGTTTACCATTTTGGTATGAAACCCTAAAAAGTATGAAATTAAGCTGAAAAGAATTGTAAAAGGCCGTGCGCCTTTGACAGTTTGCTTTGTTTATCCAGTGTTGAGGTGGTGCCACCTGCTGTCTGTTGTTTTGTGTAAAATTTCCGCAAACCAGCCCTTGCGGTATGTCGAAGGAGAGACGAGGATTTTTATATTTCCCTGGTAGCCGGTTGATGCCCGATGCCGTGCTGGTGCCGGCCGGCTAATGGAAAAACACCCGCATCCTATATAAAAATGTACTCTGTGCCCGCACCTTTAGAGTGGAGCAAGAACGACTCTACTGTGACGTAAATCTGTGTTTATTATGTTGGTATTTTTGCCGTTACGTCAATGAATTAAGCATACAATACAACTTTAAACCTTATTATCATAACAATACTGCTTAGAATAAAATACAGCTATGGCTATATTATGGTTAGTAAGAAACGTTGTTTGTTGTCAATGTCAATTTTCAAATCTAATCTACTCAAAAGTTGTAAACAAAACAATGCAAGGTTTCTTCTCTGAAGAAAATTATGGCAAATACCGAAATTCTGTCCACGTATATCAAAAAACTAAGTAAGAATGGAAATTTAACAGACACCGACTTTAATAGCATAGTTACGGTAATTTTAATTTGCATTATTTTTCAGGTCATCCGTTGAAGGAAATTCGTGAGCGTTCACTTGTGCTATTGAAAGCTAAGTTAAAATTGGGCTGGGAGCTAGAGGACGAGTTATCGGGTACGAGAGAACTGTTAGAAGCTCTTCTGGCATGGTTCCAAACACCGCAGCAAACCCTGCAAAGAGAAGCGTTGGAGTTACTACTTACAACCATCAAGGTATACAATTTTATTTATTATGATTTTTCTTAAGTAAATACCTTCCCCTAAGATGACCCTCTGACCCTGCTCTTTAAAAAACATTCTCAAGTGTAACTATTGCTAACCAAAAACTGTATTGGTACATATGTCTCTAAACTTGCCACCTAATGCTCAAGACATTAGCCACCATTCGTAATTAAACTGCTATTGAATGATTAATATTTCAGACAAAAGCTGGTACTTATATTGCTAGAGAGTTTGAGATTGACAACATCTTATCCAAACTGAATAAAATCCGACAAAGTATTGCCAGTGATGCTTCAGAACTATATGATGATGTTATAGAGACCCTCAAATTTATTAACACTGTTGAATCAGAGGTCAATGTGGATGTTCCACGTCTGACCCTCCCGGATGTCGCAAGGTATATGGAATTGATGATAGCAGTGTGTGTTAAAATATTTTATGGATGATGATATGATTAGAAACGGGGTGACTACCGAGATGATGAGTAATAGTGAAGTATGCAACAAAAAGACATGCGTTGACCCCAAATAAATTGGAATAAGGGCAGGAGAATGATGATGATGCATTCTAATAAAAACAGAATACATCGTCACTGGAAAGGCAAAATTATTAAGTAATTTTGCCTTGCCAGTGATGACATGATTAATCCTTATAGGGATGTGGATATTATAAATAAGCTATGTTTCACTGTGATAACAAACCGAAATCCAGTTTGTACTATTAGAAAAAAAAACCTGGAAAAACAGCATTGTGTACATTTTTGTTGTTATTAGCTTCATATTTTAATAAATTTATAATTTCAGTTCAGAAAGTGATGCGGGCTCAAGCAGCGGCCATTATAACTTAGAGCCTAATTCTCAGTCATCCAAAGCTACATCCATTTCTAATGATGACTCTGACAATAATAGATATAGGAGGTAAGGGCCAACTGAAAGATTGTGAATGCGAGTTTTATGGAAAGGTTCTTCCACACCTATTTCTAGGTGGACTAGGATGCATTAACACATTTCTCAAAGCAGCCTTTATATTTATTATGGTAATGGTAAAGCAGCTACTGGCTTATCAGGCAAAACAAACAATCTTTGCATGATTGGATCTGACATGCAAATAGCCCACTAACTCAGTAGCATAGGCGGCCTATAATGTTCCCACTGCTGTGACACAGGCCTCCTCTCGGGCCCAGTGCGGGTTTGTTGATGTCATGTGTCTTTGAATTTTTGGTTCTAGGACATGCCTGTTTACTTACGATGTTTTCCTTCACCGTTTTGAGAGCAGAGGTGATTAAATAATTTACATGAAGTAAAGTGCCTGACTGGGTTCGAACTTACAACTTGTGAGCTGTGGCAGCCTTTACCACTGGGCTACCACTGCTCTCCACTACTGCCTGAGTAATGTTTCGTAAATCGGATGGTATTGGAAACTAACTCTGTTACAGATAGAGGGAAACATTATGTATAAAAGATATTATCATTTCGAAGGAATTCAAATTCATGATCTTCACTGATTTTTTTAGTTTAAACACTACAGACAGTATAAGAATACTGCTCTTTCCTTGGGTGGAGCTGTGCCCATCTGACAAAAAGACATTACTTCTAGTAGAGGATGCCCTGAGGTTGTTGAAATCAACTAGAAGATGCTGCAGGTTTATTCGCGACGTATTTCTCCGTGATTTTTATGCAGAAATATTTCTGAATAGACCTGAAATTATAAAGGTAATAGTAGATCTTTTTTTTTCTATCCCCTTAGATAAAACCAATTTCATATATACTTCTTTTTTGTTATTTTGTTTAGATTATTCATTGTTATTTCTGACAATAACTTAGTACTGTAGGCATTGCAAGAAATTTGAAGTTTTATTTTTAAAGTAATAATTTTATCTTTTATATTTAGTTTGCTCTGCATTATATATTTAAAAAATGTTTCTTTCGTATCAGCTGCCTATTATATTTATAAACTCGATTATTTTCAGAGTTTATTAACAATATCTGACGGTAATAATGGCGGACGGCCTGGCGAAGCTCTGTGCGTGTTGTTATACATTACGCGCGCTCTCCGTACGCGACTGTTGCAGCTGTCTTCTTTGGACTTGATACACGCAACAAACAAGGTATGGAGAATATAGAAACATGGTACAAAACAGCTCTTAGTTATTCTGGGACTTCCCCTTTATTATTTTGACATCTCTTGACATTTCTCGGGACCCTACCCTGGGGTCCCGGACCTTTGGAAGGCGCACGAGGTCTCGAAGCCAACTCGCAGAGGCCCCTTAAACATTTTTAATGAAACGAGGCACCAACTGACGGTTATCTGTATTCGCACAATGCAAGTGCACCCAAGGACAACCCCCGGTTAGTGTACGACTATTGCCGGATATGGAAACAAAGATATTGGGTTATGGGTTTGGGTGGCTAAACTGAAGGTTATTTACGACTATGGAAAGAAGCCCCTGCTTGACCTATGTATTATATAAATTACATGGCAGCGATAAAATGGCAGAGGGTGACTTGCATACAAAATAATGGGTCCCCGAAAACGGTCGCTAGCACATAATGTCGTAGCGACAAGGGGACTAGCCCTTTATTATTATTTTTTTTCAAGTGGCATTTCAACATTTGTCATCGTACTTATAGCTGATAATTATACCACTTGAATTTGACGCGCCATTTATACGCGTATGGAAAAATGAAACTATTTTAATTAAAACACAAGTTAAAAAAATACGTACGCAAAATACGCGCATTGACGTGGAGTTGCGGACACCAGCCCGTATTACCTATTACCTATCACAAAATTTATTTTCCTGTGATATTTCGTTAAACTCTTCTGATTCTAACGTATATACTGGTTCATAATAACTTACCAGCATATCTATTCACAAGCATTCGACACGCTTCCGTAATGTATCGAACATCAATCAATGTTATCGTAGGTGTTCTTTAAACGCTGTTAACAAGTCCAAAACCCGAAAAATTTGTCAGTTTAAATCAAATAGACGACCTCTGTTCTTCCGACAGATGTTTGCTGTCGGGGGCAAGGCAAATAATTTTATTGAAATATGTATGTCATTTTCGATACAATAGCCCGTGGGATGGTTGTGAATAGCTATGCAGGAAACCCATTATCAATAAAATAAAATACCGTGCATTTCTCATAAGGTTTTAGACGAACATAGAGACGTTATTGACGTGGGCATGAATACGGAACTGGAAGAGATAGCCGGCGAGAGTCGCCCGCGCACGCCTCTCGAAGAAGATGGCCTAGTAGTGCTGCGACAACTACCTGCCCCGTTGTATGCGCTTGATACTCTACATGCAGTTCTGACCATTATGGCTAGGAGCGTTGTGTTGGCTGACCCCGTTGAAAGGACTGAGTTTTTGAATATTGTAAGTATGGTTTCTGGTATAGGATTCAGCTTTTTTTTGTTCCTGTCACTGAATTGATGAAAATTGTTCATATCACGGAACATTTTAGCCAAACAGCAAGGATACACTAAACGCCCTCAGACGTAATAACAATAAACCGTCAACCGACTAATAGGGCTGGTTGGCCATTGTATAGTCGACCTCATAATTCCTTTAACACCCTACCTAAGACTGAATGTCACTAGCACGTCATAAAACGACAAGATCTATTTTTGCTTTCAAGACAATGTGACAATGTGACAGTTGGATAATTCAATTTCAGTAAAGTTTTAATATACTGGGAGTTTTTGTCGAAAGTGGTAATGAAAATAATTACGAGGTCGCGTATACACTGGACGGAAGTACTTAAGTATCGTCACGTGTATACGCTTTTTTATTGACTGTATGACTGACACATAATTTTTTGCGAGATCTCATAAGTGTTGTGATTTTTTACTCTAAACAAATCATTGAGCTCGAGATTTCATTGATATCGCAAGTCATAGTTTGTTTTGACTAGTTTAGCCTATAGCGTGTTCAGCTGACATTACTGATGTAGTGGTCATGATTTGATTATAAATACTATACTAGCAACCCGCCCCTGCTTCGCACGGTTTTTACGACTGACTAAACATCGTGATTTCTTTGTAAGTTTAATATAAGTTTATTCTTCATCTGCCTAGCCTTTTCCCAATTATGTTGGGGTCGGCTTCCAGTCTAACCGGATGCAGCTGAATACCAGTATTTTACACACAACCCTGTTACTGGGTAATACGACACCCCTTGGTAAGACTGGTTGTTAGACTTTCGGGCTTCTGACTACCCGTAACGACTGTCAAAGATCCACGAATGACAGCCTTAACGTGCTTTCCGAGGCACGGAGGGGTCTCGGTATGTAAAGATGGTCACCCATCCACAGACCTACCGCGGCAAGCGTAGCTTATCCTGGTCGATCGACCTGTGTGGCTGTTATTATTTAGCCACGGGCCGCTCCTAATGTAAGTTTATTGTACACATAAACCTGTCGGAAAAAAAAAACTAAGTTTAAATGATTGTGAAAACCGCATCAAAATCCTTCGTTTAGTTTCGAAGAACAACTCGGTCACAAAGACAGACACGAAAAGTGACTTTAATTTGTTAAATGTATAGAATATCTTATCTTATCTTTTTATTTAATTTCAGAGTGAACTCAACACTTGTGTGTGTTTGATTGAAAGCCTAGTTGAGTTATTGCTAGATTGCATTAACGATTCCTTCTGGAGTATCTACCATAGTTCTAAGACTTACAGGGACATATCTCATAAAAGTTGCATGGCCATGCGTTTGATGGGAGATCTTTTATTCAAATACAGGTATTTTTATTTGAAACTTCGTTCCTATTTTGTGATGACCTGGTATACGATTGCACCCTCTCGCGTGTCTAAACATCTCTTCATTTGCTTGCCTGGACGAACTGTTGAGGCAGTGGGATTATCACGACGTCTCCGCGGCCTACCTCTGCTACATAGTTAAACTTTGTAACCACATGTCCACTTTTCCGAATGCATGCTAAAGCTATTCCTCTTTATAATAAATCATGATAGTGTGCAAAAGAAGCATGGAAGTAGGATAATTGATGTGGCAACGCGTTGCGAAGTATGTGTGGTGTAACAATGAATTATATGACAACGGTGCGGTTTGAAAGATGATGTTGTGACAAAAATTGAAAAGAGTATGCTTAAAGTAAAAGTGAAAAAGTGCGCAATGCTGCAAACCCCTACCCTATTTGAAGTTAAACAAATATCAACTTTATTTTAATGACGATTAAGTTGATTTCAGAGTGACTAGCACTGTTGACAAAGTCATAAAAATGTTTGAAGTTGTAGCGTAAACTGAACTTTATTATGTAGGAATTAAAGTTATTTTTCCACTAATTCATATTTGTTTACATTTTTGGCAAAAAAATCGCGAGTGCACGGTAGGTGGTTTGGTCATGTTGAGAGGATGAATGAAAGGCAACTAACAAAAGGCAAGGCAGATGTGAATGGAAACACCGAACGCCCTAGAAGGACATATACTGACCTTATTGGAGATGTTCTTCAGCAAGTTTAGGTGCGTAGTACAGACGCCAGCACATCAAGCTACTACAATCTTTCAAATTTCTTTAATAGATTTTTAACTTTATTGCTAAAGCTTAAGGTTCAAAGTTGATTGGGAAAATTTGACAGTTTCGGGTAGCTTGATGTGCTGGCGTCTGTACATACTCGCAACCGGCGTGCGTGTATGAACAAAGCAAAAGGAGTATGTGAGGATCGTAGCAGGTGGCGTTCTGTAGTTGCCTATCCCCATGGGAAAAAGGCGTGAGTGTGTTGTGATAATGTTTATGATAATTCTGCATATTTACAGAAAATCCTTCTTCGATGACATCGAGCGCACTCACCGCCGCGTGGCGTGGTTACGGTTGACGATGTGCGCAGAGAAGCTGCTGCATTGGGCGCGGGACTCCGCCCTGCCGCCCACCTCGCTCGTCACTGCCTTACAAATAGCCCAGATAGACCCTGCCATTGATCTGTTTTACCCAGCATTGAGTAAGAAAATTGAAATGGTTTTGCAGGTTAGTCGCTTCTAGATATAATTTTTAATTTGTTTCAAAATGCTGCCAGTAATACCACAGTCTACTTACATTAACTCCTTACCAACCAACGTATTTCCGCAAAGCAAACGTGTAAGGGGCTTATGTCCGCCTAGCCCCCAGCTAACTGAATTCAGGAATTGTATACATTTTTCCACTATCAGTACTGCTTTATCTCGATCAGAATTGTCATAGTGTGTTTCCTTTTCAGAGTACTAGAATAACTGTAAACCAAGAATACAAAAGCAAGTACAGAGAACTGAAGAAACTATTCGCGAGCATGGATGGAGCTGTCCAATTTATGAACAATAAAAATCTACATAAATCTAAGAAAATTCTCACTTGCATAAAAACTTCTCTACCAGTTTTAGAACTCTTTCAAAGTGAAAACTTTTTAGTTGATATAGCAGATATTTTGCTCATTAAGGCTAAAGAATTGGATTTTAATGAGAACGACTGGTCCATTGCCCGAAGTATTTCCTTAACTTTGATGGGTCACAATGCGGGATGGGTGCAAATAACATTTTACAAGTTATTGGCAGAGATGGTGAAGTCAATTTTGGTGGGAGCAGAAAATGAAAAATCTCTTACTTTATTATGCGATGTTGGTATATTAACAGAAATATGCTGTCATGGACTCTCTTCTAATTTTAAAGAGGTATATAAATCTATATATTATATAAACATCGAAACAAGTTTTTTTCTGACACTAAGTTTCGGTAAAGCTAAAATTTCTCGGCAACTTATTCTTTAACTTGGCTCAAAATTAAAAGCAAACAACTATACAAATGTTGCGTGATCTTTGCGTCTTTCAAAGTCGTGCAACGTTACAAAGCACGGTGTTCCAAGCGTATTCATAATGTTACAGGTAGAAGAAAGTTCTTCAGAAATAATGTTGTATTTGCTGCGCGGGCGACTGGTACTTAGCGAGAGCTGTTGGTGGCGACTATTGGCTAGTCTGCTGCCTGTATTGCCGCTGTTACATGTTTATGCCGCTCATGAAACGCAATTAGGTGAGGAACTTTTTAAGAATATGTATATTTATTCTTGAATTATTTCGCAATACATTATTAACTTATCATTTCTGACAGTTTTCATGTAAATTTGAAACACCACACTTTCATAAAATATGACGGTATTCTGATATTTTCGCATCCGCGCAGAAATTTCGTCTTCAGGTTAAGAAAATTGTTTTCTGTTACAGCTTAATTAAAATAGTTTATTCTCGATACGTTTAGAGAGAGAGAGCAACACCAAAAAGAGAGTGATGGAATGATAGTGTATTTATCTAAACAGTGTTATTTTTTGCAGGCAAAGCAATATGCAAATCCCTTGAATGCGACATTGCGGATTGTTTAGGCGTATCTACGGCAGAGGTGATGGCTGGCTTGGTTCGGCTTTTATTCGTACGATGCGTTGCCGTGCAACTTGATGCGGCACACAGCTTGTGTCGGTTATTAGGTAAGTAACTTGTGGCGGCATCTACATCGCCACATGCGAACTACGCATCACACTGACGTCACGCAAAATCCTGCATCGCGCATGCAGAGTTTGCCGGTAACGGCAGTAGCCCACCAGACATAACATCCGTCTGGTTGGAGGATCCTTCCTTTTCTATGGCGCATGGCGGTTGGGTGAACTTTACGCTCTGTTCCTCATACTTTTATAAACCATAATATTGGAGAGGATATTACACAGTATAAAAAGGTAATAACTTATTGTTTTGTGTTTTAATATCTTTTTAGACGATGAACGTTATTTGCCACCAAGGGACTCTTTACGCGCTGATGTCTTCTTGACTGCATTACGAAGAGTGAAAAGAGAAGAATTTAACATTGACAATAATAGTTCACCATCCAAAGTACCACAAGTATGTAATTAGTAATGATATACTGGGTGGTAGGGACATCGACGCGCAAACTGAAACCATGAATTCCGCTCATGATTCTAGACCTCTAGCGTACAAATAGTTCGTCGGTTATAAAAAAAACTGCTGTTTCATAGAAAAGTAGCTACGCGGGCAAAATGTACGGCTGAGTTATTTTTAGGGTTCCGTACTTCAAAAGGAAAAACGGAACCCTTATAAGATCACTTAGAAAGAAAGAAAGAAAAATGCGTTTATTGGCATTGCATCAAAATAAAATAAATACCGTACGCAAAATACGCGTATTGACGTGGAGTTGCGAACACCAGCCCGTATTACCTATTACCTACATTAAAATAAATACACCTTAAAACTATAAAAACAGAAAACAAAGATTATAATGCCAAAAGGGCCTCAGCTCAGCACAATGTCAGATGACAACACATGGTGTAAAGTGCGTTTCACGAAAGAATTCCCTTCGCCGTAATATTGGCACCATTGCTTTTCATTGAAGAATTATTTTACCTTCAATGAAAAGCAATGGTGAAAACAACAACAAACACATAGGGATGTGTGTGTCCGTTAAAATAAATTAAGAGAATTAATTAAATGTGATATTAGAGAAAAGCTGATACAAAATCAAATAAAATGTTATGACATAAATGTGTGTGTGTGTTGTATTGTGATTAATGAAAAACTAAAATAAATAACCCATTTGTGCGTACTACCTACATAAAAAAACAAATAAATAAATAGAAAGTACTATAAGACAAAATCGTGTGACTGCATTGTTCTTGTTTCGAAACGGATTTTCATTTTCATTTAGAGTAAGGACAATAATAAAATTGATTAAAAAAAAATTTAAACTGATTGAAAATAAAACTAATAATAATAAAATCGTTAAAATTGGTAAAGTTGATAAAATTCATAAAAAATTATAAAATTGACAAAATTGATTGTTTTATATGACAGATATGTCGGCTCGAATATTTTCAAAATCTTTTTGATGGCTTAAAATAAATTCTTTTAATTTCTTCGTTGTCCGTATATCTGTCCGTCTGTCAAGACCCTTTTTCTCAGGAACGAGTGGAGTTATCAAGTTGAAATTAATATCAAATACTCAGGGCTGCAATCCATTGAAGCAGTGACGAAATCAAACTTCTAAGTCAACGTCAATCGACTTTGTCTTTCGCAATCAAAATATATGGGCGTTTACGTTCCGGAATCAATACCTATAGGGTACTTCTCGTTGACCTAGAACAGGAAATTTGGCAAGAAGCAATGTCATGTAGCACAAAAAAAAATCCGAAATCCTTAAATTAGTAGTAACATTACAAAAAAAAAACTGGCACTCCGGGAGTGCCGGCAGAAGTGAAAACTTAAACAATTACGTGTATATTTTTTGAATTGTCTTATAAACAAAACCCGCGCGTTGTCGGTTACGGTAACAGTGTCGCGAGTTCAATGGTTTTTTCCATCTCAAAAAATGCTCAAAGCAGCTAAATAAATTTTCACTTCAAAAAAAATGTCGTTATAAACTATTTACATACCTACAAATTTGTACGGAACCCTCGGAGCGCGAGTCCGACTCGCACTTGACCGTTTTTTTTAATAACCGTTGAAATAGTTCTACGCAGCGGGGTTCAGAATCATGTACCGCATTCATGGTTGTGTCGATGTCCCTGCCACCCTGTAACGCTTGCATTATTACCTATCTTAAATTCTATTTATAAATATTCTTAGACGACAGGCTTAACTCAAATTCTGGACGTGTTAAAACAAGACGTCATTCTGGACGAACATGGTGAATATGTTTCGCGGCCAACGGTGCAACCAACATTGGAACCTTCGTTGCGACGCAGCACGTTGCAACAACTAGCTGTCATAGTGCGACAACAGAATTTGCACGATGTTTTCTTACAATATGATGGAGTGAAGATTATTGTGGCTACACTTAGGTAAGTGGCCATAACTGCATCCTCTTCTACCCTCGAATACTTAAAAGACACGTGACTTTACGACCCTCTTAAGTCTTAAGCCCTTTTGTACACACACGTATTCTTGCCGTGAAAAACTACGGTTTATTCACCGTGTGTAGGCACGGTCGTCGGCGCTACGGCAATTACTACCAGACAAACGTGTCATATACAAAGTAACGCGATTTTTCTACGGCGCGCGGTTAGCACGCCGTACCACAAAGACACCGAATACAAATGAAAGTCCTCCAGACCGAATTTCGGCCATGGCAACCAATCTCAGCGGAGACCAGCCTTCGGCGCGGGAGATATTATAATGCACAAGTGTGTTCGCAGACAGGTGCATTTTTTCTTCCCTCGCTCTCATTGTCCGATGGGACGGTAATCCGACACGACCGCAGCGGAGAGCGATCAGGCGCAGGACCAACGGCTAAGACAAATAATACAATACAAAAATGGTTAAAATACCATGAGACTAAATAGCGACTTAATATTGAGTTGCTTTTTAATATTGCGTTCTGAAACTGATATTAGAGTTTTGAAATTAAATATTTAACATACATACAAATCAGAAGGCGTTCATGTTTACTGATGACGCGAAGTGATTTCGCAATTGACCAGTTAAAGTCCAAAAAAAAACCTTGAGTGCGCTTTAGACTACCCATTTTAATTTACTAGCATTGTCTGAAGCTTTTTTCTCGTATCCTTTTTAAGCCTTGTTCCTACCTTATCTTTGTATTGAATATAAAAATGAGGTTATTCCATTCAGAGCTGATTTTTCCGTAACTTTATCGGATGAATAATTTTGAATTTGTGACAGTTCTTACAAAAACTTTCAGACGTCAAATTTATTTCTCAAATAAAAAATATCGGTCGATTGAAAAATCAGCCTTTAGTCACCCCAAAAAATCCACCTGAAGTCGGATACGCGGAAACGCATGTCCGAGAATCCACCCTAATAAGCCTATAAATTCCGTTTATCCAACTAGGCCTAGGGTGGATTTTCGGACATGCGTTTCCGCGTATCCACCTTCGGGTGGTTTTTTTTTGGGTGGATAAACGGAATAACCCCGAAAATGATGTTATCAATCGTATGATCCTATGCTCGTAACATTGTTATTATAGATACTAGAATGATGTTTACTATCTCAACATTCCCAACGATAGTCTAGACTAGACAAAGTTCAAATTATCTTAATCTTCAAATTTCAGAATGTCGCTGATGGTGGACGATTATCTAGCTTTTCCGGAATGTGCAATCAGTTGCGTGTCTGTATTGAACAGCGTTTGTTTCGCCAGCAGACACAATTTGGCCAAAATACCTGATTTACCTTCACTTCTCATTAGAGGTAATTTTATGATGACTCGTTTCTAGGCTAAGATATTGCAAAGCGAACTTTTTACGTTTAACTATAAACAGTAAACATAATTATAGTTAGTGTTGCCCAAAATCGGTCTTGGTCTTGCAGTCTTGGTCTTGTTCTTGCATTTTTGCAAGACCAAGACCAAGACCAAGACCGACTTATTTTAGCAAGACCAAGACCAAGACTGAACCCTGCAAGACTTGAGCAAGAACAAGACTAAGCCTGCAAGACTCTTGCGTCTCGCAGTTAAGTCAAAGTCAAAGGTTTCAATCCTGATTATGCGAAAATGGATGTATTTTTTTTATGAAACAGTAAATTACATTGTTGAATTGCATTCAAACCTAAAATTATTGTTGATAATAAAAAAATATCGAAAAATTACGTGACTATCAATACACTTCTGCACGTTTTTTTATTTTCAATCTTCTTTACTTAAGGCGAAAGCGGTATTAGGTAGCCCGCGAAATTCACTGACCAGCAAATTGCAAAAAACGTAAGAAAATTTTAATTTCGCGGGCTACCTTAGCGCTTCCCCCTTAAATCAATGAAGCCTTAGAAAAATAATTATCCCCTCATAACGAATCTAAAATAAAAGTAGTAAATGGGTCATTCAATTATGTAGATGATTAAAATGCCTCATGTGACGCGTCTGTTAGATTCATTGGGATTCATGGCCGACTCGACACCGCGCGGGGATTCCCGCTATCTTCCGCATTTTTGTCAGGTTCAAGCATTTATGCACTTTATTGTAATAATTTTAAAGTTTATTTTCAAGTGCGTTAATAATACGAGGAGACCGCTTGGCGCTGCGGTCCCTTTGTGGCGGCATTTGAAAGTGAATAGCGTAGGTACGAAGACAGTGTTGACCTCGCAAATGAACTTTAGCGATACAGCTGATCGTAGCCCTTTCGAGTTTTATTTACATTGCTGTTTTAAGTGAAACAAGTGAATTTACAATTTTTTAATTAAAAATCTCATTGGGTCAGATAGAAATAATGATTTTATACAGTTTAGAGTAAAAAAATTGCAGAAAAAAACGTAAAAATTAAGAAAAAGCCGACGAAAAATTTCAACGCAGGGGGGGGGGTCCAGAATCATGTACAGACGCCAGCACATCAAGCTACCCGAAACTGTCAAATTTTCCCAATCAATTTTGAACCTTATGCTTTAGCGATAAAGTTGAAAATATATTAAAGAAATTTGACAGATTGTAGTAGGTTGATGTGCTGGCGTCTGTACCTACTGAATCCATGGTAAGCGGTTGCGCGTCGATGTCCCTGCCACCCTGAGCAATAGGCTAATAGGTATTTGAATGTAGTCTAGTCTAAGTAGTAGAGTCTCGCAAGACTTGCGAGACTCTTGCTGCAAGACCAAGACCAAGACCAAGACTGAGAGCGCAATACCAAGACCAAGACCAAGACCAGGTGTATTGACGCAAGACCAAGACCAAGACTGGCTAAGGTCTTGTCTTGGTCTTGCATTTGGGCAACACTAATTATAGTCAACAAAACTTTAAAAAACATTGGTTTTACTTGTTAGAGTAATTGCATGTGACGTCACTCGGAAAATTAGATGCTCCACATACCCAATATGGTTAAGGTGTTTAATATCAAAGTACACAAATATTTCACCTGCACGCGATTGATGGAATTACATAGCGTTTTTCCCAAGTATTGGATAAACCAAAAAAAAAAATATATTTAGTCACAAGGCGCTAGAATTAGTGCTCGGATGAGCGAGAGATGTAACTATTGGGTGGTTCTATGAACGTAGTCTAAACAGTTACGGCGAAATATTTGATTATTACCGATCGTGCTGCGTGACACGCATGTCAAGTGAACATACATCATCAGAATGTTGTTTGTCGTCGTGTGTTGGCCCAAAATGTCATGTTTTTCGGTGCTTTCTTCATAAAATCCTTTCCCTACACGCCATATTCATGGGAACTGACATACACACAAAGTAACCAATCTTACACTCAAAGTTTGCTATTTGGGTAAATATCTATACATTACGGCGACTACTTCTAATATTTTACACCCCCTTCTGGCACACGCAAGTAGTTACACTGCAACTACGAAAATAAAAGCGCTATTAAAGTAATTTTTTTACTGTGGACGTGCGGTGAACGGTCGAGCGTCCATTACTTGAGGCTCCTACAGTCTAACAGCCTAGTTAAACTGGGAGCTTCAAGGAGCTTGCACAGTCGGAAGTTCCGAGTTACGGCGACATATTAGACAGAAATTCAGCAGCTTTCTAACACTATTTAATATTCCAGTGATCCTAGTGTTCCCTGCCAATGATGCGACAGTACTGATGGCCACACAAGTCTTAGCACTGGTGGCGTGGGCAGGCTTCGCTCTGCAGGAGTTGAATGCGTCGCGACATCGTATACCAGCACTACCTCTGAGTGTAACGCAGAAGACTTCGCTACCTTTTGTGGTTAATAGCTACTGGAACACCAGCCCTAATGCTGAACATTCGTATGTAGGTAAGTATTTTAATGTTTGTTATACTATATTTGAATCAAGAATTTGAGATAATTTTCAAGTTATGGAACAAGAAACTGAATGTCATTTATGTCATACGTAACAAAGTTCAAATTCAATTGCAACCAAACACTTATTTGTAGGACCTTTTTGTTACAAATGGTCACTCAAAAATCAACTTACAATATTTCACTGAAGTAGATAACTGATTAAGTGGCGATGGAATGTAAATTATCTGAGATTATGAACACTGTTATATGCTACTAGCGTTTTGGCTTTGAAAACTGAAATAAATGAAAATTAAATATTCGAAACATCAATGTGTACTGCCAGCCCGAGATAGGCTTGCCTTAGCAAAGAGTTAGATGGAAGCAAAAAAGTCTCCATGAAATGTCAGTCAGTTGGAAAATGTTTTTTTTTATCGACAACCCAGTTGCATATAAAATACACACTTTCTCTCATGATTTCATGAATACATTTTGACAGCATGCATGATTTATGTCAATATGCAAGCACCTTGGATGCCCAAAACTTTTGTAGAATATTTTAATACGTTTAGTGTCAATATTGTTCGAGAACATTGTTTAAAATCATTATGCGCATCACGTGTTTTCATCACCAGTTTCCTTACATAGTTTGATACTAAGTTCTCGCCGAATTCCAATTAGGTTATTGTGACGTATGATCAAATTGACGTCACGATGACTTCCTTTGGACAAATTATTGCGTTGAATTTAAATTACTGCAATAATTTGAAATATAATGTGTTGAATTTTTAATTGAGTGGTGGATTCCACATCTTTAGGTAGACCGTTCATGCAAGATGTTAGTTTTATCATGATGATTGCACGGAAACAGTTCGTGGTGAGGTGAACCAAACGCAAGCGTCAACGTCATACAATTGCAATAACTGATAAACAATAAAAAAAAACAGTGGCATTCCAGGAGTGCCGACAGAAGTGAAAACTTGAAAAAGCATAGTAATTTCATAAATATGTTTGAAGGTCATTCTTCCCAAAGAAAAAGTACCGCGCGTTGATGTCTTTATAATGGCCTGTTGACCGTACGTAAAATACGCGCATTGACGTGGAGTTGCCACCAGTGGAGTGGACACCAGCCCGTATTACCTATTGGCCTGTTGAAATGAATTGAAACAACACTAAATAGTTATTTAATATGGTATATTAAACGTGAGGAGCACACCATTGACAGGACATATTATCAAGGAGTGTCAGATACAAAGAAGAAAACCTATATATTAACAAAGTATTAAAATGTTTGCATTCCAACTTTTATTCCAACATGGCCAAAACTTAAAACGGAGGTGTTAACGGGAGGTTACGGTAACAGTGTCGCGAGTTCAATGGTTTTTTCCCATCTCAAAAAATGCCCGACGCGCCTAAAGAAGGTTTCACTTCAAAAACTTGATAAATACTGCAACCACGGCTTTTGATAATGGGAAAACTGTGATAGTTTATTTGTACTAATCGGACGTTTACTGTTACTTTTACTTGAAATTGATTAACTGTATGAAAGTTTGTCCTTTTTGATCTTAATACTTTCTGAGTTTTTTTTTTACTGTTTCACGTATGTTTTTCAACACAGAGTGGCTACTAGCCGATGAAGAGTGGCGGACGGCAGTACGTGTTCGCTGGTGGTGTACACACTCCGGTCGCGCCCGACTTCTGTCGGAGGCGCCCCCGGCTACCCCGCTAGCCCTCCGTCCCGCCCCCCGAGACCTAGCCGCATTGAAAGCCTCTTGCCCCATATTCAGCTGCACAAGAGCTTTAATGGCTCTTCAGAATGCTACTACTCATAGACATGTTACTGAAGCACTGCATTTGTTGGAGAGGTTTGTTATTTCATAGTACTGATTGCTGTTTTACGGTTAAAGATATTTTTTTTCTCAAAAGAATTACAATTCACTTATAGAGAAAACATAAATAGTTTTAGAACAATGTTATCTGCCAGTAAGCGTACATAAAAACAAAAATGTATCTTAAAACTAACATCACAATAAAACTTCGACACAACATACATCGCTTTAGCATAATAAGTACAAAATAAACAAATCAGAAGAGGGTAGGTTACACAAGAAACAACGATTTTGAGCGATGAGGGTAGGGTGCAATTTAACAGTCGTTGCATATTTACTAAGGCCTACGACGCGACGTTTTAAATATGCATTTCTTTTTTTTTATAACTTAAATCTGTAGAATGTGTCTGTATTTAAATACACAGCTTAAAATGAAGGAATACAGACTGGCTCTCTGCTTATGAACATTTTTTCTGTGACATTCTCTTTCACTGTAGAATAATTGCAACTGCTTTATTTTTTCTAGCTACGTATATTTAGTTCCTTCATCGTACGCCGATAAAAAGGAGTTCAGTTCGTTGCCATGGCAACACACGAGGCGGTTCTTAGACGCACCCCCCGCTTCGACCCGCGACACATCACTGCTTTGCTCTCTATTGCACTTCGTAATCGCGTATATGGATAATGTTCCGAATTGTGGTAAGTTTTTCTGTTATAGGTAGGTACTTGGAATTTATGAAATGTATGGGACGTCCGTACTGACCAATATACACGATGACATACAAAAGTAGTGCTTATAAAGCTAGTTGCAGTAACATGTTTCCCGCAACGCAGACAACGTATTGCTGCAACGGTGTTGTGCAACTTTTGTTCCTATGAATATGATACTAGATTCCCACAATAATTTGAGATTCACTGCTTTAGTACCAAAGTAGCTGTACCCGCAACATCGTTCGCGTGCATATTGAAAAAGAAAATGATTTCATTGGTTTTTGCGCGGAACCCGTACTTCTTATTCTAAAATAAAAGTAGCCTATGTTACTCCATATAACATTAGTTATCTGCCATTGAAAATCCCGTCAAAATCGGTCCAGCCGTTATGTAGATTAGCCAGAACACACAGACAGACAGGCAAAAATGATAAAAATTGTTTTTGTTAAAAGTCCCGTATCTTATATACTTTCATATGCATTTAGTAAAAAGCTGTTATTTTGACATTTCAATTTTGTTTATTTTACCAAAAAATGACCAAATAACAGTCATGAAAAGAGATTTGTCTGGTCGTTGTCGTTCGATGTGGACATGGCCCATATTTTTTGACAGTGACACTAATCTTGTGGGTATTAAAGAATTACATAGTTCATGAGCACCATAAGTGAATACGTGAGATAAGGTTAATTCTCAAATACAACTGTGTGAAGTTAAGATACCTTGTCTTTTTATCAAATATGTAATTATGTTTTCCTGTTAGGTAATTTTCAGCAGCAGACCGGTTCGAACTGAACCCAATGCTTTCAGAAATAAGTATTATTTATTTATATAAAGGCTTACCAGATATGCTTTCAAAAACAAGTATTATTTATTTCTATAAAGACACACAAAAATAGCCTTAACCCAAAGTCTTTGTCATAATAAAGATCTCGCATGTATCTTAATATAGGAAAGCACAATACGGCACTATCAATTATTAGCGTACTAGAACATTATACAAGAAAAATAAAAAAGTATAGCCAGTGTAAGTGTACCTATTATTTCCAGTTTAATTTTTTTTTGTAGGCGGTACAATGTCCTGGATAAAGTCATCCTTCATTGGTAACGAAGCGAACGTAATTTCTCTATTGAGTCGAGACCAGCTCTATCCTCAGCAAACGGTTCAAGAGAGCATAGAGGTGACCCAACTTCACATACACATTGTAAAAGTTCTATTACGATGCATTATGATGCTGGAATACTGGGATGATTACGACAGCTATAAGTTAGAAAGTTTACTTAAAATACTACTTGCCTGCTTGGATAAAATAGATCTGAAAAACTTTCATGTGCTGGGTAAGATATTTAAGTTATTTTGTTCGGTATCAGACCTACTTTTTATTGTCATCGGACATTGAACTGCTAGATAAGATTGATTGATTTGTAAAAAATCGCTGACTCATTTCGGTAACATACTGAGGCTAAGATAACATACTGGCCACCTAACATCAAAATATCTATCTGATGTTATCAAGTGACATCATTGATAAATTTTACAAACATTGCTTCATATTTTTGTGTTCCCTTATATTAATTTTATGACTATCTTTTTTTTTACAAACGGGTTGTTTGGAGTTACGCCCATCGCAAACGCATGTCACAGACTGCGCGTGCGCAATTTATCCCCAATTGTCATAATACAGTATTAATGTTGATACGATATGAAACACATATGAATAAAAGAGTGATCAGATAAAATATGGAATCATCGGGACATAATATAAATGAAAAGGGATCGAATGAAAAACACATTTGAGCCGACTTGCACTTGCCACCGGCGCAAAACGTTTTTTTTCATTCATCATGGGATAAGAGCAGGAAGAAGAAGACTGTAACTACCCATTATGATAATAGTATAAACTAATATTTAAGACTGTTTTAGGATACCTAAACGAACTGATGCGTTGTATACGATACGCGGTAAACTCCCGCTATTGCAAACTATCGGAAGACACCCTGATTCAATGCCTACGACTGGTGGGAAGGACATTGAGTGGATGTGCCTCCGGTGGTGGATGCAAAGGACAGGCGTGCCGGCTCGATGCGACCCTGGCGCTACTCGCGCTGTTAAGGCAAATACATGAGGAAGTTATACCCGTTCAGGTACTTATTTAATCAAAGAATTATTTCCTATTTCTAATGACTTCATTTCTTTATTCTATTTCTAATTTCTTTCTTTCGTATTGTTGGAGATCGTTAGTAAATAAATAACGCTTTGGGGTCGCTTTCCAGTCCAAACAGATCATCATGCCTTTATTCAAATTTAATTGCGGTTGGCGTAGCATGTCTGCTTCTCCCATAAATCTCTTTTAGCTGTTATCTATATCATACACATCTCATCGGCCATATCATCGTCCAAATAGATTCGGCTGCATTTTTCTGAATTTTGCTACTCAACAATAGAGAAATTCCAACCAACAATGAGCATAACCTAGGGTTGACCTGATCGTCAGATGTTAAGTATCCGTTTTAAAATCCGTATTACAAAGAATCGCAGTCTCATTATTCAAGTAAATTATTCTGTTATCTTGCTAACCAATATTATGGCAATTTCCGCAAAAGATCGATAAAAAAATTCAAGTACTATGCAGTAGATAAAAATGCTTAGTCAAATTATGTTTAATCGATGATAAAAAATAAATATTTTCTCTATGACGACAGTTCACTCCACCTATGTACTTCCGTTTATTTTCTAACGTAACTGTAAACGTATATTTTCTGAGTATTGTAGTGGATAGGATTTATTTGTCTTTATTATCAGATTATCTGCTAGGAATGGGAATTCATCGATAATAATATTCCTGTTAAATCCTCCCACTAAGGTTAATAATATGCTTGTATTCACGTGGATTTGGATTCACGTCGATTATGCAAGTATAAAACTTGTTGTGACTGTTCTTTTGCTTGCTAATTCGCGCCTCTGCGTTAAATAAACCAGCTAGCTATTCATAAAACGCATTTTAAAATGTATTAATTTGAAACATTTTTGTCCAGGTTTAACAGGTTTAGACATTATGTCACCGTTATTCATCGTTTTAAGATTAAAACAATGAATACCGGTGACATAATGTCTGAAGGTATTATACAGGGTTATTTTAAATTGGCTAACTAAACTCTGCAGACGCGATGGGTATCGATATCGAAACATGATAAAACAAAAAACAAAAAAAAAGTTTTTTTTAATACAGTTGCTCAAAAAGTGGCGTATTGCAGGGACGTATAGCGTTCGGGATGTGGGCTATTACATACTCGTGCTTTTTTTTTACCTTTCCCGAACTCGTGCGTTCTCTTTCCCAACTGTCGAAATAATGTCTATTAAAAAGAAAAACCAACCAAAAAGTTTTTACTAAAAAATTCATAGAAGTTTTTATGATTCATGCAAATACGTATATTTCTAAAAAGAAGCTACTAATTTGTTTCAATATCAGATTTAATGATTTGATTGAATGAATTAGGTTAGGTTTCATTTCATTTCATCTCATTAAATTTCGTTTTCATTTCATATCAATAAAAAATTCTACTGAAGACTTGGCTGTATGGGCCATAGTTCCCTTTGCCTACCAGAATGGGTGAAGAAAAAAAAAATCTCTGCTTATATTCTACGGTTGGCGCCATTAGTTAGTTGAGTTTATTGTGTTTTTATTATTTTATTAAATTGCTTCATTTTTTCGCAACTGTATTAAAAATAGTCGTTCAGTACACGTGCGAAACCGTCATTGCAACTTGTTCCGACTGTCAACCCTCGCCTTCGGCTGCGCCTCGGCTCGGGTAGACATTTGTCGGAACTCTGTGCAATGACAACCTTTCCGCCCTTGTAATGAAATATACTATTTCGTCGCCGACCGCTGTTACTGTAGTCACTAGACATATCAGTTTAAAAATCTGTTCTTTTTTGTGTAAGTTTTACAGACGTGATTATATCGATATATAAATACGATACCTAGTTAACAAAACTAACAGCGGTCGTTGACCTCCCAAAAAATATTAAAAAATATATCGATAACCATCGCGTCTGCGGAGTTTAGCTAGCCAATTTAAAATAACTTTGTATTTTATTTTTATGTGCAGCTGAAGAGCTAAAGTGACACGTCTGAACTTCTGAAGTACGAATATAAATCGATATCTTACTAGCTTTATCCCTTATCCTATCCCTCCTATCCTCCTATTTTACCCATCGTCCTTGATCATTAAGGTTTAATAATGACAGATAGTCGTGAATCAGTGCCAAATGCACGCTTGGCAGCAAGATTAGCCTAAGGTACCTTAAATGGCAGTAGCAGTACCTACGATTCGTGCTGTGCAATCAACTTGCCCTAAAAAACGTTGGCGAATCTTTTAAAACAAGAGAGAGAATATAAGTCTAGAAGAGAGAAATTAAATAAGATGCTCTCCATCATGAACTCGGATGGGTGTCTCTCTTTTAATTTGTGGTATCTATCGTACCTATGCCTTAGATTTAAATGAAACACAGAAAAAGAAATAAATCTTTCGTTTTATTTTTTGTTTACACAACAACACACATGGGCGTTGGGCTTTTGAAAAACGTCGCAAATTAGCAAAATAATCAGTTTTATTAAAAAACAAGTTGACGCAACAGACGTTGTCCTGTCCTTTCAATAGTTCATACAAAACTGAACGTTCCAGAATATGAAAATTTTCCTGATAAAAAATCCAATTCTTTCCAGGAAATCCAAAAAATTATATTATTAAAATTAGGGATGCCGCGATACGCCTTTTTGCCTATACGATACCGATACCGATACTCTTATAAAAATATCGGCGATACCGATAACGATACGCTTACTGAATTCAAAAAGGAAGGTAGATTAAATAAAACACAATTAATTAATAGTTTTAGTAGGTAATCAAAATTAACATTTATAAGATTTTTATGGAATTATCAATTGTCGAAATTTCGAAGTGATTCCATATAGCAGTTTTGTGTTTTGAAGTTGATATGACTACTATTTATTTTATTTTAATAAGTTTCTTTTATTCACAAACAATTTACATTATCAAATATTAATTCAATATTTATGTCATAAATTATTAATATAATAATAGTCACCAGTCAACCTAGTCAAATAACCCGCCCCGCACAGTTCCCGGTGCAAAGGTGCCCAAAACGCTTGCTGCATTGCCACGTTGTATGGCAATGGCTAACCTTTGCACCAAGAACGAGCCGGAGCGGGAGTCACCCGTTTTGTCCCGGAGCTTGTGCCCCATCTCACTAATGAGCTTCCTGGCCTCAGCGCACCAAGCACCCATGGTCTCCACGGCAATGGGCACAAAATGATACCTTTCCCCCAACGGTGCGTACTTCAACCTCTTCCTCTCAGCGGCGTCTTCCGCTGCTGCCGATGGTGAGAGGACGGCGCGACCAAGGTGGCTGGCAGCAACAGTGCTGACGCAAGTTGCGTCCCAAATTAGGCACTTGCCGTTCTTCCAAGGCACCAGGGTCAGGCCGTCCGGCCTCTTGCCGTCAGTCCTGCACAGACCCGGAGGCTCCAACACGCAGGGGACATCAGCCGACACAAAAGCCCTCCGCACAATATCATTGAGCGCATGGTGACGCGGGAACCTCCCCGAGCAACGACGACAACTCAAAGCGTGATGGCCATCGGCCTCCACCATGGAACCGCAGGTGCATCTGTGGGGTTCACACACCTTGCAGCCCAGGCGGAGGGCCACCGCCACACGCAAAGAGTCGTCATCAAGCAACGTGCCCAGGTGAGGCGAAGGAAGCGCGTGCAACCATGCCCCCGATTCCGGCTGCGATACAGCCCTGAGTCTGGCTAAATCAGCCCCCGAGGAGCCCACCAGCATCTGTTCCTGGATCAGCCTGGACGTGACGTCGTCCCAAGCGCGCTGAACATGTGTTGCGTCAGGGCTTGCAGCCCCCACGTTGAGGACAGACCAAGCTGACCCGGCATCCAACACATATGGTATGTTTGCCCCATCACCATTGGAATTTAGAATTACAGTGACGAGGTCAGCCACCCCATGTGCTGACGCCAGGAAAGCCGGCAGACCCACATCATGCACGCACCGCACCCCAAGACCCCCGTACCGGACAGGAAGAGCCGCTTGCCTCCACTGCGCATCATTAAAAGACACATTCAGGATCGACTCAACCGTTGATTTTAGAGCACAGTCAAAGGAAAATACTTCCTCAGGACAAAGCCAGGTAGGAGCGGTCCGCAAGAGATACATAACCTTGGGCAAGGCAAAACACATGCGTAATAACAAAATCGCAACGTGCGCGGAGAGATCCTTAAGACGTTCCCGAGCATTGAGGAGGAGCTGTTTACGGGAGGAAATGGCTTCAGGCACACCGTCAAGAAAAATGGGAGATCCCAAAAGAGAGAAGGAAAGAGGAGAAAGTTCTTTGAGACCAGGTAAATGAGAACCAAAGCGTGAGAAGTGTGTATGAGCTCCAACGCCACAGGGAAAAAATTCGCACTTGGAGGGATTCACCTCCAGACCCAGCTCCTTAAGTTGAGGAACAAGAACCTCCAGGTCCTGGCAAACCTCTTCCGGTGATCCACCAATAATGCCATCATCAAGGTACCACAGGTTCAGAGACGATTTCAATCCAGAGATGACTTTGTGGATTGCTAAACTGAAAACAAGTGGCCCCAATGGATCTCCCTGCTGCGCTCCCACTTGAGACGAAATGAGACTATCACTAAAGAATAGATTAGAAGGAGAATAATATACCTGATAGAGAAAGGGGTAAAGGTAAGGAATTTTATCTTTGACCTCACTCAAAAGAACGTCTCTTTCTAGGGTGTTAAAGGCATTGCGTATATCCAGTTTCAGCACCACGCAGTCCGAGTTCTCAGGCTCCATGACGAACGCACGCGTCGCATGGATAGCGGCCTCGCACCCCCGATGCGTCCCGAACCCTAGTTGATGCGGCTGCAAGTATTCGGACATAGCTACTCTTACGGACCGGCACGCAAGCTTAGCTGTCAACCTTCTGAACACACTGCCGATGGCTATTGGTCTCAGCCCTCCGTCTTTTTTCTTGAGTGCGCAAAGAGAAGCACCATACATATAAGGGCAAAATTTATTTTATTTGATATTATTTTATTTTATTTGACTCAAACGACTAGTTATAAATGACATACAATACCTACACAAACAATTACGATTGTAATTCTTAATCTAATTTGCATGGAAAGATACTACGCGCAACAACATTCAACCTAACGAAATGGGATAGATGTGCGAGTGCGAGGCCAAAGCGGGCGGGCGAAACAAAACACTGCATAAAGCGCGGGATTTCCCCGAGCATAGTTAGTTCGTGACTCGTTTGCAACGAAATAGACGGGACAACACGCGCGTTTACATTACATTTTTAAAGCGTAAAAGTATCGTTGAATCGGCCATAAAAATATCGCCGATACCGATATATCGGCAAACCTGAAGTATCGCCGATATATCGGTATCGGTATCGGTATCGGATGCATCCCTAATTAAAACAAAAAAATAGCCAAATCCGTCAGCGGTTCTCAAGTGATGCGCTCCAACGAACAGCATTGCATTTCATTGTAGATAGACTAGCGATCCGCCATTGCTTCGTGCGGTTTGTTACGACTTAACAAGACATTGTAATTTTTTATTTTATTTATTTAGTTTAGTATTCTGCATTCATTATACACATAAATGTTCCGAAATAAATTCTGAAAATTAATGGTAAAAACAGCATCAAAATCCGTTGCGTATAGTTTAGCAACACGGGCAACACGGTCTCACAGACAGGAATAGCGACTTTAAATTTATAATAAATGTATTAAAAAAAAAACATTGTTCCGTTGAACCAGAGGTGGAGCGAAGGCTTTAACAGCGACGTGGTACGCACCGTGGTGAAGGGTACTACCGCCGCTCGCGCTGAGCTACGCGCGGCGGCGTTGCAAGTTATCGCTGCGCTTGCGCACTACGCCCAACTGATGCCGCATTTGATGCAAGGTAAGGTTTTATGACTGAAGTCTTATAAAGAGGAATGGGAACACACTTTTTACGGATGACCAATCCATTTGTACGCAATAGTAGCGTAATTAATACGCCCAGAAATACGATCGCATAATCATTCCGGTGTAGATGCCTAAATTTTTTACGTTACAATTTAGGCACACGCTCCAAAACCTTGTTAACTTCTTTTGTAAGTTTCAGAAGGGATTAATAAATAATATGTTCATTTTTATTTATTTTTTACATTTGCTACGCCATTTATAATTGTAAGTAATTAAAAATTCTTTTTCTAAAGCTATACAAGAATCATCCCTGTCTCAATTTGCGGCGAACATATTTTCACAACGCGGTGAAGCGAATGCAGTGCGTGCGGCTGCAGCTACCCTTCTTGCATCCATTGCGACTAGAGCTTCACCAAAATCTGACGTAAGAAACATGCTATTTTATTTTCATGTTAATACCATCGACTTTCAAAAAACTGTATTTTTTTTGATGATCAGGGTTTTCTTTATTTCTTATCCCACCAAGATTGCTATTTTGGGCTTCGTACGAACAATCTATTCCTAAATGTTATGTGTCATTAGTGTTTTTTTCTACGACAATGTTTGAATTTTCCTCTACATATTTTTAGCAACTTTATGACTGAAAAAAATTATAATACCTTTATTAATTCCTTCACATGGGAAACCCCAGAGCACGTTGGTATGCGTCTCGTACGTGTTTATAATCACGCGCGGTGTACGTTTGGTTTCATATTACTTAACATGACCCAGTGCCCATCCCACCACTTCCTATATACATCGTGAGATGCGTGTATAGATTATCATTTTATCAAGTCATTTCCTACTAGCCAGTATCATGAAGAGGATATATCGGTATTATAGGGATTCAAAGTACGTTACTCGAGCTTAAAAAGTGTGGCTCCCGAGGTGGACGCTCTTCTTTTTATCACTCTTTATGAAAAAATAAGTACCTAAGTGCAACTTATAAATAAGAATAGTATACGTTTATTCATTTAATATATATTTTTCAGTAAACAATTACGAACGAAGGCAGAATGCTTTTCGCGCGTTTTTTATTTTTTCACAAACTTTTTTTTAATTTGGCTTGCGCGCCTTTTACTTTACCATACAGCCTGTTACTTGTTCATACAATATTCATGATTGATCTCTTTGGTGATTGGAACTTTTACTAACAATATCCACATTCCAAGTTCAAATCACTTTTAGTCCCTAGGGATTAAAGAGCTATTTTAGTCCCTGTTTACGAAGAAGGAAGGAGAAGGAAGAGGAGGTGCTAGGGGAGGCCTTTGTCTAGTAGTGGACGTCTTCCGGCTGAAATGATTACGAAGAATACACTAGCTTTTTTTGAATAGATGTGATAAAAAATCATTTAACACTACTTGCTGTGTAAATATCAGTGTTAGTGTGTAAGTATCAGTGTTACAAGAAGTTATTAAAACATCATCAATATAAACTAAGTGGAAAAATTCGTATTATTGAAGCTAAGTCAAAAACTACCCAAGCAAAGTTAATAAAATTTATATGGGATCACCCGTGAGGCATACCTTATCCATTAAAAAAATATAAACATCCGAATTGAGAACCTCTTCCTTTTTTGAAGTCGGTTAAAAATAATAAACAATTTATAGTATTTTTATTGTTAACCAGCTTGCGGTAGGTAAAATAGGTACTGACTTAATAACAATAAGAACTATTTATAGTTCAGTGATTATCGTTAGTTATGCATTAATCATAAAACGCGGCGCACCGCATCGTCTCATAGTTTGTTATTTTTTGCTATAATGTGTGTTTTTGTTCTCTATCGACATGTGCAAAGTGCAATTTTGGCTTGTACACAAAATACTGTTGTAGGTAAATAGGTAATACGGGCTGGTGTCCGTAACTCCACGTCAATGCGCGTATTTTGCGTACAATATTATTGTATGGTTCTGTCACAGATATTTTTCTTTAACTTTTACTTAACAGACAGCACAATAGATTGCTTTTGAGCCATTCTTCCTCAAAGTAAAATATATATCCGGATATGATTCAATGCTTGTTCATTGAAAAGCATTAAAACATCTCCGTTTTAAAAAAAGTAATTTATTGCCCCCCAAGGCGTGTTCAACAAGCTTAGGGCCATTGAGCACGTGCTATAACGAGTTATAAATTGCATACAGCACTAGCGAATACGAATGGGACCACCCGCGGACTGTGAAAATAGTATCATGCGTATTACTACTTTAGCTACGGTGTTAAATAGTGGGAGAAACTAGCCAACTGCTCGTTGGGAAATACGCGATTTTATCCTCATATCACCGAGCTCTTACCCTATAGAAGTTAGTGGCTGACTCACTGTAATTATGTAGCTGTTTTACCGTGCATTGAAAAACAGAATTCAAACATCGATGACACTACATTTTGAATAGTTATATGTAACTCAGTAATATGAGCCGTTTGCGAAACATTCTCTAGCGTTACCTTCACGGAAAATAAAAATAAATAAGTCAGTTGGAATCAATTTATTATGTAACTTTGTCATGCATGTAGCGTTCAAGCTGCGGTTTGATTGATAAATCACATGTAAATAATGGAACGATTACGGTAGCTCCTCGCAGAAACTTGCTTTTCAACAATAACAAAAATACTATATGTAGGTACTTTATTTGTAGTAAAATATACGCATTGTTCAAAGACAAAAAATAAAGTATAAGAGTTATGGTCAGTGGTTAGTAAAATTTCATTCGATTACTTCCCCCATCAAATAACTCATAATGGACTTGTTCTATTTGCCCTTTGAGAGTGACTCTGGCACCAAAATAGAATATGGGCAAGCGTACCTTAAGTGGTATATTTATTTACGACTACCTATGTATATTGTTTGACATGTCGTGTTTACTTTAATGGAGAAATGGACTTGGATATATTAGGCACTTAAATAACTTGCCCTGACCCTTAGAACCGATCAATATGAATGAAACTATGTATAAATATTCATAAATTTCACAAATAAAGGCACTCTACGTATGTTTCTGTAAACACAGTTTTCTAAAGTTAAAATTGTTACATGCTGAACAGTAGTTATTATAATTGGCCACATTATTTATGGAGCCTGGCCGGTGAGTTGAGGGGCCAAGATAAAGTTGTTGTTTCGCGAAGTTACGCCTACGCCTACGCCTGAGTTGTAAACAAACAGTTGTGAATCGTTGTTGACTTCTGTTGAGATGACCAGCAAAATGCGTAAAAGGTGTTTCTTATTACAATTCACGTTTCGGAATACAATGGTTGTCGTAAGCCATCGATATGCGGATATATTCGAGTCACGGGCGCAGTACAGCAACACGCATGGCCTTGAGTGCATGGCGTTGTGCGAGCGGTACAGCCGCGTAGGGCTTATCTTAGCGCGCGCTGGCGATACGCCTCACTTGATTACTGACCGACGCCGCCACCGCAGGCGCTGCCGGGACCCCGCTTGTATCGCGGGGCGTGTTGTTTAAATACGTACGAAATGCCGTCTCTTTAAATATACATCTTCGAACAAACATTTTTATTCAAATCTAAGCAGTAAAGTGAACGTTATTCAAAATGTGGCTCAGTGGTATTCTATTGGTGATAGTGGTGCTCTTGCTATTGCTAACTCTTTTATTGGCTATTTTTCACTATTCATCGAAGGGCAGAAAGTATTGGTTCTTCAGAAAAGTGCCTTACAGGGAACCCTGCCCCATATTTGGAAACTTTGGAGCTACTTTTACAATGAGAAGAAGTTACACAACAATGCTACAATATTTTTATGATAATTATAGAGATCAGAAATATGTTGGACTTTTTCAAGCTCGTAGACCAACATTGATGGTAATTGATTTGGATATGGCAAAAACAATCTTCTCAAAAGAATTTCAGAGCTTCAGTGATCGTGTGTCCGTGTCTACAGACACTCAGCGTGAGCCGCTTCTTCGTAACCTGGCGAACATGGGTGGCGCTGAGTGGAAGGCGATGCGGCACATAGTGACGCCGACGTTCTCGTCAGCTAAGATGAAGGCCATGTTTCCGTTGATAGCTGAGTGTGCCCAAACGTTGAAAAATGTACTGCTAAAAGAATCAATTGAAGATATCAATGTACCAAGTATGATGACACGATTTACAACTGATGTTATTGGAAGCTGCGCTTTCGGCGTAGATCCTGGATCGCTCAAAAATCCAGATTCACCATTCTTACAGATGTCACAAAAAATGTTTAAGATAGATCGTGCGACGGTGCTCAAACGCTACTGCCGTACCTTCTTTCCCAAATTGTTTAAATGGTTAAACTTGAGGTCATATTCCCCAAATGTAGAAACTTTCTTTACTTCCATTATTAACCAGGTTTTGGCAGAGAGACGGTCTGGAGTTCAGAGGCATGATTTCCTTCAACTTATGTTAAATGAGCAGAAATCAGATTCAGGTTTCTTAATGACGGATGCTCTAATAACGTCTAACTCATTCATATTTATGCTAGCGGGGCTGGAGACATCGGCTACAACTTTGTCGTTCAGTTTATATGAATTAGCAAAAGATGCAGAAATGCAGGAAAGTGTAAGAACGGAGATAATGGAATGTTTAGAACGGCATAATGGGCTGAATTATGATGCAGTGATAGCGATGCGGCTGGTGTACCAAGTGGTGGCGGAGACGCTGCGCCTGCACCCGCCCACGCCGATGACCACGAGGCTCTGCACAGCTCCCATTACTCTTGATGAAGAAATTACCCTGAAAGCTCGGGACCCCGTTTTAATACCTATCCATTGCATACAACGAGATGCTCGGTATTTTCCCAATCCGGATAAATTCGATCCAGATCGCTTCAAAGATGATTTAAATCCGTCAGGCTTCATGGCTTACGGTGAAGGACCAAGGAGTTGCCCCGGTAAGTAAACTTTGATAAACGTCAGTATCAGTTATATGCTACGTGCAGTCAATCATTATTATTTAATATTATGTAAATAAAGTGTTTAGCCTGATATTATGGCTATGTCGCGGAAAAAAAGTTTCTAAACTAAACCTTCTTTTGTTCTCATTGTCTAGGTACGAATACAAATATTTAAAAATCTTTTCATTGTTTCGTTAGTATACCTGTGTTTACAAAACTTGAGCTTGTGTCCACATAAACAATGTGCAGACAAAATTCTGTGTTATCAAACAAGTCTTACTGGGATATGTCAATTTACATTACTCTGTTAATTTGCTTAGTCGGGTCTTTACATTTAAAATTTGCCACAGCAACAAAAGATTTAAGAGATTGGTGCTATTACTAAATTTATATATATATTTACTGTAATATTTGCATGACACATCTGCAATGATTAGCTAATTAATATCGGATGATAAGTCGTCTAATACACGAAAAGCGCATAACGTAATGATAATATTGATAAAATGTTGTTGTGTAGGTGCACGTTTCGCCCAGCTGACTGTGGCGGCCGGGCTGGCTGCAATCCTCAGTGCTTTCATGGTGGAACCCTGCGGGCGAACTACTCCTCAGATTCAGTACGACCCAAGAAGCGTAATGCTGAAGAACAAAGGAGGAATATGGTTGAAATTTGTTGCCAAATAACTTGGAAAAATATCCTACTTTATGGTGTTTGTACTGAGAAGTCTTTAGACAAGTGTTTGTCAGTATTTGTTTGTCAGCCAGTCTCTTTTTTAAAGCCTTAAAATGTGACCCAAGAAAAAGGGCAATGGACAGTGATTGATGATCCAAAAGTAGCCGGGAAAAAATGTAATTTAATATTTATTTTAATAAAATATGGTAGGGACTATGCTCATAATGTGGGGTCAAAAACCTAAGTCACGACGATACGCGGCCCAATAAATTACTTTTGATAAAATATTTTTTGTGAACGTGTACACAACTCAAATTATTACGTCTGTCTGCATACAGCTTGACCTCTCTGTAAACTTCACTGTAATTTAATGCAAAGTCAAATTGATGTTGTTGAGAAGACTAAAATTATAGGATAATCTTTTCGCCTTACCAGTAGATAAGGTCAGACACACTTCTCGCACTATAAAAATAACTCTTGAATTAATAACTCAAAATAAGTACCTAATGGATTTGCATAGTTTGGAATTGATTGATCGGTTTTGCTTTTTGTGGGGTTTCTTAAGCACTGTCCTTTTTGAAATAATAATTTTATAATAACCAAAATGTTTGCTCCTTTGTACCTGACTAATATTGAAGTCGTTTGTATAGAGCTGAAAGTTACAGTACGGAAAACTAACCACGCGACGCGTGGCTCCCACCGATCGGTTTTTTTACTGTATAAGGCACTATAAGACTTAATAATTACCATTTAATTTTAATTAGCATTACTTCATGTATGTTTTTCTAGCGTCTAGTGGTTATGTGGGCGTGTAAATTGTTTAGAAAGAATGCTCTTATTTATTTAAGTTCTTAGTCATAATATAAATATTATATAATGTATTTTATAAAATAAATCACCCTTTGGCTATTGTGATCTGTGGAAATAGTTCAATAGTATCTATTCAGTTAGTGATTTCCAGAAGTCACGTAGTTTGCATTGATATAATAAATAAAAATTTATTTATAATAATATCATTGTCTTTCTTCGTCTGTGTGAATCATGCGGATGCAGTTATCATAAACTATTATTATATTGCTATTGTTTTAGGTTACAAATTACTCGTATGTGTAACGGTGCTGATAGTATCTATACAAATGATGTCACTGAGGTTATCATAAAAAATCTTAACTGTTGTTAGTATTGGCATTATTTTCCTCATAATTATATTTGCTTAAATTGTGGACATTTCGGAAATCAATATTTCAACTTATCTTTAAGGAAAAGACGAGAAGAAAATTTTTAGAAGGAATATAGTGAAACATATTTTTAAACATAACCGCTGAAAGATCTGCACAGCCATTCGCACAGTGTATTTTTCGGACCTAAAAATGGACACCTCTTTTTTATTTAACTAATCGTTTGTGTTCGTCATTTAGAACATCAGAGTAAAACTCCCGCGAGTCAGTTCTTCTTAGTTTCAGAGAGATAAATTTTTAAAAATCGAACTCTGAAACTTCAAAAAAACCATAGAAACCTACTTTTACAATGAAAAAGGTATGTGATTTTAATGATTCTTGGGGATATTATTCCTATGTACATAAGGTATAATTTAAAAAAAGATTCACCCTAAAAGGTTGTACGAAAGTAAAGTTACAGCTTTTATTTTTAATTTCATACTTTATTTTTTTCCTCCGAAATGTACCATTATTCGGATTAGTTTTTTGACCAAAAATGTGCCTTTTATTGTTAGGCATTATCCCTAATAATTTCAAATCCGAATCTTGATATATCTCTGAAAAAAAAGAAATTTCAATTATTTTGATAGGGTTGTCACAGAAGAATTATAATTTTAAAATATAACATATAAATAACATATTAATTACCTTTTCTTGTATTTTGAATTTTAATTATATTTTTGTGTTGTAAAAAGTTGACAACCCTAGACACCAAATTAACAGAAAAATCTGAAAAAAATTTGAACTCCAGTAACTCTTAGATATATTAGAATTCGGTTGTGAAAAAAAACAGTATGATGCACATTAGTATAAATAATTATTTCCTATTTAAAATAAATCCGAATACCAATACATCCTCGCAAAAAAAAAAACCTAAAAACAGAAAAAAAATAATTCACGTTGTTCCTGTTGAATTAGGAAATATTTTCTTCGCAATTAAGTGTGTTGTTTATTGCTACATAACATACTAAAGTTTCAATCGATATAGTCTAACTGTTATTGAGAAATTAACGGTTTTATAAAAAATCACATAAAAAAAAAACTAACTTTAATATTCATTTTCTCCGAAACTAAGAAGAACTGACTCGCGGGAGTTTTACTCTGATGTTCTAAATGACGAACACAAACGATTAGTTAAATAAAAAAGAGGTGTCCATTTTTAGGTCCGAAAAATACACTGTGATTCGGGGAGTACAGTCGTGTTTTGTTACAAGTTTAAGCACATCACGATATGTAATAATATATTTATAACTAGCTTATGTAATAATATATTTATAACTAGCTTCTGCCCGCGACTTCGTCCGCTTGAAATTCTTGTTACTCCGACCCACCCCGTCGCATCTCATCGCCTGTCCGCGCTATTACTTCGTTTTTGCTTAGCATTGTTTCTGACTTTTTTTCTTTTTGCTCGGCTCCTAAAGGTCATAGCGTGATGTTAAATAACCTATAGCCTTCCTCAAGAATTGGGCTATCAAATGCAAAAAGAATTTTTCAAATCCGACTGGCAGTTCCAGAGATTAGTGCGTTCAACAAAACAAACAAACAAACAAACTCTTCAGCTTTATAATATTAGTATAGATTTTAATTTGTTCCAAGGAAGTAAATAAGACCAAGCTGATGTAGAGCATTTCGATTAATGTTGTTGCGAAAATAAACACACACCAATTGTACCTATATCTGCTCTTTGATGTTAGTGTGCCAAATTATTACCATTTATCTTTGCAAGGTACTTCTTCAGATGTCCATTCAAGCTAATGATTTATGTGCTGCAAAAATATCAAGTGAATCGATCTACTATTAATTATGTGTGTACCGAACCGAAGGGCCGATACTATCAGTCAGCTGCTTCAGTAAACAATCACTAAACTGGGCGAGGCAGTTAATTGCTCATGTAATTGCACTAAATACCAACCGACAGCAGAAAGGGGTCTTTTTATTGGTCTTTGGCCTGTTTAAACGTTGCCTGGAATACCGAGAGCGCACCGTGTCTATTTTTAAAAGCTCTTCTGTTTTTTTTTTACATTTACTATTATGTGTACCAGATATCTTTGTGTCCATCGCTATCTGGCGTATCTGTAAACAGGTTTATGATGTTTAAAATAATAGAAACCGTTTATGTCAGGTATTACTTTTTATTGAAACAGTAAATAATCATTTTTATAAGCGTGTTGCTGGAATATCTACTTTATGGGCCCCTGAAGCGAACATCTGGCACTCTTGAAGTTTGTACAACTAGATAACACATTGAATAGCCAGTTTTCCTAGCTATTTGGTACGTTGCGATTAATCTAACAGCCTTTTCGCCTAATATTCACTAAGTTTCTTACATTTTATACACGAAAAAATTAAGAGGACCTAAGAGCATGAAAGGTAAAGAAATTGGCAAATAATGTTGTACATTGTTGACTTTAATTAATATAATGTTTCGGATTCTAATCAATTGATTTTATCAACTTCCTAAAGATGACTTTATATTAAAGTCTATTGAAACTTTTGTTTTAAATTAATATTATATCAAGTCAAACAAATATCAACTTTATTTTAATGGGAATTAAGTTGATTTCAGAGTGACTAGCACTATTGAAAAAGTTATAAAAATGTTGTAGCGTAAATTTTACTTTATTGTGTAGGATTAAAAGTAATTTTTTCATAAACTCATATTTGTTTACGTTTTTGGCAAATAAATCGCGAATGAAGATTAGATATTATATTATTCATAATATAACATAACTTCACGCCTGTATTTCCCGAAGGTTTAGGCAGAGGTGTACCTATACCTAGTACACCCACGTTACGCCAGTTATGTTTAAGTCCCATGTATTATTATTATTCATTTTACATTAAATATTTAATTAATACTAGCCTTAATATCCTAAAACTTACTTGGTACCTAAACCTTTACTTAATTCATTGCAATGTTTATCTTATAGACTTGGGTTTAAATAAGTTGTTGTTACTACATTTTAGTCTATATTTTGTACCTGCGTCCTGAACTGTGTATTTACAGTATTATGGTGTACTTTAACAATATACGAATCAAAACAGACGTAATTTTTTTTCAAGTTTCCTTATTCGTTTTCCTATTGTTTTGTAACTTGTTTACGTACCTACAATTCACTTTAGTACTAGCTAATGAATAAAAGAAATAAACTAAAATAAGTCTTTATTGCTGTTACTTAGTTTTAACTGGTTTGACAAAACAATTATTTGAAAGTTGAACCCTAAACTAAATCATATTCCCGGCATTCTGTTGGTCTCCCCTCATAACAGCTTGTTTTTCGAGAAAAACCTCTAAGGCTTTCCATTTGTTGCTGTCATTTGCGGTACGTAATCATTCTGGGCCTGCTACTTTCTTAAAATCATCTTCCCATCGCTTAAAATGTCTTCCTCTACTTCTTTTGCTTTCCCTCGGGTACCAATCAGTTATTATTTTTGTCCATTTCCTTTTCTTCTCTCTCAATTGCTATATCTACTGAATTACTCACTAGTTCATTGAAAAAGTAATATAATCACTAACAATGTATGCTATGTAATAAAAACTCTTGAACATTGTATGAACATTTAGTTTGTGGAATGTGAACCTTTTAAGATTCCCTTACTCAGATAGTATAAAAATACTCGAGTTACTTGCTTCAGGTTGTATTAATTAAAACACAAGTGACAATTAGCCTGAGCAGAAGGTGTTATTGTCGTATACGTATCTATACTTGTTACTTATTTATAAGTCACAACATGTTCTAGGTAAGAAATGCCAGTGTTTACGCGCTATTTTTACTCGAACAATGCATACTACTTTACTGATTCCTATTGTATGCATAAATGATGTCGAAACCGCTGAACCGAGCCATTTTTGATAACCTACTTGAATAAAAAACGAAATACCTACTACTCATTTGAAATTTTATCTGTACATGCAATTTATTGTCTTCAGATTGAAATTTCTGAGTTTTATTGAGGTATTGTTTTTTGTAAACATTTACTGAAGTTTTTGGGATGAAAATTGTAGTAATGTAAGTACCTGATCAATATAGGCACCAGTGACCATTTCTAAATATGTATTCTTTAAAGCATAGGTTCCCAACCTTATTTTGCCCACCACACCCACTTGTGCGAATGTATTTTTTTCTAGAGCCCCATTTTTTAAAAATTACTTTCTGTCGCGAATCTGTCTGTAACTTTGTTGTCCGTCTGTCAAGACCCTTTTTCTCAGGAACGCGTGGAGTTATCAATTTGAAATTAATATCAAATACTCAAGGCTGCAATCCCTTGAAGCAGGGAAAAACAAACTTCTAAGTCAGCGCAATCAAAAAGATACGGGCGTTTGTGTTCCGTTTAGGCCGCATATTTTGACACTCGCAAGGGAATACATCTTGCCAAATTTCATGATTCTAGGTCAAGGCGAAGGACCTAGAATCATGAAATTTGGCAAGATGCAATGTCATGTAGCACAAGTATAGGAAAATACCTATCCCCCTCAATGTGCGAGCTTGACTCGCACTTGACCTTTTTTTTTTGTATCCTAAGACAGATTTTAGATAAGTAAAAATAAATACGATTCTATTTCAAAGTGGTGCGATAAATTGTTGTGTATATGTAATAGAAAAAAGATCTACATAATATTAAAAACTTTTTCAGATTTTGGAGTGTGACGTGCTGGAACAACTGCACGAAAATAATTTCATAGAAAATTGTTTAGAAATTCTGGTAGACTTCTGCAATACCAAAGATTATAAACAATCGTTCGGTGAGTTGACTATCTCTGTATGAGACTGCTTGAGTGCATCCTTGTAAGATAACAGGAACCTACGGCATGTGTTACGTACTGGTTCGCAATTTATTTATCACCAATAATAAAATAATAACATCTTTCAGATTAGACTTAAGTTTAAAGATTACAAGTTACGTGAGAATAGCAGCATTCAATATACAAGACACAGGGCCTTAACTGAATAAAATGATTAGATATAATTTACTATTAATATATTTACACAAATTCTAACCTCATAAACAATTCAATTCAATAATTGGAATATCACGTCATGTTATCAGAAAGTTGATATTAAATCATAATTATATTCATGTAATAGGAATTTTAATCACATTGAGTATTTTAATCACTGTTGCTGTGTTTCAGTTAATTGCTTACTGATAGGTAGATAAAAAGTATGTTGATAAAACAATAATATTGTTTTTTTTCCAGAAGGGAATGTGTCGTTGAGTTTGTTAGAGCGTCGGGGTGAGTTCGAGGTGCGTGCGCAGAAGGGAGGGGATGAGTACGTGTCGCCGGCGCACGGCACGCAAAAGCCGCGTCCTCCGCCTACAGCCGCGCTTGTGACAGCTCTAGCCGACGCACTGCACAATGTTAGCGCCTTCACACACTGTCCCGTCCAAGCTTGGAATGAACGAGGATTGTACCGACTTTTGTTCAGGTACATTAAGCCACTATTCTTAGAATATGCGTCAATTAATTATAGCTTCCTGAGAGTTAGTGTTATTAGCAGCTGTTGGTTGTAAAACTGGCGGAAACTCTGCAAAACGTCAGTGTCTCTATTAATACTACATCCTGCACAAGAATGGCTTTTGCATTAAATCTTATGTAATACTTGTAGCCACTTTTTTTAGAAAATGCCTTTGTTTATCTTAAGCGTTGAGTAGTGGGTGTTACAGATAGCACATTTCGTATTATAAATTCTCAAGTGATGCAAAGAAAATGGGGATTTCCCTAATACATAGACTTCGAAGAAATTGCATTAAATCTTGTTGTAATACTTGTAGCCACTTTTCTTAGAAAATGCCTTTGTTTATCTTAATCGTTGAGTAGTGGGTGTTACAGATAGCACATTTCGTATTATAAATTCTCATGTGATGCAAAGGAAATGGGGATTTCCCTAATACATAAGTGCACTTCCTCTGTTACGTAGAGGGTGATAAAGTCCAGCGAATCAACAACATCATAAACAAAATACTAAGGCATTTTTATTTATTTAAATATGTCAGCATGAACATTAACGAATGTCAGCCGGGACCAATAGCTTTCCGAGGCAGGGAGGAATCCATCCACGGATCGACCGTGGCAAGCGTAGCTTAACCTGATCGATCGACCCGTGCAACTATCTAACGTGCTGTGTGTGTCTATTAACTATTTCATCATAAAATATCTAAAATATGGATGATCTAATGCGCATGCACATCTCTACAATGTTGACTAATGAGTCATTAGTCCTAAGTAATGATAAACATCAGCGCACACGACGCGCGACGGTTCACACTTACGAGCCTTCACGCGACGGTGCATTCTGTTGCGATAAACCTGGCTAACTTATAACTCAAAATAAGTACGACGTATATTTCTTACTTTCCTGCTATCTTGAGAACATTAGTCTTCTCTGAAGCCATATAACTGAAGCTTAAGCTAAGGAATTTATAAAGTCTTATCTGAGTCCTTATTCATTATGACAAACGCAAGTAACGCGCATTGCGTTGTTATCAAGAAAGAAAATAATTTTATTTTCTGTAAACATGACGCAGAGAAAGAACAGAAAAATAAAAAGTCCCTAATAATTAATAAAGAAAGAAAAAATTAAAAAATACATTGGTCACATATATAAATATGCGTCACATCCACGCGAAAGGCCATCGCTCAGCATAATTGCTAAGACCATATGCGAGTCAGAGCCCCAGCGCTGGTTTTTTTTGGTATTAAAACGTGCAAACTGCTAAGTAGGATAACAGTAGATGAATAAAATGTAATTAGCGATATGATTGTAATGCTGATAGCGAGGAGTCATTTGATGATATCCCATCCTCAAAAAAAAAAAAATGCTGGTCGCGTTACTCGCTAATTGATATCGGGATTTTGACTCTCTATTTCTTCTGTCAACCTGCACTATTCTACTGCTAAGCATAAAAAGGAAGGAGGACTATGAGAGAGAACACATCGTCCTCAATCGCTCTATGTTGCATTTAAGTAAATTTATCGTTGTTTAGAAGATCTAAAATCTACGTTATTATATTATTCAACTATTGCAGGTTCACTTCATGGACCGGTGAAGTTAGTGAGACATACGAGGTCCGTGGCGCCGCCTGCCGAGCGCTTCAGGCAGTGACTGCGCATAAATGCGTCCGTCTCTCCCTCGCCGCTACTAAGGACTGTCTTTACAACTTGCTAATGACTTTAACACCTTTTGGAGAAGGTACGTTACTTTATCTAGTGGTGTGTGTTCTGTAAATAATTAGTTTAATTGTGTCGGCACGAGGTAAACAGAAAAATGCTATATTATCGTGTTGTACGTTTAATAATTTTATGACTTTACCTATGAAATTGCCGATTTTTCATACTGGCTATTGTGAAGATCGATATCTTTCAATTGATTTAGAATTAAATTAATTTTATAATATAACATGACATGTTGTTTTTCAAAATCAGTTGTTAATTTGCTTTCCCGCCGTTCGATTTTTTTTAATATCGCTGTTTCTGTGACCGTGGAAAAATCCAAATTGCGCGATATTACTATTATTAATACGAGTTCCGTCGGGGCATCAACGCAGCACAGGCAGAACGCAAAATTAACGGCGTGTATCGACATGGTACCGCATATGAACGCACGATCTATTTTTGATTTGATCGCTTCCGTACCGGAAATTTTGATCACAACAATGAGCCCTGTGGCCGACCGGAACAACGATGAATTGAAAGCCATAGTGGATGCAGATTCATATCAAATCATGTTGCAACTTGCAGCAGCCTTCATCCTACGTGATAAATCAAAATTGATTAATTTCCTTCAAATTGGAAATATAAAAAAGCTCGGAAAGTGGGTACCGTATGAACTCGCTGAACAAAAACAACAAAATCGCGTCGAAGCACCGCACAACCGGCTGTCTCAAAACTACAGGAGTTACGACGGAAACTCTCCGTCACCCACCATACTCACCACACCTTGGTCCAAATTATCCCCATTTTTATTCGGAATTTGAATAACTTTTTACATGGGAAAATTATTAAATCCAACAAGGCGGTAAAAACCCCTCTGAAGAGTTCATCGACTCCCGTCGCTTAGATTTTTATAGCAGAGCCATCAACTAACTTCCTCTAAAATGGCAAAAGTACATCTCCATTAATGACCAATAACTTCGATTAACGAAACACAAAATTTTATATATTTCATGTTTTCTATGTAAAATGGCAATTTCATAGGTAAAGACATAATATTTAGCCGATCGGTAGGGTTGGTAGTGGAGTTAACAGTATCGTTATCGTAAATGGTGTAGGGAGGCTTTTAATGCATCCCAATTAAAACAAAAAAAAAATAGTTTGAATATTAAAAGTTATACTACATACACATACTTGCATTCCCGTCACATTGAAACCTTGGTTGGATTACTATGACCACAGTTACAATACGAGTAAGTATAAATTAGAAGGTTAATCCAATACCTGTTTTCCTGAAAATGTATAAATGTTATCTACTTTTCCGGAAATATGACAAACTATAAACTGCAAATTCTTGGTTTTATCAGCACTGTCTTAGGTTTTCAAGGAAAACACTTAAGAAATGCTTGTTTTTCAAGCAAAACATTTAATGTTATCATTTGCAATAAAAGGACTGTTTGCCCACACAGCTAAGAATATGTACAGAGAGTCTTGTTGCCGTAGATTATTGACATAAGGAACCAAGACATGAAGTTGACTTAGCACAGACTAGTATTTAACTACTTAATAATATTTATGTCTGTGCAATACGTCAGTAAGTACTGTGCTACTTGTAAGCAGACGTTTAGAACGAGCTATAACTTATTAGATAACGTTGGTAACTAATAAAATAAACCTTCCACAAGTCATTAGCTGCCACTCTTTCGAAGTCGTTGAGCAAATAGAAATATTAGTTATTTTTAACCGACTTAAAAATGGAGGAAATTCTCAATTCAACTGTTTTTTTTTAAACTTACGCGATATCTCTGGCAATTGTGGATCGATTTCTAAAATTCTAGTTAGGGATGGATAGGTATGCCTCATGGGGTGATCCCATATACATTTTATTTACTTTGCTTGGGAAGTTTTTAAGTTAGCTTCAATAATACTATTTTTTTCACTTAGTTTATTTTGATGATGTTATACTAACTACCTGTCACTAATATTTACATAGCAATTTCGGAAGTCGATGGCAAAAAACGAAAATGCAGAACTAACGACACCGACTTCCGAAATTAAAGTGGTTTTTCACTTTGTATTTAAAAAAGTTTTTTCTTTGATAATTTGAAAATCAATCAATCAATATAGTTTACCTCGTATTTGCTTTACTACTTTTGACAATAACTCCCAATAGATTGAAACTTCACTAAAATTTAAATTATATAACTGTCACATTGGACTCGTAAAACAAGTAGAATTTGTCGCTTTATTTCGTGCAAGTGACATTTAACTTTAGGGTGGTAAAGCAATTACGAGACTGACGACAAAAAACAAATGTGTACATATGTAAAGTATAAGTATTTTATAGTTGTTCATACAACTATTTGCCAAATAACCAAGACTGACGACATCGTACTTGAACTTTTCGCGGTCTGTTTTTTGCTCAACATCGAGTGATGTAATGCTAATAACCTCTAATAACAATACAGTTAACCGGAATGAAACTAGTTACAATATTCAATCAACCAAAACCGTCAAGATACAATTAGGTGGAATTTTATACAAGCATTTATAAAAAACAGACTTTAATAATAATTTGCAGATGATAATGAGGAGAGCTGCATGGTGGCTCGTGCGCAGGCAATGTCCCTCCTCGCGTCGTTACTGGGAGAGAAGGCGGCGGCCGATACCGTGTGGCAACAACTCAAAGACACGCATGCTAAGGACTTCTTCCATTTACTGTTGCAGTGCTTGGAAAGTGATGAAATTGGTAATATATTTTATATTATTATAGTATACATTATTTGAACGGAAGTCGTCGTAAAACGATCTGTTGTTTGATATTTTGTAAAATGGCTTCGTACTACGGCTTGATTTGACAGATTTCTGGCGGGACAGGGTTGGTTCGAAATAAAAATAAAACCAAGTCCGTTGATGAAGGTGTTTTATTCTCACAAACCATGTGCCCGATTGAAATCCCCATCGGCAAATATTACAAAATTCCGTAGAAACTTTCATCATTTAATTCCTTTAACTTAAATATAGAAAGCTTATTTCATCTAGACGTCTATATACATATTTTATGCCCCACATTACAGAACTACAAGACGCAGGCCTCTACTGCCTCACACAGCTGTCACAATCCATATCACACAAGAAGCACATCGATCAAACAAGAGACGGCAGTTGTTCAGAGTTCTACGATTACTTGAAGTCTCCTTTCTGGGACGGAGTGGATACAGAACGGTGTGGGGCTGGAGACACTGCCAGAAGTAAGGACTGTCAACCAGAATACTTGGCTGAGGAGATCTGCAAAGCCCTGATTAATTTGTACACGAAGCTGTCGATGGAGAACAAGAAATATGAGTCTAGTCAAGGTATGTAATATTTTGGTCGAAGTATGAGATAAGAAGTATCTTATAAATTTGGGAGTTTAGACTAGTGTATGCCATGATACTGTTTTAAGTGGGTTGTATCAAAAAATGGAAGGTCTTTCTTGCATGGTTACTTCATTAAAATAAGAAGGTATCTTATAAATTTGGGTTAAGAAGTATTTTATAAATTTGGGATAAGAAGTATCTTATAAATTTGAGAGTTTAGACTAGTGTGACATGATACTGTTTTAGGTGGGTTCTACCAAAAAATGGAAAGTCTTTCTTGCATGGTTACTTCATTAAAATTCAATACATTTCATTCATTACTCCTTCCTCTTTTTTCCGCTATTAACAATATACTGCAAATGTATATACTAAGTATGCTGTTTTTTACGATTATCCTTCACGATGTCAAATATTGTTCACCATTGCTTGTGACGATTTGAGAGCGAGCTCACCTGTTTAAGAATTCACCGGGAACTGATTGTTGGCATTAGAGAAAACCGTGCTATTTCGACTGATTAATGATGACGATAAAGGTAACTACTTTGTTCGACTTATAAACAAGCTGTATTGAGCTTGCGCAAATCACGGATTCCTAATAGTATTTTAACAAATGAAACAATAGCAACTTCCATCAAAATGTAACTAATAATCATAACCTACCATTATGATGTGTTGTGTTTGTTTAACCTATTCAAACATTGTTTATAACCATGTTTTATCAGCAGCCTTTAATTAAATCTCACGTATTTTGTAGCACATTGATACATGCAGTTAAATCAACAACTGTAGCTGTGTTCGAAATGTCGTAATAACATAAACTATCATTGATAAACAACTTCAACTAATAACTCGAGATGGACATTGAGCATCTTGTTTATTCAACTATACTCGTAATAGACTACAGTTCATCTGATTTATAATGGACATTACCTTCGTTTATGTAATTAAACTGTCGTAAATCTATTTTGTTTATGCACATTGCACGAATTTATCTAGCTATTTGATAACCATCGTAGTGGATAGGTCAGTTACGTTTGCTATGTTACTTGATATCTTGAGAGATCTATGTTACTTGATATCTTGAGAGAATCTTGAGCTGGTTTGTAATAGTATCACACGAGTGTTTAATACCTTATTATGTGCAGTTTTATACAACTTTTTATCTACTTTCATACATTGAGATTGAATCTACTAAATAAAAGATTAAAGTTAAAAAAGTAAGACATACTTTACTGCTTATAATAATTATTGAAGTTTTGTATGTTACAATTATGAAATTCCATATGTACTGCTAAGCAGGCGTTGCCATTAGAGGTGCTCGTACTTGCTGTCGGGGCTATTGGCAAATTAATATTTATTTTTGCATTTTCCACGCCATAAAGTCTTGATACTTTTTATCGTATAAATTTTTCGACTTTGCTGGTAAAAGGTTGTGAACTTGTGAGTCATTTCAGTCGCCGCATCTAAAATATCGGGCGGAGTCAAATTTCCTTCACAATCACTGGTGTCAGATATTTTTTAAGCAATAATAGAATAAAACACTAAATTCAGACAAAACGTAAAAATGGCGCCAAAATTCCAGCTCTTCACCACACTTTAGCGCAACCACGGATAAGTAAAATTTACACAACAAAACTTCACGCTCCCGTATATTATGTATCGAGTTCGATTAAAAAAGTTATCCATTCTCCTTCGTGATTTAACTTCTTGGTTAACCTGTATCGTAATGGAAAAAAAAATACTTTATAACATTATTTTGTTCGAGAAATAGTGTTATAATGAAATTTTTTTTTTCTATTTCGGTATTGTGTTTATAAAGTATGTCAATATAAACTCGCTTAAAATTTTATAATTAGAATTTTACGACATGAAAGTAGATAATTATTTGTAGTTATTTATAGTCAGTGTTGCTAACTATGTTGTAGTAATATTGGTTGTTCTTACTGTATTCAAAGGCAAAATTAAAATAATTTAGTTAAATATTATTTATGCAGGCCATTAAAAGGCCGCTTTGAATGTCGACATTTGCAAGATTTTTTTTTTTTTAAATACTAAGCTTTGTTTTGTGTGTAGTTATGTCATGAATGTGTAGTTATTTTAAAAGGGTATATTCATAAAGTTCATTGAAATGATGCAATATCGGACTGTTGTGGACTGAAATATTGATTATGAATTGCAATAATTAATATTGAACTTAGCTAATACTGTTAGTGTTAGCCTGCATCATCCCACTATTGGACAAAGGCTGAAGGCCCCATGACTGCCAGCCCTTTCGCCTCAGGGCTAAAGTGGACACTTAAAACCAACCTACCTAAAACTAAACATTCAATGTAACAATTCATGTCACTATTATAATAGAACACTACAGAGCGTTATTTCATAATTTAATTGTAAAAATATCGGCGTGATTTTATCGTGCACTGGATTTTCAACTCTCGGTGTTGAGCGTATTGAGAATCAAATAGAGCGCATCCCACCGCGTCAAAAAAACACACTGTTGGATTTTTTACTCTCGGCGCAAAGCAGTGAGTTGAAAAACCAGAGCGCGAAAAAAAATCGCCACGAGAAAAATGCGCCCGTGCGTACCTGGGCTACGCTGGGTACTGGTACGTACGGGCAAGTTGGAAAACTTGCTGAACGCACGCTCTTAAAATTTTAAGTGAGGGTGTAAAAAATTACCGTTATACTTTCTTACTCAGATGAGCGCTGGATCCGCGTGTGCTCATGCCTCTCCTCCGTCCTTTCCGTGAGTGGTCGCAGTCGACAGTACGCGGTACATCGACACCTGCCTCGAGTACTACTCGCCACCTTGCAGTCTGTGAGAGACCACCTCTCGATGCAAGGCAAGCCTGCTGAAATCATCAAGAATGCTAACAATGTGAGTTACAGTTTTATTTAATAGTACGGGACTTTCCTTCATCATGAATTTTAATCTTAAAATCGATAAAGGAATGGATCGTTTAACCAGTTGAATGCCGTAAATACAGAAACAATTAAAAAGTCATTGTGTCTCGCATACGAAGGATTATTTATTTATATATACTTAAGTATACCAGAAAATACATAACAAAAAATATAATGCGTTAATGCTTAGCAGGAAATAAAAAATAAAGATGATTGCAGTTTCCAAAAAAAATAAAACCATTTCTTCGAATAAGCGATCCCACGATGGTAAACAAGCGCTGAGCCATATTGTTTTATTTTGTTGTTTTTTTTTTATAATATACATTGACATTAATGATTTTTTCTAAAAAACAATGACATTTGCTTACTTTGTAAAGTATCATATTATTTTAATTATTGCGAATGTGAAGACGATGTGGGTCATTTATTATTCTCTCCATGGTCTGGCAGTTTGAGTAATTTATGTGGCCTACCCAAATGTCCTTTCTTTGGTATTGTTCGTCGAATCGTTGAGTTCCTTAAGTCTTGAGTTGAGCTGCACGATTTCTGACAAAAGCGTGCACTGACTGGACAAGTCCTCTCAATCTGTGTGGTTCTTTCCTCAAAATACCATCTCATACATCGATCTACATGTTCTTCATATAACCTGACCAAGATTATGTCTGGACTTTAAAAGAGACTGTGACCTCTGAGTTTGTTTCGGCCTTTCTTCTCAGATTAGTCAGATAGGAAACGCCGACCTCATCTAGTTTAAAATATATATGATTGACGTGTAAAAGTGTTTGTGCAAACCTACTTACAAAAATAAAATCATTTATCATACACATTATCATTTCTGCACAACAAAACAAGTGTAAATTTTGGTCTAGTTTTGCACTTGCAGTTTCAACACCTATTTATTTTAGTTTATATAAATAAGTAGCTTCTGCCCGCGACTTCGTCGGCGTATAATTTCTTCTTTTAACATAAAATCTATTATATAACTGTACCCCGTTACTTCGTTTTAGCTCTGCGTTTTTAATTTAACTTTATATATTTTTGCTCGGCTCCTAGGGTCGAAGCGTGATGTTAAATAGTCTATAACAAGAAGAATTAGGCTATCAAGTGCAAAAATAATTTCAAATCCAACTGGCAGTTCCAGAGATTAACGCGCTCAAACAAACAAACAAACTGTTCAGCTTTATTATATTAGTATTGATCTTCCCTTTTATGTTTTATATTATCATGATAAATGAATAAATAAATAATAATCTTTTATAGTACGATATATATTTAATTCATTTGGTGATCGATAGAATACATAATGCAGAGATGTGTTCGAAATACATAAGTAAGGTGTTTGATCTGTTTGTTATTCAGAATCCGGTGCTGCGTACATTGTACTGGCTTCTGGTTGTCATGGATTGCTCGATGCTGGACTGTTCTGCCGCCAAGGAGAGCTTCGTGGATGACAATATAGCAATCTCTCTTAATAAACTTTGGCCATGGTGCATGATGACCGAACAACTGCGACAAGCTGTTATGCATCTCATTTATACGTTCACTAATGATTGTCCCAAAGGTATGGTTGAGTTTGAATAATTATAGCAGGAAAAGATTATGAGACGGTCCAGATAAGAAATTTAGCACGCGTTTTTCTACGAAAGTATAGAGGCACGCGTAGCCGAGTTACTAGAAGCCAATATATACCGCGTATGATTCGCACGTAGTTGTGCGTCAAACGCGTCATCTGATCAGACACTTTGTTATGGCTGGGTCCACACTAACGCACGGTAGCAGGCGTAAGGTCAAGTTGTACAAAACGACGGCGTATCTCATGTTACGTAAGATGAACTCCAATAGATCAAAGAAATCGCTTATTGTTGATAACCTTTCACTACCTTATTTAAGTTATACTCTTCTTCGGTTATCTACGTACATAGTCGTACTGATTAGTAAAGGCATTAATTAGCATTAGGATAATGCTGGATTCTTTTCGCACTTTTATTTTTCAGTCATATATCTTATAGTTATGATTATAATGGTGTCTAATAATGTTATATCGTATATTATTGAAATAATATGTATGTAATAATGTTGGTAGCGTGGGGCGCCATGTGCTCGTGCGTGGGAGCGCGCACGTTGGTCGCAGAACTGTGCGCGTTGTGTGCGCGCGAGGCGTCCCTGTCCGCCCGACAACGGCCTCCTGTCCTGTTGCTGTTGTGTCTGCACTCGCTCAGGCGTGTGCTGCCGCATCATCATTGCCGTACTATACTGCTAAAGGTAAGATTTATTAGCTACAACTTAACCTTTTCACCGCCACGGACTTCAATAGAAGTTTCAGGTTTTCGTGCCACCAGCGCTACGACTTCATTAGAAGCTCTTCATTTTAACTATCTTATAAAAATAAATTTACTGTATTTAAAAGCTTTGTTTCGTTTTATTATTTAATATAGTACTGTTTAATAGCCTGTTTTATATTTTTCCACACTAAAGAAGCCCTTATTTGTCTTAAAATCGGCAAAAGCAAAAACTCCGAATATTTTTAATGTCCCCAGAACGCCAAGGCCTTTATTTAGAGTCGGCCAGTGATGTGACGTGAAAATAAAATTGTTTGATTTCGCCCGTTGAAATATTTTTAAATACTACTATCGAAAACAGTTTGAGGTCAGGAACATATGAACTTAGTTAACTACTTTATAACAAAGGGAAAATAGACGAATTTCGACTTTCAGATGGGTGCCGATCCGGAATTAAATAGTTGTTAGCAATCCTTGTCGATAGTTATATTCCCATCTCTACAAAGCAATTGGTTGTCAGTGCCCCGGGCGCCACGGACTATTATAGAAGTCGTTTTGTGACGTCATAAGCGTACGGCTGTCCATGTCAATTTGGCATAGTGCGGCACTAATCGAGTGAGCGCGCACGCATCCTTCTTTCACGTTGCTTGTAACAATACTATTCTATTTTACTAAGAAGTAAACAAATAGTGAAATGAATGAAGAACTGGATTTGGATGAGCTTTTAAACATTTGACAAGGTGTGGAATCGGACTCGGGAGAATTTGCGGAAAATATTCTAGTCCAGAAGTTCTGAGGTATGTTCAACTAGATAATAATAATAACGTTTATTCATCAAAAAGTAAGAATTTGAATAAGTGAAATGTTTGGTGAGCCACAAACTAAGCCGTAAGCGTCGCTTGTAGGTATCTTGTGGCTCTGGAGTGCGAATTGAACAAAGTTGTAATGGCCTTACAGTTTGAGGAGATTATCATACAAGAGATTAGAGTTCAAATAAAATAAAACATTATACCTATTTGTGAGATTCGATTCTTAATGCAAAATAAAAATACATAGTAGGAAAGACCACATCAGACCACATCCCTACTCCAAGTTGAATTTAACGTGCTCTGAGCGCCAAAGACTTGAAATGAAGTCAAAGAATGACGTCATGAAAGAAATAGAGATGTACCTCATTTCTTATAGCTCTAATTGAGTTGTGTTTGTATCTTTGATACTTATAATTTATACCGATTTTTTTACTAGGGATACTGTGATATAAAACATATATGGAAATATTTAATAAATTTTTATGTATATTCGTAAAATTATAAATAAAACCTAACGCGTATAAATTTCATTCATCGATATGACGATACCCTCATCACTACTGTTTACTGTATATTTCGTTATACATTTATAGCTTGGCGCCTGGCGAGGCATCGCGTTCTGTGTGCGTTGGCTGTGAAAAGGTTAATAGACTGCAAAATAATTAGCTGTTCTATACATTGTGACCTTGTAGGTATTGCATTATGAAAGAGCAGTTTTTTTTTATAAAGGGCGAAAATTTTCTACTCTAGGGGGTCTAGAATCATGTACTGAATTCATGGTTACAGTTTGCGCGTTAGTGTCCCTGCCACCCTGTACAGTACACGTACGTTTCGGCACGAGATAGTTATACCAAACAAAATGATCTCATTCACAGAGCGACGTACTAACAAGCATGTACCGCATGTGCATCCGCGAGCGCGTGCGCGGCGCCAGCCCGGCTCACCTGGCGTGGGCGCGCGTGTGCTCGGGCGCGGCGCGCCACGCCGACGGCGCCGCCGCCGTGCTGGCGCTGCCGGCGCGCGCGGCGCCGCTGCAGGCGCTGCCCGCGCCCGCGCGCGCGCGCCTCATGCCGGCGCTGGCACACGCGGCACATCATCATCGCATCACGTTTTTGCAGTCTGGTGAGTTGTTTATTGTTCTGTTATTTTGTGGCAATGTTGGAGGTGCAGTAGAAATACCCAGATAGGTGGCACATAGAATGATAGGTCACAAGAAACTGGTGGATGAGGGTAGCGCAGGTAATTTCGGCAATGGTTAAGGAGGCTTTTGTTCAGAGTTACCTGTAATTGCTCCATTTTTAATTCTTTTTATTTTTTTTGGGGTAGACTTCTTTTAGTCTAGGTGCATCGTCTTCACATATAATTAATTATATTATGTATACAAATCTTGTAAAACATTTTAAAAGAGTAACGGTGGAGTTTCTTGCCCATTCTTCTCCATACGAAAACTACCTTTTGGAAGGGGCGACTAGAATCAATTCAATTTTACTGTAAGTTTGACGTTCAAAAGTGCCTTTAATGTGCCTATTTGAAATAAATGATTTGACTTTGACTTTAGAGGTGGACATTTTGCGAATTATACATATACATATGAAATGACTGTTGACAGACCAGTGTATTTCTGCATACTTGTAGAGAGAAATATGGGTATTTATATGTGCTACTACTGCCAACTTGCATAATATCAGGGACGTGAAAACGAAATGCATTTCATTCCGTTACCACTAATGTTATCATATAACGTACCAAAATTTGTAACGATACTAAAATCTAAAAATATCAATACCGTTACAAAAAAAAAAAAACGTTATAGAATATCATTTTCGTAGAACAATATTATGAGTAACATTATAAGTATCAGTAAAATTAAGCTTATCCGCTTATAACAACGTTACAGGTGAAACGTTACAGATTCATTTGTAACGTTATTCTAAAGAACTTTCCCGCTGACCACCCCGCTCCGTCGTCGCCCGGTTGCCCCGGCACAAGCCACTGCTGTATTCGTTCGAGAGTATCGAAATGAATAACGTTATTATATCATTATACTAATAACGATATATTGATAATATTGTTAGTAAACAGTTTAAGATTTCATTCCGCTTGTCAGTATCGTTATAGCCAAGGAATTAATTTTGTTACGATCCTGGTGGAATGGTACAAATTATCGGTACCGGAACTACGCGTAACGTTATTTTGAGTAACGTTTCAAGTCCCAGCTTTTAGCTAGCTATTTGCAGCAGGCGTCTATAAATGACAGTAACCAATGTGCATAAAATTGACAGTAGATTTTCAACCTTACTATGATTCGGGTCTACTCTTTGCCTCCGTATAACCACAGTTTAGTTTACGATGGAATGATTTGCAGCTGATCTGCTGGAGCTGTTATCGGGGACGCTCCTGACTGGCGATATAGCGGAGATAGTGTCAGCTGCGCGCGCCGTCTGGGCGTTAGCTGCTAACAATCACAAGGTAAGGATCAACTTACTTTCTTGAATAAGCCGGCCCTGAACAAACACCTCCCAATGAAGGGTAATGTTGTTAGAAGCATTACACATAGCGGACTTAAAATATTGATGTTTTTAGGAGGCAAACGCTACTGCCTTTTCACTTGATAAATATTATCCCTAACTTGCCTTTTATGAACCCACCTTAAAAAAAGGGTTCAGTTGCAACTCTTTTTTTAAGGTGGTTAAGGGCCTTACTCTCGTTTAGTACCGTAACACGGTCACTTTATGAAGCTTATAACTTATTAACGGTTTGGTTAGAAGGTCTGTAAAAAATATATGTTTGCTATAGATTCATGTACAGTATTTTTGAAACAGGGTTTTTTCATAAAGCTAATACTTTTGCCTTAAAAAAATATTTACCAAAACGCTATTTTGGCTAATATTTCCTTATAACTTCTAAACGGCTTTGATGTTTGGAAATATTTTTACACTGAAAAATTGATGGTTCGAAGTACTACATATTTGAAAGAGCGTTTTTAAATCAATCAACAGTTGCAAAGACAATGCCCCATTTTGAGATAGAGCTTCAGAGGTGCTCTGCGCGGGCGCGGGCGGCAGTCGTGCGTTAGCACTGAGACGGGGTGGCTGTGTCGCTCGCTGCTCCGCCCGGCTATCGATCGACTACGCGCGTTTGGCTGTGTTAGTGCAAATATTTATGAACGAATTGTATCAGTATGCGTTTATAGACTAGCTCGCTGCAGAGGGCCCATTTCTATTGTCCGCGTGGACGCTTTATTAGTGGTGCCATTTCTAAATACTGTTTTTGTTTATATTGTTTATTTTGTAAATATAAGATAATTTGTAAATAAATAAAAATGCCAAAGCAAAGCAAGTCAAGAAAAATACTTTTTCTCTACGACGACGCACCGTTTTATAGATATTAGCGAAAAACTCAAATGTGGGAATTTTTATACCCCCCACTCCGGCTCACCTCCTAGACGCGGGGACTTTTAGTACCTATGTTCACTCCCTAAGCACTCTGAAGAAATCGCTCAGGGCCCAGCTCACGCACTCTACACCTCTTATCTCTATCTCTTAATAGTTATTCGTTGAGTGGACTAATAAGTATCTATCTATCTATCTATACGAATAAATAAAATTGGAGTGTCTGTTTGTAATATTAAAACAACCGCTTCTTACTAAATGCATATGAATGTATACACGGTACAGTCAACCTCTAGACGTCCACTTACACCGCAATGACCATTATCGCCTGCGCTATACGGGCTGCGGCGTCTATACACACATGCGCATATTTATCCGTGTGAGTGATGCTCCAACGCTATAAATTAACATGCCGTGTAGCATCGCTACGAGTAGTTAAAGATGTGGTCAATGCTAGACAAGGATGACAATATCAGTAACTTGTTTTTTTTATCGCCGTCTGATTATTTTTTTCATAGTACTGCAAAATTTCGATAATATAACATAAGTAAACATTAGCTAGATCGGTAACGAGGCTGCACTCGCTAATGTGATCGGGATAGATGTGAGTTCAAATCCGAGTTGGGCCAGTTTTTTTTGATGTTTTATATAATTATTATTATGTGTTAGTAATTTATTTTTGTAAATTACTTTGAACAAATAGATATTACAATAAAGGTAATTTATTATTATAATATGATAACAAATGAAATAAATTTTGATATGGTAACATTGTAATATTTTTTATACATAAGAAATCCTTTACACTTACTTATGTTATTATTATAGTATTGAATGTTAAAAAACACACCTTAATTACTAAATAACGGAAACAAATAAAAGTAAACAACATAAACATAAAGCAAAGTATATAACAAAAAACAATTAAAAATAGAACAAAGTATACCAAAAAAAACGAAATAAAAATAAAACCAAATGTCTTGATTGACGCAAAGAAGATCCTCCGACTGGGATCGAACCCACGGCGAGAAATCTTAACCAGGCACTATGCCCCGAGACCAACTGGTTACTTGTATCCCGTGGCGAATATGTTGATCACTATTTCACGACGAATCGAAATAAGGCAGCTTTATCAATTGAGGCCGGAATACTTATGCCTGAACTATAAGGTTTTAGGTTATATATTATGGATATTATGAAAATACAGCTTAATTATTCATTTTCTCAATGAAAAGAGGATTGAAACTTAACCTCAATATTACAATAATATAAATACTAATTTGGTAAGTTACGACCACTATGTCCCCTGACACAAAATTACCCTACCTGTTTAGGATTTTTAATATTTCGTGTGACCTCCGTTAGCCTCGATACAGCTAATGAGACGTCGACGCATAGACGCTACAATATTTGCACAGATATTTTTGCCGCGAATAGTGGAATAATTTATGTGAACTAGTAAAGTAGTTAAAAAATTAGGATAGATTTGAAACAGAGTGAACTTAACACTTTGTTTGAAATCTACCCTCATGTTTTAAAAACGACGCTAAGATTGAAAATAATTGTAAAACAAAAGAATCTTCGTTTAGTTGTGGAATATTTAACATAATTATTGGTTAGCAACTCGGCATTCTAATTGCACATGTGATACTTAAAAAATATTTTTCATGTTCGATGTGAGACTCGAACCCGAACGTTCGCCATGCGAGGCACAGTGCTAGCCACTTTGGCCACCGTAACGCTTACGAAATTTTTTGAAATTTGTAATAACAATCATGTTGCCAATTTGTATTGTTGTCAAACGTTCTTATAGAAGAAGGTCATAAGTACTAATATTGCTATGCCATAGTTTTGTGAGATTGCAGTCGACTTCTGACTGTTAAATTGCACATATACCAAAATATTTTTTTTTACAATTTTTGTCAGTCTGTCCGTCTGTCGTCTGTTTGTTCCCGCTAATCTCTGAAACGGCTAGACCGATTAAGACGGGACTTTCACTAGCAGATAGGTGAATAAGGAGTTACTTAGACTAGGTACATTTATTTTAGAAAAAAAAAACAAAATAGGTTCCTACGAAAAAAAATTAAAATCAATGAAATGAAATATTGAATAATATCCGATTCAAATAGGGAGGTTGTATTATACTCCGTTTAATTAGGTACTTTCAAATGTAATCAAATCATAATAAAGAAACGGAGTATAGTTATGTTTATAAGTGGATCCTATACGTGAAGATTCCTTAATCTCCATAGAAATTGATTGAATAAATAATATAATAATATACTTAGTGTTTTTGTTTAAGAAAATCGTACACCAAATATTGTATATAAAAAGGCTAATACGAAAAACTAAAAATAAATAATAATTAAACTAAAAATGCAAAAACGATCAAAAAGAACTAAATGGAGAAATATTAGAAGAATTTCATTAAAATTAGCATAGGTATTTCTTTACGCGGAATACAGAATTAATAAGTTATCGTAAACTCTGCGAACTCAACAATAACTTTTTTCTTAAATTCCACGCGGACGAAGTCGCGGGTAACAGCTAGTACAAAATATATCAGTCTTGCATTCGCCATTCCCTTCTGGAATCGTAGGCAAAAATGGCGACCTACGTGCGGCATGTCTGCGCCTCTGCATATTCTTTGATCATCGTTTTAGTGTATCGCGCCACCGCAAGCATCGGGAGTAGGACGCTTAGCTCCGCCCACATGCACAAGGTCAGTGAGCCATCTTTACACCTTAAGAGTTGGGTGGCGAATAGTGATGTCTCCAGAAAGAGTGCTCTCTTTCGGAGTCGGAACTCTGCAGTCACTAGAAGAGATACATAATACTGCAGAGTTTGGACTCGAGATAAAATCCATATAGGTTTCTAAAGCCTGTAGGTAAATTCGAGCGAGTAGTAAATGCTGCGTATTTCTTAAGTTAGTTAGGAACCACGACTTTATACAGTACATACAGTAAAACAGTACAACCCTGGAAGGGACATCGACGCGCAAATTGTAACCAGGAATTCAATACACGATTCTAAACCCCCCTAGCGTAGATTACTAGTCGGTTATAAAAAAAAATCTGCTGACACCCCTGCGTTGATATTTTTCGGGGTTCAGAATCATGTATTGAATCCAGAATAAATTAATGGTTACAGGTTGAGCGTCGATGGTGCCAACCTGTATTACCATAACTTGTGAAAAACAATTCAATTTAAACCAGTCTGGGCGTATTGACCATCATCATAATAAATTAAACACGATATAAATATCTCAATTTATATTTCTTAAAATAGTTATAACGATATTTTTGAATGTATCGCTTAAAATGCAAAGGGTAACTAGTTTTTTGTGTGACTTGGCAAATTTGATTAATTAACACCTTTTTAGCACGAGTTTTTGTACCATGTACGTATTTATATCAATATACTATGTATATTTATATCTTGTACTGTAAAATTACATAACATAATAATAATGTTTTTAATGGTTCCTTTAGTGTTGACTAAAATATGATTATGCTCATGTAAGTCATAAAATGCTAATCTTGGGGTCATCTTCAACTTACAATAATTTGCAGTCGCAAACTTGCTCTATTCAATTCTTTTACTCTTTACAATGTGAATAACATTACGTCGTTGCGCCTGCAAAAGTCGCTATGTGTTTTTAGTGAACTTATTTGAGCTATATGAATTATAACATTTTTTAATACAGTTGCTCAAAAAGTGGCGTATTGCAGGGACGTATAGCGTTCGGGATGTGGGCTATTACATACTCGTGCTTTTTTTTTACCTTTCCCGAACTCGTGCGTTCTCTTTCCCAACTGTCAAAATAATGTCTATTAAAAAGAAAAACCAACCAAAAAGTTTTTACTAAAAAATTCATAGAAGTTTTTATGATTCATGCAAATATGTACGTATATTTCTAAAAAGAAGCTACTAATTTGTTTCAATATCAGATTTAATGATTTGATTGAATGAATTAGGTTAGGTTTCATTTCATTTCATCTCATTAAATTTCGTTTTCATTTCATATCAATAAAAAAATTCTACTGGCTGTATAACTTGGCTGTATGGGCCATAGTTCCCTTTGCCTACCAGAATGGGTGAAGAAAAAAAAATCTCTGCTTATATTCTACGGTTGGCGCCATTAGTTAGTTGAGTTTATTGTGTTTTTATTATTTTATTAAATTGCTTCATTTTTTCGCAACTGTATTAAAAATAGTCGTTCAGTACACGTGCGAAACCGTCATTGCAACTTGTTCCGACTGTCAACCCTCGCCTTCGGCTGCGCCTCGGCTCGGGTAGACATTTGTCGGAACTCTGTGCAATGACAACCTTTCCGCACTTGTAATGAAATATACTATAGCGTGTTTATACGGAACTTTCGATGTATGAATATCACATAGGTACATTCCTTAACTCTTTAAATATTGCACTTATCACATAGCTGTTTATACCGTATGTGTGTATTGAAATAACGACTAAAACTGCATAAAGAACCGAAAATAACTAAATAACACATAGCGGCCTTTGCACGCGCAACGACGATTATCATCATTTGCCTTTTCCCAACTATGTTGGGGTCGGCTTCCAGTCTAACCGGATGCAGCTGAATACCAGTATTTTAAATGGAGCGACTGCCTATCTGACCCCCACAACCCAGTTACTGGGTAATACGATACCCCTTGGTAAGACTAGTTGTCAGACTTTCGGGCTTCTGACTACCCGTAACGACTGTCAAAGATCCACGAATGACAACCCAATGCCGAATGCCGGGACCAACTGCTTAACGTGCTTTCCGAAGCACGGAGCGGTCTCGGTATGTAAAGATGGTCACCCATCCACAGACCAACAGCGGCAAGCGTAGCTTTACCTGATCGATCGACCTGTGCGGCTGTTATTATTTAGCCACGGACCCCTCCAATGTTATTCACATATCAGATCAGAAATAATATTCATATTAACCACCTCGCTCATCTCTGGTGGAAAACCAGCCTTAAACAGCAGTTTAAGGCTGGTTTTCCACCAGAGATGAGCGAGGATGCGTAGCGAGGGATGTTTGTGAAACCAACTAGTGACATAGCTTCATTTTCATAGCTTGAACTAAGTTAGCGGTGGTATTGGTTAGTTTTACACACATCCCTCGCTAAGCATCCTCGCTCATCTCTGGTGGAAAAGCAGCTTAAATGTCAAACGAATATTATGTGCGCATATTGTTAATTTGTATTCAAGGAATCTGTACTTGTGAAGGTGATTATGTATGTCGAAATATACATTTGTATTTTGTATGTCTGTCAACCGTTTTCACCAGTCCAGTCCAGTACCAGTCTGAAAGGGCTTGGGCCGTGGCATCATCGCCTGACCTGTTCGCCATTTTTTTTTCAAAATGGCTGACAAGCCTAATATCTGTATAAATCGATAGATGAGCATATGTGGCCGCCATTTTGAAAAAAAAAAACTAAATGGCGGGCAGGTAGTAGTAACTAGGTAGTATGCCAAACTCCATATAAAAATCTTCAATCCCCTTTCCAACTTGTCTTGAGCAAGCGCTGTAATCAATGCTCCTGGTTTGTCTGTATGAGAAGAGAGAGGCCTTCGCCCTGTAGTGGGACAATAATAAGCTTGTATTATAACCTGTTTTTTTTCTGGTTTGTGTAGGCTAAGCTGGTTTTGCGGAGCTCGGGCGTGTCGGCGGCCGTGCACACGTCCCTCCAGCGGCTGGAGCGCTCGGCGAAGGATCCGGCTACACAGCGGGCGTTGCAGCTTCTCACATACATAAACACTGTCTTACAAACAACTTGACTGATCAGTGATCCCTATTAACCCTAGTACCCACTGGCGATATTTTAACGCACTGCTTAACACCGAGAGTTGAAAATCCAGTCCGCGAAAAAACACCGTCACCTTAAAAAATCAGCCGTGCGGACTTGACCTTACGGATGATTTTTGTGCTACATCATGTCTTGCCGAGCTTAGCTTAACATAAATAAGTGTGGTTATTACATTAATTGATACCACGTGTTCTACGTTACGTATTTTAAACATACACAATTAAAATAATTACTAACAATTAAAATTATAGCTGTGGTACCTTTTTTCGTTTTAGTATATTTTAACAACATTAAACTTATTTTTGTGAGTATTTGGTTGAATTGTTAATTTACCATCGCCTCGCGCGTCTCTAGTGCCTTATGCCTTATTATCAGGGATGGTTTATTGTGTGCCAATTTTTACTCTAGTTAAAATCAGTTAAAATATGTTTTCTATTTTGAGTAAAATTGTTTATTTTGTTATTTTAACAGACTGATAACAACTTGTAATAATAATAATAACCGCTGTACTATTTAGGGCTTGTTTTACCAAAGTCAGATATCTTTTATCCGTGGAATAAACTTGACGTCTGACAGTTCTAGTATGGAAAAACTGTCAAAAATTAAAAATTAATTCTCGGGATAAGACTTTATTCTAGGTACAAAAGTTTGGTGAAATTCGCCCTTAATGTGATAGTCTAAACGCCACTTTGTATACACATACTTGCAAATTATTCGTGCTTTTGCTTCAATCCGGCTCACTACAGTATAAATCATTCCTGAATCTCAAAATACCTTCTCGGGATGGCTTTAGATAACGCACACGTGCTAACATTATCCTCTACCTACTATGTAGTCACATTTAACCCAAGTCATATGATATGATAAAAAGTCTGTGATTTTACTATGTAGTTATATCTTAATTTCGTGTTTGCATATAATGATTTCGTTGTTCCTAAGTTACACGATTCTTTATTTATTTCGGGAATCGCTTTTTCACATTTTCAGTTACACCGAGTTAGTTAAATGTAATGAAGTACTTATGCGCTTAATTAAAAAAATAACAGTATTAATAAATTGTTTGTGATAATAAGTGGGACCAGTATTTCGAAACTTTGAATGTATTAAAATGGTAAGTCTTGTATGTTGTAATAAATGTTTTTAACTAAAATTTTGTTTTTTAGTCTAAACCTAGTGACCATACAGATTTATTTCTTAACGAACTACATATTTTTATTCTGTTGCAGTTTGCAACAAGCAATATAAATGTTTGTTTTATTAGAGCAAAAACAGATGAAATTCTTCTTCCCAGCGAAAGCACTAGAAAGTGGTGAAGGGTGGGCATTTTGAGGCACTGACTTATGTAAATTTGACTTCCAAAAACTTTTGTGCTAAGTACAGAGATAGGTCAGTAGTTGCCAACGAGAGTACGAGACCCTTCTTGTCACCAGCCTTAATAATAGGAGTGACGGCCGCTTTCTCAAATGTTACAGGAAAAGCCCCGCTAGAGAAACTGATATTGAAGAGGTGTGTTATTGGAGATTCTAATTTAAATTTATATTTTACTATACATTAGTACAATATCTTAATTTAATCGATCTGGTACTCGAAAGACAAAAAATAAAACAGAAAAGAAGTGTAAATAAAAGTAAAACAAGCAATAGATGTTTAAAACACACAAAAAAAAATCGTTTTTAATAGTCTAAAGTGCGTTCATACTGAAAAAATCATTCTGAAAATATTCATGGCTCTTGTACTCATTGTTCCATATTTTGGTTATTTTCATGTCTCTATTTTGACGGAGTTCTTTAATAGTGCATAGGTAGTTAGGTACAGACGCCAGTACATCAAGCTACTACAATCTGTCAAATTTCTTTAATAGATTTTCAACTTTATGGCTAAAGCATAAGGTTCCAAGTTGATTGGGAAAATTTGTCAATTTCGGGTAGCATGATGTGCTGGCGTCTCGTCTGTACGTCATCACCTGCCTACAAAATAAAAATTCGTTTCAGTGTCGTCACTAAGTCTCTATTCATTTACAGTTTCTCTAGGCTTCTTCGTTGTGGAGGAATCGATAATCCCAATGTTTTGAGGAGTTTTGAGATTATAACTTTAATTTTCAATTTACCATTTAATGGGGCCGTCACAAAAAAAACTAAAGCAATTAATATTCGTTTCATCGTAAGTGTCTTCACTAACTCTATACATTAAGGGTTTCTCTCAGGTCCTCAGTTATGGAGATCAGGTTGGCTGAACGGCCTGATATTCCGGGAACTAAAATTAATTTTACGTTTAACCGGTGCACGGCGGCATTACTAGTAAAAATAAAGCAGTGTTGTTTGTCACAAAAGCGTCACTGACTGTCTATTCAGTAACAGTTTTTCTAAGGTCCTCAGTAATGGAGATTCAGGTTGATCGAACGGTCTGATATCAGGCCGTTGGGCCATAAATAAATGCTTCTAACTTTCGGTTCTGTCACAAATTATTTGGCTGGCATTTTTATGCGTCACAAAATCGTCACTAAAAACTGAAGTAGCAGCCAGCTACCTAACTCGATTGGCCGAACTCGAACGTTCTGATGTACACATTTTAGACTTCTAAATTAAGAACATTGCTTTTGTAAAGAACCAAGAACCTTTTTCATAATTTTAAGACCTTGCATTATGTGTCAATAGCATAACATGCTGGTACTTATGTATCCTGAATTAAAATAGATGTACTACTCTACACAGTATGCGATAGTGGAGTGTAATAATAAGTCGTTTGTATGCCAACAAGTGCACAATTTAACAAACATTCCATTTTTCCTGTATATTATAGCATTAGTGACTAGGTACTTACCTATGATAGTGTTAATTGAACTCTGCTATAGTGCTTTATATGGATGCGGACGATGTTCATGTATTTTCCTATTAAGTATTCGGTTCAGAGTTATGTTCATTTGTATTTGTAAAAGTGTGACAGTATGTATCAGTAATTGTACGTACGTCTCCGTATCAAGTAACTCGAAGCGAATTCATACAATAAAATAATTCCAGCAACCTCCTGCTGCTGGCACTCGACTTTTATATACTTACTGATTCAGAGAAAGGTTTTAAAGAATGGTAGGCAACTCCTTACCAACTTGAACAAATTAAATTGAGTCAGAAGATAACGAGTAACAAGGACCATTGTGTGTGGCGGTACGAGCTCCATCTGCAGCAACTTCAATTGTTTATTTATTGAACATTGTGTAGGTACATATAATATAAATAATGGAATGAGGAACGCGTACCCGCAGTCTCCAGTGTTAAAACTGACAACAAACACACACGTCTCGTAATAACCAGTCGCACCGCGGCCGGTTCCGCGATAAGGTTCGCTGTCGATAGCGCACAATCGGCACACACGGTGACCAACACAAATTTTACGGGAAGTTTACGTTACTCATTATCGGCGTAAGGAGCGATAATCCGCGTTTGTAAGGCGCCGGCTTTGAGCCGATGCGTCCACGCGGCCCTCCGTGTCTGCGCTCATGTCGCACTCCGCATCCGCCTCGCGCTGATCAATAAGGAATAATGAGTCAACGGGACCCCCGGCGCCGGACATATCGCGTCATAGTTCATAGTGTTTGTGTGCTCCGACCCGGTGTTAGTGTAGTGAAACCGCGAGGAGATGTCTTCGGTGCAGTTCAACTTTCCACCGGAGAGCTACTCAGCAGTTTATACTGCTGACGGAACACCTAATTCGAATGTGAGTACCGGTGAGAGGCGAGAGCCGTCGTTATCACGGTGCGACGCCGCGGCGTGCGTGTGCACACTGACAAGGCCGCGACGGCGCACACTGGTGCATTCAACTCGTTTTGCAAAACACTATCTATATTTCTATGAGCGTTCCATTGCGCGGGGTCCTGTCATGGCTAGCAAGCTACAGCGTCTCGCAGGTGCTGCTAATCCGTGCGATCATTACAGTAACGACGATATTTACATTGCGATATGGTTTACAAGGGTATTAGATCCGTTTTTACTGCATAGACCTCTTATATATCGAGTCTTAATTTGACCATTCGTTCATTAGTCACCTAGTTCTGCTAGCTGTTACCATAAAAGATTCACGGACTAGAATGTTGTAGGTACAATGAAATAAATAGGTATTCTGTAAACGTTAATTAATCAGATATTCATGAAATCATGACCTACCCACTCTGCATAATGAATTTTTGGCAGTTTTACAATCGAAGTCAAAATCAAGTGTAAAACCAGCAATTCAAATTCTCGTATTGGCCATGCAGGCATTATGTAATTAGGTTTATAACCAGAGCAATAAAACGTATCTTAAATCCTAAAATTCCAACTTCGCGGTCGCTAGCGTTGTGTTGGAGTAGGTACGCACTTGGGCGCCACATCTGCTGCTGTATTCTTTGTCCTGCCAAGGTTATCAGTGTTTATGTATTAACAATTTAGAACACACTATTCTCAAAAAGATTAGAGTACCTATTGTAACAGTTAGTCAGTTACGGACCTACATAGTAGGTATTTATTTTTGTATAACGCTTGTTTTTTTTTGTTGAATTTAAGGATTTCGACTACGTTTGCAACTTTGCAAAAATACTTTTAGGTACCTACCTTGCTACTTGCTGCTACCAAGAGTATAACGCTGACTGAGTAATTGGGTACTCATTCATTCATGAGTCATTGGGGTCATTTCTAGTTACCCAGATAGTAAGTACCTACCGAATAGCCAATTGTAAAGCAGTCCAGCACCCTGATTGCGTAACACACTATCAATCTCAATCTGAATCATTTTGAAAGATATTGCTAATCCATTGCTTCATATGTTAGAAAATTTGTCTATTCAACAACGTAAATAACGCAATGAATGTTGTTGAACTGTCAAAATGAAAGCAATTGCTACTGATCGTGTTACGCAATTACCTACCCCGCTGCACCCTAATTGCGTAACACAGTTTCAATCACAATCTGAATCATTTTGAAGGATATTGCTAATCCATTGCTTCATATGTTCGAAAAATTGGTCTGCTCAATAACGTAAATAACGCAATGAAGATTGTTGAACTGTCGAAAACGAAAGCCATTTTACACATCAGTCATCAATCATTGCACACTATCAGTAGATAGTGTGCAGTTGTGCACTCAATTACCCAGCAGGCTACAGGTTCACTTCACTTAGCTCACTGGGCAATATGCAATTAACGCTCCATAAACATTTGCTATTTGTCAAATGACAAGTGGCACTGGCCTCGTCTGCTATGATAAACTGCAGTGCGATTCTGTAACCATCTCACCGTGAAAACTTAGGTGAAGTGAGCGTGGAGTGAGCTGTCAATAGTGTCAATTCCTAGCAAAAACAAACTCACTTCACCTAAGTTTTCACGGTGAGATTTTTACAGAATCGATCGGCTGTATAGTGTAGTTTATACGGTATGTGGTGTCTTCTGGCTATGGGATAACAGTAGGCTAATAACTAACCTGTTTTAAAACCTAAGTAAGTAAATAAGCGGTAAATAATATACCTATGCATAGATATATGTATATATCGCACTTTACAAGTTACGTAAATAGTTTAGTATGCACTTACGTATATAGAACGTTTTAAATACAAATTTGCTTTTATAATTTTCTACTTGGACGTCACTAATTGGCAACTACATTATTATCTATACTAATAATTATAAAGCTGAAGAGTTTGTTTGTTTGTTTGGTTGAACGCGCTAATCTCAGAAACTACTGCATCGAATTGAAAAATAATTTTTGTGTTGGATAGTCCATTTATCAAGAAAGCCTATATAATATCACGCTACGACCAATAGGAGCGGAACATCAATGAAAAATGTTGCAAAAACGGAAAAAAATATTCCTTTTGAGAGCTTCCGTTGCGTATGCTGCGTAAACGGTTAAAGTTAAGGCTCCTACAAACAGGCGCGACGCGCGACGCAAAATGCAAATCGCGCGCGACACAAAGGCACCACTCGTTGTGCGACTTGCGGTGCCTTTGTGTCTCGCGCGATTTTATCGTGTTTCGCGCCTGTTTGAAGGAGCCTTTACGCAAAAATCACGTATGACGGAATTGTTCCCTTTTTTGCACATTCTCAAACATTTTGTTTTTTGGTTTCGTTATACTTTTCCTGTAATCTTTACATAAACTTCTATTACATCGAATAATTTCAGATTTTTCTCTTTGCAAACTTCGGAGATAAGGGGGGGAACGGTTTTTTTTTACATTTTTCATCAAAAGTCGAAAACTACCTATAGGGCCTAAAAAATAAACAAAAAGTGTTTGAGAATGTGCAAACTGCGCTCTTTCATATGATACTTCACATGCCCTAGTAGCCCCACTTCGAATTTTTCAGACCCCTTCAGTCCCTGTTGCAAAAAATATACATATAGGTATTTTTATTTCTTTCTTATTTGCAAAATAGTTGGGCCAACTTCATCTAAAACTATTCCAAATTTCAAGTTGATAGCATTAAGGCTCCTGCAAACAGGCGCGACACGCGACGCGAATCGCGCGCGTCTAAAGGCACCGCTCGTTGCGCGACTTGCGGTGCCTTTGTGTCGCGCGCGATTTTATCGCGTGTCGTTTGAAGGAGCCTTTAGTAGTTCTTGAGATATCCAGCTGTGACAGGCAGACAGACTGAGTCTCACCATAAGGGTTCCGTATTACCATTTTGGTACGGAACCCTAAAAACGAACAGTTGTTATTCTGCTGTTCAGATTTTTTTCTTCCGACAATGAAATCATACATACCTACTCGTAATTGAAAGGGTTTTTTTTTCATTAGGTAGCCTTTATTATGTCAAGGCCTCCCCTTTTTCCTTCCAAACCTTCTTGTCTTGAGCGATCTCTGGCCATGTTGGCCCTACAAACCTCGTCAGATCGTCACACCACCTTCGCCGTGGAGCCTTCTTCATCTAGGTATGAGATTAGCATTGCATAAAAAGATTGGTCAGGTTCAACTAATTTTTATGGACAACTCGCACTTGACTAAAAAATCTGTAGCTATGACAAAAGAAATCATGATTGAAAAATGAGCTAATGGTTCCTAAGACAGTTTCTAAGTGAATTGAATCGATTTTGGATACGGATTTTCCCATACTGTCCGAGTTTAAAAAATAACTATGATTAAGGCTATAGTATGTAGCTACCTACCAATATAACCAGTACCTATGCAGACAGTAGGTATCACCTAAGTTTTCGGGTCGAGGTATCCGTCCAAAAAAGTTGCAACGGAAACGAAATTACTTAATTAACTACACAAACCAAATTCTAACATTGCTTGGATATAAAAGAACAATTACCTACCTAGATACTAGGTATTGTGTGTTTCTGTTACCAATCACCGGATTTACTAATAATTGAAACCAAAGTCTTACGGCCTTGGCTCGACGACCGGACACGGTGACCGATACCGAGGACTGACCAATTCCGAGAATGACCAAATCAGGCGAGGTGTCGCTAACAAACCCATTATCGACGTCAGACGGAGCAATGAATTTAAGAAGTACAAATTTAATTCAAAAGTGATAATTGTGACTGTATACGGTATTGACACTTTTTGGGTCTATTGTTGTTGGTACCTAGAACATACCCGCCTATGCTATAATTGAATGTGCCAAACAGTTACATTTTCAATTTTCCGACGGCCCACTTGTGGGGTAATAGCATAACACAAATGTTTCGAACATAAAAGAGAATACAATACTCTTTATTATGTACACCATATAAATACAACAATATACGAAGCATTAGCAATATTCTTCAAAATGATTCAGATTGTGATTTATAGTGTGTTACGTAATTAGGGAGCGGATGTTAAAAATGGTTACTGCCGCCGCCTACATCTGATATATCTGCCGATGCTATAACTATAGATTTATTATATAATAAACTAGCGTATCCTTAGCATCGGGTGGATTAACAGCTCACTTCAAGCTCACTTCACCTAAGTTTTCACGGTAAGATTTTAGACGATAGTCTGGAAGATGCATCGATGCGTTGCTATTGCAGGACAAACCTGAAATGTCTTATGTGTGATGTGGCCGTCAGTCATTATACAAATCGTAACACAGCAAGCCAACTTGGCAAGCACGTTAGTTTGGCTTGCAGGGTCATTCAATTAGGGCTTTAATTAAGGAAACCTCCGATAAATTGCCTACAAGTAGTTTTAACGATTTTTGTAATAAGTCATTTAGACATTTATTTATAAATATAAACACGGGTAACTGGAAATAAATATATAATTAAATGTAAAATAATTATAATGTAATATAATTATATGTAAATGTATATAACCTATTTATGTATTTGTGTACCTAGTTTTAATAGATTTTGTTTTATCATTGTTCCTCTTAAACAAAGCACCTGCCATCCAATCTCTTCACCACCCTTGGTTGACTGGTAGAGAATGCCTAAGGCATTAAGTCCGCCTTTGTACCTTTTTGTGCGAAAAGTTTAAATAAATAAATAAATAATTTTGTTTAAAGTACCTAGATCAAAGTTGGTTTACCCTCTTTAGCCCATTTACGAGTAAGTAAGGTGAGTGGGGGCAAGATCGAACGGTTTTTTGATGAGATGAGCAGTGTTGTATTTGAAGTCTTGTAGAACAGTACATATGAGCTTATGCTAAAAAATTATTTGTTTGAGTAAAGAGCAAAGAGTATATTTTTCTATCATATTGATAACATCCTGTTAAATCTGCTCCAAAGCATAAAAAAAATTTAATTAAATGTTTTTATCACGAAAATGAACCAGGGGAAAGATGAAAGGGTGATGGGGAAAGATCGAAATAGTTTCTAAAATCGTTTAAATGATTGTCAGACGCTGTTGGTGGTCACTAGTCTATAGTTTGAAGTGCCCTAAAAACTGAGAACTGACTGAAGTGTCAAAATTCCTTTAGTTAAGAAAGATATAACGTTTTTATATTTTTATATATTTCAATCTTACCCCACCGGGGGAAGATTGACAAAGAGGTTCTCAAACTTTCCACTTTAATTGCTTAAGGTTATACTGAAAATAAAACATTGCTATCAATCAAATATATCCTTTAATTTTACTTTATCCTAATACTTACCGAGATATTACAAAACAGAGAGTTTTCTTTCATCTGAGTCTACAAAATATGTAGCGCAATACGTAACAAATACACACACCGGCACAATTAGGGGAACACAAAAAAAGGTCGTTTTTCTCAACAAATTTATGTAGCACATATTTTTTTTAGTTAATCAATAATTAATTGCAATCAAACTAACTGAAATAAACGCTAAAGTGACTCACACAATACTTCTACGTGAAGAAATAAACAAAATGACAAAAAATGAGAATTGAACGTTTTTTCCTTAAAAGTGAAATCTGTAAACATTTTCAAAAATGACAAAAAAAAAAGGAGTTTTAGTATCGGGTATTGCCGCCACGGGCTCTAATTAAAGCCTGTACACGATTTCCCATGCTTCGGATAACGTTATCAATGAGTTCTTGGGACAAATTGTTCCACTCTTCCACTAACGCTAATTTAAGTTCCTCCACATTATTAGGGGCTGGATTTCTTTGTCGAACCTTTCTTCCCAGGTAGTCCCAGACATGTTCTATCGGGTTCATATCCGGTGATCGCGCTGGCCAGTTCATCAGAGTGATGCCTACTTCATTAAGGTAGTCACTCACTATACGCGCAGTGTGAGGGCGTGCGTTATCATGCATGAAAATGAAATTTTCGCCTATGAATGGGGCAAAAGGCATGACATGGGGTTCTAAGACTTCTGTAATGTACCGCTGTGCAGTTAGCGATCCATTACTGATGATCACTAGCTCCGTGCGGGCTCCCAAACATATGCCACCCCATACCATAACTGACCCTCCACCATACGACACAGTTCCAGTGAAATTTGCTTGGTGATAACGTTCCCCTCGATGTCTCCACATTCATTCCCTCCCATCCACGAAATTTACACAAAATCGGCTTTCGTCACTGAACAAAACACGGCCCCACTCATTAGTCCAATCTTGGTGCTCTCGAGCGAATGCTAATCTTGCTACACGATGAGCTACCTCGAGTTTTGGGGCTTTTGCTGGCACGTACGAGTTTAAACCAACTTCATTCAACCGTCTTCTAACAGTCCTTTCACTCACGTTGACGTTACGGACTTCTGCTAAACGATTTCGGGTCTGGACAGCTGTTTGACGACGATTTCGTAAAGTCTGCATGACCAAGAAACGGTCATTCAAGGCGCTAGTTGCTCGATTTATGCCCTGTCCTCGTCTGCGCACGCACGATCCAGTCTCCCTATAACGTCGGACGACGCGATGAATCATCGATGTCGATACACCCAGTGCGCGACTGACTGAGCGATAGGTGTGCCCTTCCTCGATCATGGTTACAGCCCTAGCCACAGAAGTTGCTGGTAAATCACTCATTTTGTATCAGAACAATGTGCACTATTCAAATGTAAACAGTTAAATGACCCACAGTCCCTATTCGCAGCATCCACTAAAGTTCTTATCAGAATGAGTACAAAACGTTAAGTGAGCAAATTCTTAAACAACCATAAATTCTTGTCAAAACACTTAAAATTAAAGTTGGGGGTACTTAAAACAATCTGTTATGAAGTTATTAACACTTAAACAAAAACTACTTATAAAAATACCCGACAATGTTAGAAAAAATCAACCTTTTTTTGTGTTCCCCTAATTGTGCCGGTGAGTGTAAAAGTGACGTAAAGATAAAATATTTCAAAATTAAATAGTTATCCAAGCAACATCTTAGAAAAATTAAAAATGTATGGCTTCATGCCCATAACAAAGACATAAAATTAAAAAGACTCTTCAAAGGCAAAAAAGCAATAACAAATCACTATCTTACATTAATTTGCCATATTTAGGATCAATTATCTTTAAAGATTCAATTTTAATCTTTATTACATCTAAAGGTACGAGTTCGTAGTCGACTGCAGACAGCAGCAGCATACGACGTGTCGCTGCGACACTACTGGGGTCTATGTATTTCTATTATAACAACGTGTCGCTAGCTACGGAAGGTATTTCATAGAAACACATAGAAACCAGTAGTGTCGTGGCGACACGTCGCCTGCTGCTGCTACTTGCAGTTGGCTACGAAGTTGTACCTTAATTCTTAACATAATAATCTCGACTTCGGCACGGATTTTTCGGGATGTCTTGTTCTTTCACACTATGACGTATTATATTATAAAGATTCCTTTCGTTTTACTTTCTCTATGGCGTTAGCAATATCGTCATGGGTGTAGGAAGTTGCGCGTAGAGATGTCCGGACGTAGTTACGTGGCATGGTGATTCTGAATTGACAAAATGCAATTATTGAATAGTCATTCGGTAGTCCTAAGTCGGTATTTATAATAATAATATTTGTAATCACTAATCAATTACTTATACACAAAATTAATTCATTCAAACTTTGCATAAACGATATTCTATAAGAACATCATAAAATCATAAAAGGGTAGGTACCGATTATTTTATTTTGTATACTTATCTTATCATGAACAGTTTGAGAACATCTGACTATTAGTATGACTTTTGAAAACGGGGTAAGGTCGAAACTTTTAAATGTTCTTCTTACCCCGTCAAATATTGGTGGGTAAAGATGGAAAATTGAAATAAATCCTAAAATACGAAAAATAGCCAAATTTGGATGTAATAACACAACTAAGAATTAAAAATAATGAGTAGATATTCCAATAAAACATTCGTACTCACCTCGTAAGTAAAGTTACAGGACACGGGGTAAGATTAAAACACTCGATTAATTTGCGTAAAAGTCACTGCGCAGACATTTGCATTTTTCACAAAACCATTCACTCAAAGCGGTAAACGCTGATTGAGATGTGCGACGTAACAAAATGGCGATCTTAACAATGTTGCCATCACTGCAAAAACTGCATTAAGTCTGACGTTATGGACAACTTTTTGTGTTACCCCGTTTTCTATCTTCCCCCCACTCACCCTACTTTAAAGTTACATTAAAGATAGTCTAAACTAGGGATGCCTCGATACGCCTTTTTGCCGATACGATACCGATACCGATACTCTTATAAAAATATCGGCGATACCGATACCGATACGCTTACTGAATTTAAAAAGGAAGGTGGATTAAATAAAACACAATTAATTAATAGTTTTAGTAATCAAAATTAACATTTATAAGATTTTTATGGAATTATCAATTGTCGAAATTTCAGTGATTCCATATAGCACTTTTGTGTTTTGAAGTTGATATGACTACTATTTATTTTATTTGACTCAAACGACTAGTTATAAATGACATACAATACACAAACAATTACGATATGTAATTCTAAATCTTATTTGCATGGAAAAATAGTACGCGCAACAACATTCAACCTAACGAAATGGGATAGATGTGCGAGTGCGAGGCCAAAGCGGGCGGGCGAAACAAAACACTGAATAAAGCGCGGGGTTTCCCCGAGCATAGTTAGTTCGTACCTCGTTTGCAACGAAATAGACGGAACAACACGTGCGTTTACATTACATTTTTAAAGCGCGAAATTGGAAAAGTATCGTTGAATCGGCCATAAAAATATCGCCGATACCGATATATCGGCAAACCTGAAGTATCGCCGATATATCGGTATCGGTATCGGTATCGGATGCATCCCTAGTCTAAACTAAAGAAATCCTGTCCCACGCTACTCGGTATATACCTACTACAACGTTTTAAAAGATGGGTTCGTCATCTGTTATGTTATGTAGCAGATATCAAGACAATGATAAAAATACATATGATGTGATATCGTAGGCAATGCAAGATAAGACATACTTTGACAACAAACTTTTGTTTATTTTAGGTACGTTCATGGAAGATCAATTTTTGAATATGTATTATTGTTAGCTATTGCAAAATCGATTCTATGATGACGTCAAAAATATTTCCAATGTCGCGGTTTTTAATTTAATCATATATTTTTCCTGTATCCTGATCATCTTCAGAATATCTACTGGTCAATTCTGATAACAGGATTAACTTGTTTGAATACAGTTCACCGACTCTGTTGACCCTGATTTTATTTAAGACTTAGGGTACGGAGTACCAGTAAACAGGTTTTGACATTTTCAAACCGTCTGATTGACAGACCTTTGTGTTGCATGATGACAGTTAGTTTACTTAGGGTAGACCGGAAACAGTTGTAGCATTTTAGGGTTAAGGCGAAAGCGCCAGGGTAGCCCGCGAAATTAATTTTTTTTAGGTTTTTTGCAATTTGCTGGTCAGTATTAAGTTGTACGTTGATTAATATATGATTCGCGGCCGTAACAAATATGTATTTACATAATTATAATCATTAAAGTCATCAACACAACTCTCTAAGACCACGTAAGTCCAAAGAATAACTGTTTCATGAAATCATCATTCTTTGGACTTACGTGGTCTTAGAGAGTTGTGTTGATGACTTTAATGATTATAATTCTGTAAATACATATTTGTTACAGCCGCGAATCATATATATTAATCGACGTACAACTTAATACTGACCAGCAAATTGCAAAAAGGTAAGAAAATTTGAATTTTGCGGGCTACCTTAGCGCTTCCCCCTTAAGGCGAAAGCGTCAGAGTAGCCAGCTAAATTCAAATCTTACGGTTTTTGCAATTTGCAGGTCAGTATCAGGTTGGTTTTTATGAAATCATGACATTTGAGGCCAATTCTAATATTAAGGAGTTGTATTGCTGGTTCTAGTCATTGTAATTCTGCAAAGCCATAGAGTAGTTACGGTGAACTAGACTGACGGTTTGTCGGCACGCGTTGTAGGAGACCCCCGATGTGTGTGTGATGGTGGAGCGTAGTTATCCATACTAATATTATAAATGCGAAAGTGTGTCTGTCTGTCTGTCTCTCTGTCTGTTACCTCTTTACGCTTAAACCGGCGAACCGATTTAATTTGGTATGGAGATAGTTTGAGTCCCGAAAAAGGACATAGGATAGTTTTTATCCCGATATTTTCACGGAATCGAGACTTACGCGGGTGAAACCGCGGGGCGCTGCTAGTAGAGATATAAATTCCTGATGGTACTACCGTACCCTGATACAATTGTACCCGGTCTCGTTCAATCTCAGAAGATCCATTGGCCAGATCCATGATGGATCTTAGTGACGAAAGTTTTCTCATTGGATCCTGCAGTGCTATTCTGTAAAAATCTCACCGTGAAAATATAAGTGAAGTGAGCGTGGAGTGAGCTGTCAATAGTGTCAATTCCTAGCAAAAACAATCTCACTTCACCTAAGTTTTCACGGTGAGATTTTTACAGAATCAACCGGCTGATTTCAAGATGTGGATCTCTACTTTAAAAACAAACGAAAACTATTCCAGACAAAGTTGTCTATACCAGTGATTTCGAAGCGGGCTAAGGTAGGAGCGTCCCGCGAACACTGGTTTGTTCTTTATTTATGTTATTGTTATTAACTGAAGATTCTTGTGACTTGTTAGGCCATTTACACATTATGCCGCAGCTGCAGCCTAGGATTTGTCTAAACAACCACACACGTCGCCGCGGGGCCGCCGTGTGCAAGGGTTCATCCAAGGGCAACCAATACAACGGCACCGCGGCGGCGAGCGGCGGCGACGGCATAATGTGTAGGTAAAGGGCCACTATAAAAATGCAGTGAGCGTAATTATTATTATAACATTTTATTCTTTTTTGTCAGAAAGTTGAAGTTAGTTGCCCATTCCAAAACGTAGATCTCTATGGAGAAGAACGGGCAAGAAACTCCATGGACACTCTTTTAAATCAAGATATTACAAATCGTGGGTACATGTAAAAAAAAAAACACAAATGAAGAAACATTTCAAAATATGTATAAGATTAAAAATAAGCCAGTCTCAACCGACGGCGCGGCGGCGCCCGTTCACGAACATGACGCGTGGATCAGCACCATCTAGCTCAACCATTTTGTAGGGAACCGAATGATCCAACACACGCGCCATCATCGCTGAGATATTTAAGTGAGCATGACATGTTCTCAACTGCTTTCAAGTCAACATCAAGAAAATCATAATAAATAGAAACATGGTTCTTACATTTACAAAATTTAGAAAATGCTTCTAAATTATACAAAACTATAGTTTGTAAAATTTTACTACCAAATAGGAAGAGATATTATTTAATAACGAAATACTTGATTGAATAAAACAAAAAATAAATTATGTTCGTAATGTCAGAAACACTAAAAAAAAAAAGAAAAACGGAAGCACCTCTTCCAATTATTGAAATTTTTACTAGTGAGCTCATGTGCCTGTGGAGCAGGACCTGCATTAAGCCAAGCATTTTTATCAACGATATAATCATCCAACTTATAATATGCTTGTCTACATAGTGTGCGTTTAATGCATGTTTTAAATTTCATCTCATTTAGTTGAAGAATATCGAGTGGTATTTTATTATAACATTTTACACAGTAACCCATAAATGAACTTTTTACTTTAGACAATCTGAAACGCGGTTGATCTAATTTGTTCCTATTTCTAGTGTTAAAATTATGCCTGTCACTTATCTTACTAAACAGCAGTGCGATTCTGTAACCATCTCACCGTGAAAACTTAGGTGAAGTGAGCGTGGAGTGAACAGTCAGTGTCATCTTACCAGATACTAGGGATTGACCAAGCATACATTTACAATCATAATCGAGATTTTAATAATATTTTTTTAGCCTAATCCTATTGATATTTTTATATAATTCAAAGCTAGTATTTTAGTGGTCAAAACATTAATATTTTGTGGGGTTTTACTTACAATAAAATAGCAAAACAGAAGCGCAATCAGAATCTCAATCCTGTTTTTTTTTTTCTTTTTTCCCTAGTCTAGTAAGTCCTTATATAGACTGAGGCGCGAGCGCGTCACGTACGAACAGTAAATAAAATTAAAACATTCACGTTTATGACAGCTAGACTGATGAAAATACGCTTCGACATTGTTTGGTTATTATGAGCAATTGTAGATCGAGTCTAGTAAAGACTGCGACGATGTTCAGCGTTGTTATTAACCCAAATCTATTGAATTAGAAGAGATAACTGAGTGTGTCAAGTCATCGAGTGCTAACGGATGCCTAGCTGACGGACCATAGAATGTAATCCAACGTAGTTTGTGTGGCGTGATCACTTCACCCGATTCACGACACTAAATGTCGTAAATCGGGTGAAGGTGAAGTGATAAGATCACGCCGCGCTTGCGCGTTAATCACTGTCATTATCACATTGCAGATTGCGTGATCACTTCACCTTCACATCACCCGATTCACGACATTTAATGTCGTGAATCGGGTGGAGTGAAGGTGAAGTGATCACGCCGCGCTTGCGCGTTAGTCACTCATTATCACATTTGAGATTTGTTTTTACATATTTAACTTGTAAGGCGTCATGTATAAGAACATTAGGAAAATGCAATACCAACGTCAAATAAGTGCAAATATTTTATCGCTCATCGCGCGCCCGTGTTTGCACTGCACCTCTAGTAACCCTTAAATGAAGAAGTGGTTGGTGTCCTGAAGTGTATGTATGGTCCCTAATAGTGCATAACGTAGTAAGTACACTCCTTTAGAATATAAGTAAGCAGTTTACATCAATGCGCATTGTAACATAAATTCACTAGATGTTCATTAAAGTATCAAGCTGGTTGTCTAATTCTAACGACCCTTGAACCCCCAACATTTCATGGCGACCCTGCCTTAGAGTCTGCCAAGGGGCAGATTAAGCAAAGTTTTCGTTGAGCGATTTTCAAAATGTGTAACTAAAGTAGAAAAAGACGAGGTATTCGCCAATCAAAACGCGGCTGGTGGAGGTGTTGACGCCGAGGTGGTGTTGCCATGGTTACGAGATTCGAGTGGAGTGATATATGGTACATTCCGAATTGCACTGTAATCGACTACAGCGTGCTTACACCTTGACCCCAATTCTGCTGTATGGTATTTATCTATTATTCCCCGCATAATCTTACCACGCCGTACGGTTGTCAAGCGTGGTATTTTGACAGTTCAAACCGGTTTCGGTCATTGTGTCATAGAGAATACGTTAATAGCAGATGTAGTGATTAGGTTATTAAGGAATTGACGTGGTTTCGAAGTAATGAATCATTAAGTGGTCAAAGTGAATTAGGGCCCTTTTCTGAATTAACGTGAACGCGATAACGATGTCCCGTGAATCGACATATATGAAGTCATGGCATGTGCCATCTTGCGATAACGCCGACTACCGACCATGCCCTAAATTAATAATTATCACCGATCTTTAAACTAACGTGGCATTTTCGAAATTGTGCTTCTGGCTACAGTCGCCACCTTACCAAAGAAGAAGAAATTCGTGGTGTATACACAAATAAATACTATAATCCAACCATGAGTAACTATTCAAGTGAATAGGTATATTACTGACTCTCAGCTGCCATAGTGGTGATTTATCTAAATCGGAAAGCAAATTATTCATGTGAGCGATGATGACTTAATTCGGAATGAGCCATATTTCACGCCGCGCAAGCGCGTTAGGCGCTGGCGCTGTCTGGCTATATAAGGACTTACTAGTCTAGGGAAAAAGGAAAAAAAAAACAAGGTTGAGATTCTGTTTAGCTATTTTATTGTAAGTAAAACCCCACAAAATATTAATGTTTTGACCACTAAAATACTAGCTTTGAATTATATAAAAATATCAATAGGATTAGCATTAAAAAATAATATTAAAATCTCTTTTATGATTGTAAATGTTTGCTTGGTCAATCCCTAGCATCAGTAGGATGACACTGACAGCTCACTCCACGCAAGTATTCACGGTGAGATTTTTACAGAATCGACATGCAGATGTACATTTTTTCGAACGTACATAATGTTTTCATGTATATATTGAAAAGGAACCGTCATGATGTTAATTTTTTTAAACAGTTCCCGTAGAGATTCGTGTCTTGAGCTTGTAGATGGCTCTGACAGCCCGCTTTTGCAGAATGAAGATAGACACAATATCTGCAGCCCGTCCCCACAGCAAATACCGTAAGACATAATGCTATGGAAGTAACTAAAGTAGACCAGTCTCGCGGTATCCACGTCTGTTAATTGGCGAATTTTCCAAACAGCGTAAGCGGCTGAACTTAGCCGCCCTGCAAATTGATCGAAGTTTGCATTAGATAGCAATAGACGTATGAACACAGAACACAATATACTCCGTACGACGACGGGAATGGTGTCGAAACGAACAACGCTGATTAATAGTGTGTCTCTTCCTCAATATGGCCAGTGTTCATTAATCATCTACTAAACTAGTAGTAATATTATGTGTCATTTTGTATAGGCAGATTAAAAATTAGGAAATGAATAGATATCGTCTACCTACGACGGTTAAAGTTAACAATAACACAAATTATTAATTTGCCCGCTTTGAATATTATTATTAAAATACTTAAAAAAAATATTGTTAATTAAGACTACCGAATATTACAATATTCCGACATATCTAATAAATAAAGTTTGTGTGCAAAACAACACTGTTAAAAAAAAACTGGCCAAGTGCGAGTCGGACTCGCACACGAAGGGTTCCGTACCACAAGGCAAGAACGCCGAAAAAACCACGTTTGTTGTATGGGAGCCCCCCTTAAATATTAATTTTATTCTGTTTTTAGTATTTGTTGTTATAGCGGCAACAGAAATACATCATCTGTGAAAATTTCAATTGTCTTATCACGGTTCATGAGATAGGTACAGCCTGGTGACAGACAGACAGACAGACAGACGCACAGTGGAATCTTAGTAATAGGGTCCCGTTTTTACCCTTTGGGTACGGAACCCTAACTAGCAGATTTGACGGTCCCGCACAGACTACAATATAATACAGCTGTCCAGCTTTGACAATCGAAATTAGGTTTCAATCACCTAATTCAAATAAAAAATTCGTGTTAATGTTGATGTTTCCCTGAAATATTCATAATTATATTGAGGAAAATAAATTGCAAAGAACAATACCTAATAAGGAATTTGTGTCTCAAAAACTGTCAACTAGCCTATTCCAGTGAAAAACCATAACTAGGTTTTTTTCACAGATTTGCCTTTTTCTGGGCTTTAATGTAGTTAAGCATTGTTTATTATAAGGAAAATTATCTCTTAAATTAAGTGAACAATTTTTTTATTATATCGGCAGGTGGTGGGGAAATGCAACCTAAATGATTCGTGTGAGTTGTCGCGTTCTCCGCCGGGCCTCGTTCACACGCCGCCTTCCTCGCTGTTCAGCTGTTTTCACTGCGCTGTAAGTTCATTAAACTTTTAACATACACTGCTGCAAGGACATTTTGGCGTTACAATGACGTTGACAGGGGAGTGCTGTTTGTAAGCATTTGTGCAATCCTAACTAATATTATAAATGCGAAAGCAAGTTTGTTTGTTACCTTTTCACGCCTAAACTACTGAACCGATCATCCTGAAATTTTGTATTTACGTTGTCAGGTGTACAGAAACGGACATAGGGTACTTTTCATCCCGAAAAAAGTGCTGTTCCCGAGGAAAACAACAATAACGTTATTATGATAATAGATGGCGCCAAGTGTCTTTCGAATCAAAAAGGGGCCTAAGAAGGCCACTTTAGCAGAATCATAAAAGGATAACATTATGAATCATAATATGGCGAAGACAGTCCGTGTTTTTATTTTTTTCGCTGCACTACGTAGGTATTATCAAAGAGGTTGGGATTGGATTTGGATTGGATTGATAGTATTTTATTTAGCACAGACAAAAAAAAAATAACTGAAAAATCCTACACCAATCAAATGGGATTTGATAGTTATCTGTCCATTATGTTTCATAATATTATCCTATTATGATTCTGCCAGTGGCCTTTTTAGGCCTCCAGGACAACGTCTGCCAGGTCAGCTAGTTGGTTATAAAAACAAGATGGTGGGCTTAGTTCCGATTTTGGCCACGCGCCAAAATAACCTTGTAGCGCTATAAATACCCACCAGGGGTCCTAGGCCAAGTCTACTAATTCTTAAACGTTGCAATGGTCACCCGATTATAAGTTTTTGACTTTGCCATACATAGTTTGTCCAAATCTTACAATGCCGAGACCATTGTAACGTTTGCTTATTGCGTCTTACAGTACCCGGGCATATGACGCATCTAGCCAAATTCTGGGCCGACTTAGATTGCCATCGACACGCTAAGAACAATTTTCTATTGAATGATGTTCTACATAATTAATCGAGGCCTGCCCTATTCGTATAGCTTTTTATGTAGGTATATAGAATAAGAATATTTCATAACTACGAATACTATCAAAAACCATGAATATCATATCATGCACAAACTTAAGTTATAGGTAATATTTTAATAAGTAAGGAAGTAACTAGGTAGTAAAGCTTTCAGGTACCTACATAAGATTATGTTTGTCTGGAAACTGTTGTATACCTACACGCTGCCGAGTTCAACAGTCTGTTCTATAGCTTGCTTTACTATGTAGACACCTGGATTCCTAAAAAGGCCACTTTGGCAGAATCATAAAAGGATAACATTATGAATCGTAATGGACAGTTAACTGTAACAAAATCCCATTGATGAAGGATTTTTCAGTTATTTTTTTTGTCTGTGCTAAAATACTAATCAATCCAATCCAAATCCAATCCCTATCTCTTTGATTATACCGATGTAGTGCAGCGAAAAAAAGAAAATCACGGACTATCTTCGCCATATTTTGATTCATTACGTTATCCTTTTACGATTCTGCCAAAGTGGTCTTTTTAGGCCCCCTGGATGGAGACCGAATATGAAATGATGATAATGGTGCCGATTCCCTTTTGCACAAACTAAACTAAATTTAAGTTCAGTGCATCTTTTTCTTTCTATTTCATTAAGAAAAGGACAGAAGATAAATTTTAGTTTAGTCCTTTCAAATTAATCAGCGCCTACGTAACACGACTGACGGCACGTTGACGACACGGTCGGCGCAGTGGCTGAGCAATCGACTGCTGCGCTGCGTGTCGCGGGTTCGATTCCCGCACGGAACAAATATTTGTATTGCCTACAAGTAGTTGTTCCGGTTCTGGCTGTTTGTGTATGTGAATTTAAATGTTTGTAAACGCACCCACGATACAGGAGTAATTCTTAGTGTGGGGCAAAGTTTACAAAAATATACATATATATAAACCACTTTTTTGAGTGGCGGATTTAATCAATATTGATTGAACTTAAGTTTCATTGAACTCTTCCAAATGGCCTTGCTAGGAACAAGGCTCCTTAGAAGGCCATTATAATAAATCAGTCACTGAATAGCGATTAAATCTACAATAAAAAGAAGTGGTTTATATGTTACGTAATAAAACAAAGTATTACTTAAATATTTGTTAGTTTTATTTATCCAGTATATAAACGAATAATAACTGTTTATTTGTTAGAGTGGCCTTCTAAGGTATGTACACCCACCTTATTTTAACATCGTCGATTCCCGATATCGAAGAAGCGAGGACCGTAGGTACTGTCAAAATAGTAGCGCGAGCGATTCGCCGCCGCGTCTGTGATTTCCAGTTCGATGGGTGTTTGTGTAAATAGAAGGAATTTGTCATCACGTGGCAATAACTACGAATTTTTAATAATTGGCTTTCGAAGGAGCATAGTCTTCCATGGTCCACCCACCTTATATGTAAATGGGTGCCAGAGTAAGTCGAAAGTTCATTAGGTTCCTCTTTTGTACCTAAATGTTGAAACTTTAGCTTTGAAAAGTTGCCAAGTTACATTATGGACTTTAGACTTCCTTTCAACTCTATAGAACTTAGCACCCATTTAGATCTCAACTCTTTTATCAGCGAAGCCGACAATCCCAAACATTGTGATCCGTTACAACCTTTACTCATGCCCACCATAAAAAGAAGGCTAGTCATGAGAACAAGTTATCCCTATGAAATATTTCATGTGCCATTACATAGTTAATTTCCGATTTATTTCTTTTGTAAACACCAATAATAATATACCGATAACCTACCTCTAAGTTTCAACTTGATTTAGGGAATGGTCAAAAGTCGCTCGAAATGGATCGTCTAAACCAAATTCGTCTACTCCTACTTTTCTTGAGAAACTCCCTGTAAGGTAACACCACCTTACAGGGAGTTTTTCAAGAAAAGTAGGAGTAGACGAATTTAGTTCCTGAATTAAGAGGGTTGATCCGTTAGAGCCACGCTGGAGTCAAAATTGATGATTTCCGACGGACAATAAAACCATAATCTGTTTAATTTATAGATAAGATATTGACGTCATATTAATGGGAATTTCATAATCTAGTGCATGGCTGAAAAACATTTTCATTTATTCGTACAGTTTTCTCATTAGAACAGTTTTTATGCAAGCCTTTTTTTAAACTAGCGATCGACGGTCTACGCAAATGCAAGGTATTAGTAAAACCATATACGACAAACTTATAACAACGTTGCTTTATAAATAATAATAGCATTTATTAGTGCATGGCTGAAAAAAAAAAACGATTACTGTAAGTTTTCATTCAAGAAAAGTATATTCAAAAGTGTCAATTTTAGCCACTTTTCGATATTTTAAACGCGTTAGTTTAGGATGAAATCTGAAATATTTATATGTTATTTTAGGCCTAGTAAACGAAGACATTTACGTTCTAAAACATGGTACAAATATTTTTTTAATAACTTATTTTTTTATTTTACTATGAATTATTTAGTGCAGCTATATAATCGGCGCGGAATCACGCCAGCGCTCAGTGCCGGCCGAGGCCTTTCAGAGGTAGGACGTGTGTCGCTCCCGTAGCCGCGAGTCGCGTAAAATATTATCGTACTTTCGCAAGTTTTTAGCGCGACTAGGACATGTTGATACGTTTTATTATAATATATTTTTATTATATTACAAAACTTTGGTGAGTACATATTTTAATGTAATGGTGTTCTATTAACTTAAGAAAGATTAAATTAGACTTCTTTATGTATGTTTTCATTTTACTTTTTTTTCAGATATGGCTAACAAAAGGCGCTATATGGGAACAAAAAAAAAACGAAAATTTGGCCAAGGCTAATGAAGCTAAAAGGTATGTTACCGAGGTTCTCTACTTATAAAAAATATATTTTTATTAGGTGTAATTAAGAAACAATATACTTACTACTTTTTGAAGTAATTTTTTTTTATTACTTTTTGTTTGGATATTTTTATGAAACACAGTAGTAATAAGATAAAGTTAATATCCAATTCGTTGTTATAGGCAGAAAAGAGAAGTTCAAATACTTCAAAACCAGGACTTAAATAAAAATGCTGTTGTAAGTTTTATTTTTTTACTTTATATTTTACTAGCTGCGGCAGACACGTGTTTCCTTGGTTTTGATTGAGCAGTTGTTAAACCAAAACTAAATGAGACCTTTCTTCATTATTTATTTATCTCAAGCCGACAATCGATCGCCTGTCATGGTGCTTACTTTTTGTGTCACTATATTATACCCTACATATTATTTTCAGAATCAAGAAAATGAAAAAGACTGAAAAAACACTGGAAATTCTGGAAAACTTGCAGGCATTAGAAACGGCTCCAATTCAAGATCCTGACGCAGGGAATCTTGTAAGAATTACTTGGTCATTTGTATACATATTTTAGCACAAAAAAAACATTGTTAGTTATGTGCTATCTTAAGCCGACAATCGATCGCCTGTCATGGTGCATACGGTTTGTGTCACTATATTATACTCTACATATTATTTTCAGACTCAAGAAAATGAAAAAGACAGTGATAAAACACTGGAAATTCAGGAAAACTTGCAGGCATTAGAAACGGCTTCAATTCAAGATCCTGACGCAGGGAATCTTGTAAGAATGACTTGGTCTTTATAAACATATTTTAGGACAAATAAAACAAGAACCTTCAAGAACAAGTGCGTATTTACAGTATACTTTCATAAGTTCAGATACATGTTGTACATTGTTTCTGATAATATTAGACTTAAAAATATATTTCCAAATTTTATGTTATAGGTAAATAGTAGACAAGAAGTTGAAAGGGATACTGTACTTCAGACAGAGAGTGCACTTTGGCTAGAGCTACGACGTTGTTTATTGACAGCCTCTTCATTCTGTAAAGTGTGCAAACGGCGATCGACTATTAGCCCAGCCCCTTTGGTTAAACAATTTCTTTACTCATATTCCTTGGACCATATCCCTAGTATTCAACATGGGAAAGTAAACGAAAAAGTGGCCATAGAACAGTTGCAGGTACAAGTTTAGATTTTTCTAACAAACAATTTATTTTTATATTCTTAAATTCTATTAAGGCGAAAGCGCCAGGGTAGCCCGCGAAATTTGTTTTTTTTTGGGTTTTTTGCAATTTGCTGGTCAGTATTAAGTTGTACGTTGATTAATATATGAATCGCGGCCGTGACAAACATGTATTTACAGAATTATAATCATTAAAGTCATCAACACAACTCTCTAAGACCACGTAAGTCCAAAGAATAACTGTTTCGTGAAATTATCATTCTTGGGACTTACGTGGTCTTAGAGAGTTGTGTTGATGACTTTAATGATTATAATTCTGTAAATACATGTTAGTTACGGCCGCGATTCATATATTAATCAACGTACAACTTAATACTGACCAGCAAATTGCAAAAAACGTAAGAAAATTTGAATTTCGCGGGCTACCTTAGCGCTTCCCCCTTAAAAAGAAGTAATTAGAGTATTGAGTTTCAAATTATTATGATTACAGGTGCTTCGCCGGATGGACTAATCGACGATGATGGCATCACCGAAATTAAATGTCCTAGTTCGGCATTTGGATTAGAGGCAGATTTTGCTATTAGCCAAAAAAATATTAAATTCTGGAAAATAGATGGATCTGTGAAGCGACGCCATGACTGGTTTTATCAGATACAGGGGCAGCTGCATATAACTAACAGAAATTACTGTCTGTTTGCTGTGTGGACAGGCAAAGATTTTAAATTGAAGACTGAAAACATAATCAGGGACGATAAATTTTGGAGCGAAAATATGGAACATCGGCTAGTCAGCTTTTACAATAAATGCCTGTTACCCGAAATTGTTGATCCCCGAAAAGCTAGGTCCATGAAACTTAGAGACAACAAATATTAAGATTTTATTTTACACGAAATTGTTTTTATTTACTTTAACCTAACTAATAATAATTTAATTGCTCATTTATTACAATAAACAAAAAACTGAATCCCCGCTTACGGAAAACGAAAACATTCCCTACTAACTAAAAACTGGCTAAGTATCAAGATGATTCTAAGCGGTGTATGATACGCGCTCCAACACAGACGGCTGTGTGTGCGTTTAACTGTATAGCTGTGTGAGTAAATTTACCTAAACACGAGGCGCGCCGCTCTGGAGTAACGCTCTTAATCGTAATAAGGTGTAAAATCTCCAGTATGAACTATCAAATGAACGTGAAATTGGCTAGTTGGCTATGTTGCAAATTTTCAATGGCATTGCAATGGCGCTAGTTTTACTATACCAGTCAAAAATCTGTCAAATAAAATGTTTCATCTTGACTTTTCAAAAATAACAATATTGAATTATTTTAATATTTTTATTTTGTAGTTTTGCCTCGGTATTTATTTAGTTTATTAACTCTTATTGTTTTTAATAATCATTTCGGGAGTGGTTTTAGTTGTTTTTCCATGTTTTCTATTTCACAGTGTCTTTCCTACAAAGTGATTAATTACGAAAATATTATTTAAGAAAATAAATTATGTACCAGCGCAGCTAAAAATTTGAGCGCAGTCGCTTCGTCTCATCACAGTGACGGCGACTGATTTATGAAACAAAAATATGTTTGAAGTTCCTGCAATGTGCGACGGAAGATGACTTCTTCCACGAACTAAGAACGTCGTAAGTGCCATAAGCTTATCGTCGTAATAAAACCACAAATAAAAGGATTTAAAAAAAATGCTTCCACAATTTTTGTCATGTTATTTTTGTTTTACACCTAAGTCTTATCAATTTCATGAAAAATCATATTGAAGTTAGGCTATTTTGGTTACTTCCGCCTCTTAATATTTTTGCATTACAAAGTTCCTCTTTTAGTCTATAAAAAAGAATCACTATAAAAAAATCACTATCAAAAGGAATCGCATCTTTGACAGAACAGTCTGATAAATAAATAATTCGTAGACCGCCTACGCCGTAGCACTTAGGTGAACTAACTACATCAATTATCATTATGCGAAGTATTATAACAGGTTATATAATTCACTTTAATTACAGAGTAATTTCGTACGTATTTTTCCCTAAGATGCTGCATGTACTTATTACATAATCGTAGATCTACGTCATCGCTACGAACTTTACTATAAACCCGTTACAGATAGGTACTTGCAATTCGCGGTGGCAACAAACTTATTATTACTACCTACCAAGTTTTTATGACATTTCTGGAGCTTCGTGAAAACGGGTTTGGTAAACACACTAAAAGAAAATATGATTTAATGATTATTTTGAGAAATTTTAGATTCTTCGAGACTTTCTAATGTTAGCTTGTGATTGTCTATGAGTTTTGAGTTTGAAATTGATCGATGAATGAGTGAAGGCTTTTTTAAGTTAATTAACTTTTAACATTTTAATTACAATTTATTTCATTTTCAGTTTCAGAATGGCATCAACTTCACGCGGAAGAAGAAAAGCCGGAAAGAGAACCATACAGTCAGTCATAAGGTATTGTCAATAAAGCTTTCTATATTTTTACTTTTCGTGAGTTTATAACGAGTACATACCTACAACACAAGGGTGTTCTCTTATTATTTTTCTTCTTCAGTCAGAGCGGTCGTCTATTAGTTTTTTGTCTAGGTGCTGATGTGATTGGCTTCACGATTTCTCGCCACCTGCTCAGATTTTTGGTATTTTTAGTGCACACCCTTACTAATAAACGTTGTATAGCATCTGTATAGTTACACAACGCTTTGTCTTCTTCTTTCGAAAGTCAAATTACTGACGACTGAAAGAGGAAATCGGTGTGTAACTATTCATCTGATATAATACGTTTATTAGTAAGGGGTATTAGTTAGTAGATATATAATAATATATCGTCCTGCACTGCGCGAGTGTCGCAGTTTGTTCGGTGTGCAAAGTTGTTCTAAAAGTACCTATACAAACCAGCTTCGTGAGTCTCTCAATACTGAGGATCGCGAACACTTAGGTACAATGCGCCTCCAAGTTCAAAGTCAGTCCAGTTTCAAGTTCGGTCTTTTGAAGTGTGTACATGGTGGTGCCTCTAACAGCCTCCTTAATCGCGTCTGACCAACTTGCCGGTGTTCTGCCTTGAGCGCGTTTTACTTTCGCAATAAGGCTGCTCTTGCATTGGATGACTTGTAAAGCATTGCAGCTAATCGCGATCGCTCCATACAAACGCGCTGCTACCGTATATAAATTTCGAGAAGGATTCGTAAAAATCCGATAGGTATTTTCAATAAATATCATAATATTCTACTATCTTATTAGATAGCCATTTCGGAAAAGGTAATCCAAAATGTAGTGTTTTGTCAAGTGTTGCTAGAGTAAACTTTGAGTCTGCTAAATTTCTAGTTTTGTCAATAATAATTATATATCGATATATAACGTGATATATATCCACTGATAATATCAGCGAATCCTGTTTTCGAGACAGTCACCATCAGACGCTGCTGCATCGCCATGCAGCTACAAAGTATGAAGTCAATAACCCACTATGTTAAGAGCGTTACTCCAGAGCGGCGCGCCTCGTGTTTAG